>LPNX010867456.1:0-95261 GCA_001517045.1 Pseudotsuga menziesii
TGTACAATAGCCAACCCTGTAATAACATAGGTTGCTGAATATATAGAATACATCAAGAGATCAAATGCATAAGGAGGCATCCAAAACTAGCATAAAGCAGGCTTACCAAAATAGGCAAATCCCCCATAGGTGTAAAAAGCTGATCCCAAATTTGTCATGAGGCTCACGAATTGGCAAGGGAACATGGGCAAGCTAATGAGTGGTGGAATGGCAGCTCATAAATTCTTTTCATGGAGGAAAGAGTGGAGGATGAAAGGGAAAGAAAACAAGTTCACCTCACCTAGTCTTGCTTTCCTATGTGCCTTAAAACACTGAAAAAGCAGTCAATAAAGCAGAAAAAGCAGAAGGGCGCCTAGGAGGCCAGGAATAAAGCAGATTTGATTCCTAAGGCTTTCCCAAGTGCTACATGAGTCAAATATGGCAAGTTTGACCTCTATGGATAGGCAATTAGAAACTTGAACATGGTGGGACTCATGAACTAGGAAAATAAGACAAAAATAAATGAATTAATGTCTAAGTGGGTAATACTATGGGTTTGATTATTCTAACAGTAGTCAATGTTGCTGGAGAGTGTCGAAGACTTGTCGAAGGTGTCTGACATGTTCTTCTCATGATCGACTGAAAATCAAGATATCGTCGAGATAGACAATGCCACACTTGTCGATGAAAGGTCGTAGAAGGTCATCCATATATCTCATGAAGGTTGCAGGTGCATTGGTTAAACCAAAAGGCATGACTAACCATTCAAACAATCCTTCCTTGGTCTTGAAATCCGTTTTCCATACATCAATGGACTCAATCGAAATTTGATGATATCCCAACTTAAGGTCATGTTTTGTAAAGAAATTAGCACCTTTCATACTGTCGATGGGTTCATCTATCCATGGAAGAGGGTATCTATTCTTTACTAATTTTTTTTTGATATCGCGACAGTCGATGCACATGCACCAAGTCTCGTCTTTATTTGGAACTAGGATGACTGGACTTCCATAAGGAGAGTAGCTGGGGTGGATATGACCCTTGTCAATCAAATCTTGGATTTTCCTGCGAATCTCTTAATTCTTGAGAATGAATCTTCTGTAAACAAATGCATTAGGTACTGAAGAACCAAGAACAAGTTCGATGGAGTGTTTTACCTAGAAATGTAGAGGTACTCCATTTGGCTCTTGAAATACATTATGGTATTCCTCAAGAATGTTGTCAATCTATTGTTATTGTCGAGAGATGCACTGGTCGGTGAGTCAACTCGTTTCTGTAGTATTTCTGGAATATTGAGGATTTATCATAATTAATGCAAACTTCTGGGAATGGTTGATAAGCTTATTTGTTTGTTTGGTAGATATCATAGAAACCGTTGATATGGGTTATCGCTTTGCTATGTCGTACCATTGATTCTGAATTTTGGAAATCACCTTATGAGGTAGTGACTGATATGTACCATGTAGATCCCACAAGTAAGGTTTCCTAAACAAGGCGTCGACTATGGAAAGCCTGTGCCACGTCATAGAGAAATTCATCTTCAAAAGGATTAATGAAGTAGGTGAGTCTACATTGGCGTGTGATTCTTAGTTCCTATCCATCCTTCATTTGACCGATATTGTAAGGCTGAGGGTATCGAGTGGTGAAAAGACCTAATTTATTCACAATATATTCAGAAACAAAGTTCTTCAAGCTATCATTATCCACAATCATATGTAATGTATTTTTATGAACCCATATCCATGTATAAAACAGGTGCTCTCGTTCCTCCTTGTTGATGAAAGTCGAGGCTATTGGAGTGGTCGAGGTTGAAGCCAAGATGGTTTTTTCATCTGGAATAGATTCTACCAAGGTTCTATCGGACAAGTCGAAGGTCGACAATTTTTCCAAAAATGTATTTTGAGCTTTGCATTTTGATGTATCATGCCATGCCAAATTGTGATAATCACACCATTTCCTGATAGGATCTTGTTTGTTGCGATCCCTCCTGTATTTATGAAATTTATTATTTTGATGATCGGGCTTGGGCGGAGTCGGTTGAGAAGGGTTCTTCAACTTGTTGGAGTCGACCGAAGACTTCTTGTCGGATGTTAGACCTATTGGCTTGTTCGTGAAACATGATTTTCCTTTTTTTTTTAGCTTCAATCTTGTTGGTGTAATGAAATGCATCTGTAAGCGTACTGACAATAAAAAAATCCATCTCTTGTTGAATATATGGGGATAAACCACTAGTGTACTTCAGGACAAGCAATTTTTCTTCTTCTTGGACACCAAGTCTAGCCATGAGTCGATAAAACTCGTCGGTATAATTCTATACGGACTGGTATTTCCATTGCCTTAGCTGCTGCCACTTCTTATACTATTGTTCAAGATACTTGGGCAGGCAGAACTCCTTTCATATGTATTTGAAAATTTTTTCCCATGTTTCTAATGAGTTGCCTTCTTTTTCCATCTTTGTCGATAAATTTTACCACCAGCAGTGTACTACGGAGGTTGACATCTTGAAGGATGCAATGGTGATATTTTTCATTTCGGAGAGATGATTCACAGAGTAGTAAGATGCCATATGTTATACCCAATTGTCGACAGATTTTGCGTCAATCTTGCCTTCATGATTCGGTCTATACAGATTCATTTGCACTTTGAAGGGACTAATATTATCGGAGTGAGGTCATGCCGAGGATTCCCCAGAATTCGAAGCAAATCCATGAGAATATCGCTAAACTAGGCGATCATTTCAGTTTGTTGGCAAGCCAATGCTTTTTCTATGAGTTGTTCTGTCTCGTCAGTTGCAAGTCTATTGTCTTCTTATTTGGCCATCTTTTATGAATTTGAAGGAATTTCTACTTGTTTTGATGAGTTTACGAGCGTGTTTGAATAGAAATAAGTTAAATAACTTCAATGGAAGTGTTAGTGTAACTTAAGCTCTGAACAAGATCAAGCTTTGATACCGATGATCCAGTTTGTGCCCAGGTGCACGTTGGGGACAATAGTCGGCTGAATGAGTTGAGCACTGTTATGGTAGAAGCTTAAAAAAAGAACAAGAAAAGTAGGAAATAAACTATATCGACATAAAGTGTGCACACATATAATATGCAATAATTCAAACCAATTTCTATTATTACTTCTTCTCTATGAAGGTTGGTTGATTGTTACAATAATGTACATGTTTATATAGAATTGTGAGACGCTTGGGTGACTACCCATTACATTCAGTTACAAGAAGTGATAATGGTTAGGAAGTTCAACCATCACAGATGAAAGAGATTCAATCTGTCGATGTTCAATAGGTGCTGACAAGGCATGTCAAGATGTCGTATGTCGAGCGCGAAACCTGTCGAGATTTTTTGAGGTTGGTTGTGTTGAGGTTCAGACTTATCGAAGCCGATGTTGAACCTCTCGAAGTAGTTGAAGTAGTTAAAGCAGTCAAAGTAGTTGAATTTCTGGGATTTTTTAAATTTTGACAACATGCCAACTGATGGTTGGATCATTTTGTTCCCATGAGGTTTTCCTCCTTACCTTGGTTATATGGACAAATAAATGTTTGTAAGAGGTGACTTGAGCCTTAGTTTCCAAGGCCTCAATAATGTGATGTAATTGCACTAAGTCAGGATTAAGGGGTGGTGTTAGAGAATTAATCCACATTAGTACCATGGTCATACACCTAGGACACATTTTCATTAGTCTCATGCTTATGTTATATGGTCCAAAACTCGGTTGTATTGGTAAATCTTGGTTCCTTAGGTGTTTTGGAATCATAAATTCACCTAGGTGCTCTCCTTTCATCATTATGGTTACACATGCACCCTCATTAATGATTTTCTAGTCCTTGGTGCACTCCCCATCCCTTAAAATAGGGAAACTGGTTGACTAGATGCGCTAGTGCATGTATTTGTTGGTTTTTTTGCTCTTCTAGACCATTTATTGTTGCCTAGAGACACTTCTTCTCATCCATGCACTCCACCACACCTATCATACCCTCATTTGTGTCCTAGGATACTCCATCCATGTTCACACTAGAATTCATGACCGTTTGAGGTGGTTTGGGATCTCATTGGTCCACCTAGGGGGGTTTTGAGGTCAAATCTAAGCCCACCACATGTATGCATCCAAATGGCCTCCAACGGATAAATATTTTATCCTATTGTATTATAAACATGTTCAATACATATTCACATGTTGGACACTCATAATAAACTCTGTTATTGACACCATTTGTGTGTGTTAATTTCACTCTTTTCACTATTTTCTGCATAATTTGTGACTAATATCGAATTGTGAGGATTCAATTAGCTCTTAGCTCTTGATGTGAATCAAATTTTCATAATTAAATTTCTCCTTGAAATATAATATTATTTTATCTGAGGAAAAAATTGAATGGTTTTGTACCTTTTTTATCCAAGGACTAAATTCGCATTATTTAATCTAACACAACAATAAAAACATTATTCATGTGCTCGTAAGAACGCTACATAGTAAAATTGAATGATTCAACTTGGACATTATGTGTTTTAACATTCATCACTGCTCCACTAGTCAATATTCTCAATTTTATCCTAAAAATTGTTATTGTGTAAAAATACTGAAAATATGTCCTAGTTCACCAAAATTCACACATAGGGTTCAATATTTGGCCTGGTTGAGTGTTTCAAATTGGAAAATGTGATTTTTATTATTCTCCATTTTTTTATATTTTCATATTTTCATTTCATATTTGAAAATACCAGGAAATTTGGTTGAGTAACTGTCATTGACGAAAATGGCTAAGTATTGAAAAATTGGCTCAAGTGGCTATGTGAAAATGACCGCCATTTCCTCATTGAGAGAGAGAGAAAATTATTCTAAAAGCACCATCCTTAAGGTGGATGAATAATGCACCTGAATATAGTCTCAGTTTTGGATAAATGTCTATAGTCAAGAATATATTGGCCTCCCAAAATAGCCATTCAACTTGTTTTGCACCTATAACTGGCCTTATTTAATGGCCTTAGGAAATTGCCTTCCCTTTCTCAAATGTGAGGGATAAAAGAATTATGAGAGCATAAGCTCTTAGGTGGAGTATTTACACATGAATTGACCATTGAATCATTCTTGATAAAAATTCCATGGCCAAGAATATAATGGCCAGCCAAAACAACCAATCAACTTGTTTTGCTCCATCCCAAAAAAATCTCTCCATTGGAAAATTTTGTTAAGTATTGAAAAATTGGCCCAAGTATCCTTGGGAAAATTCCCGACATTTCCTCCTCCTCCTCGAGAGAAAATTATTATGAATGCACCATCCTATAGATGGATGAATAATGTGCTCCACCATTGAATCAATTTTGATAAACATTCTCTAGTAAATAATATATTGTCCTTCCCAAATATCCATTGAGCATGTTTTGCACCTAAATTTGGCCTAAATGGCCCTAGGAAAATGCTTGCCACTTTTCAACTGTGAGGGATAAAACTATTCTGAAAGAATCAACTTGTAGGTGGATGATTTACGAACTTGACCTTTTGCTCATTCTCAAAAAACATTCTCTGGTCAAGAAGATAATGTCCTTCCAAAACAAACAATCAAGTTGTTTTGCACCAGGCTAGAAAATACCCATATTGGAAATTTTTGTTTAATATTGAAAAAATGGCCCAAGTGGCCTTGAGAAAATGCTCGTCATTTCCTCCTTGAGATAGAGAAAATTATTATGAAGGCACCATCCCGCAGGTGGATGATTAGTGTGCTTCACCATCGACTCAATGTTAATAAACAGTCTGTGGTAAAGAATATATTGGCCTTTCAAAATAGCCTTTCAGCCTATTTTGTACCTAAATATGATCTAAATGGCCTTAGGCAAATTTCCACCATTTCTTACCAGTGAGGTATACAATTCTTCTGAAAGCATCAACTTGCAGGTTGATGATTTATGCACTTAACCATTGGATCATTTTTGGAAAAAAGTCTAAGGTCAAGAAAATATTGCCCAGCCAAAACAACCACTCATCCTCTTTTGTGCCATGCAATAAAATTCACTCATTGGAAAAATTTGAAGAGTATTGAAAATCTGGTTCAAGTGGACTTGGGAAAATCCCCCCATTTCCTACTTGAGAGAGAGAAAATTATTATGAAGGCACCATCTTGTAGGTGGATGATTAATGCACTTAACCATTTACTCAATTTTGATAAACATTCTTTGGTAAATAATATATTGGCTTGCCAAAACAACGTTTTAGCATGTTTTGCACTTAAATCTAGCCTAAATGGCCTTAGGAAAATGCCCGTCATTTCTCACTGGCGAGGGATAAAATTATTCTGAAAATATAATCTTGTAGGTAGATGATTTATGCACTTTCCCAATGGATAATTTTTGGGAAAAAGTATAAGGTCAAGAAAATATTGGCATGCCAAAATAGCCACTCAACCTATTTTGCACCATGCCAAAAAATTGCCTCGTTGGAAAAATTTTATGTATTGAAAAACTGGCCCAAGTGGCCTTGGAAAAATGCCCGCCATTTCCTACATGAGATAGAGAGAATTGTTATGAAGGTGCCATCCTATAGGTGGATGATTAATGAACTTCATCACTAACTCAATTTCGATAAAATTCTCTGGTAAATAATATATTGGCCTACCAAAACAACCATTCAACATGTTCTGCACCTAAATCTATCCTAAATGGCCTTAGGAAAATTCCCAACATTTCTCACTAGTGAGGGATACAATTATTATGAAAACATAAAATTATAGGTGGATGATTTACGCACTTGACCATTGGCCTAGTTTTGGAAAAGAATATATGGTGAAGAAAATATTGGCCTTCTAAAACAACCACTGAAACTGTTTTGCACCATGCCAAAAATTGCCGTCGCTGGATAAATTTGATAAGTATTGAAAAACTGACCAAAGTGGCCTTAGAAAATGCCTGCAATTTCTTACCTGAGAGATAGAAAATTGTTATGAAGGCACTATATTGTAGGTGGATGATTAATGCACTTCACCATTGAATCAATTTTGATAAAAGGTCTATGGTAAATAATATATTTGCCTACCAAAACTACCATTCAGCCTATTTTGCACCTAAATCTGGCCTAAATGGCCTTTGTAAAATGTCCAGTGTTTCTCACTAGTGAGGGATAAAATTATTATGAAAACATAAGCTTGCAGGTGGATGATTTAAGCACTTAAGAATTGGCTCAATTTTGGAAAATAGTATATTGTTAAGAAAATATTGTCCTGCCAAAACAACCCTCCTCACACTATAAAATGAAAATTGAACGAGATAACATTTCAAATTAGTACAAAATTACTTTTGGTGGTGAAGTCAGTGATTTCTTAGACTATTTTTCCCATGAGTTAAATAGGTGTTCCACTTATTGACAAGTGACATCAGGGAAATGTGATGCCAATTGTGCTGGAGTTTCCTTATTCAATTGATTTCTTGACTTTTCATATTCAACACGAAGTTGACTTCTAATATTTGAAGACAAGAATTGTATTTGACTAAACTTTTGGAAATTACCTTACGATAGCATAACAAGCTTGAAAAATTGTTCTATCATCTCATTTACAAGACACATTGTTAGAACAGTAATCCATCATTTGTACCTTAGTTACACTAATTAGTCAATTTTATTGCTTTTTAAGCTTTAATACACTATGAGGTGGACTAGGGGTGCTTAGGTGGACATATTCCATGTCAATTTGAGGTTCCATGACCCACATGGGTACTCCAGCTTAGTCAACCAGCCACATATCCACATCCATAATTTTTGGTGTGCTCCGATTCATTGATTGTGGACATGCAAGTTGACTTGGAGCACTAGAGTGGGATTTTGCCCAAACTTGGCTTGATTTGATGCAATTAATGTTGCATTGAGACTCTAAACCACCCAATTTTACACACACACATGCTGTCCAAGGTGTAATCATTGACCCACAACATATCAGCCATGCCACTTTAGCAATTCGTGGCCAATTGGAGATATTTGGGATGTGATTGGCCCACCTAGGGGGGTTTGATGCCAATTTGGTAATTTTGGGTTATTTGCTCACAATTGGATTCCAAATCCATTCAAAACTCTTATGATGTATTTATAAACCTGTTAATAAAAATTTCATGGTTAGACAGTCTAAAATTATCTTGTTTCTAGCTATCATTTTGTGTAATTTATTTGTAATTTGATGGTTTTTGCTGAATATTGCACCCAAATTTGATTTGTGAACCTCACTAATGCTCCTAGATTCTCCTATGGTTTGAATTACTCACTTGCTGGTTTGAATTTCTCACATGGTATTAGATCTGGTTGGAGATTTTTGAGTTGCAGACCAAATTCTTAGTGGATTTGAGTTGCTTTGTTAGTGAATTCCAGATAAAATCGAATTGTTATGTGTAAACTAGTTAGCAATTTCACCACCATCAGTGCAGGATGTAATGGAGGCTAGCCACATCATGCTAACACCCTTCAATTTTTTTGATTGTAAGGAAGAGATGGTGATTCAATTGAGAGCCAAAGGGATTTTTAGAGTTACCATGGGCACTGAAGTGGAACCAAATTCCACTGTAGAGAAAGCCAAGTATTTCAACGAATTAGATGAAGCATATGGATTGTTGTGTGTGAGCATATCAAGAGAATTGTTGTTCCACCTTGACAGTTTGACATCACCAAATGAGGTTTGGGAGAGGCTTGAGTCTTTATTTGGAAAAAATGATGAGCTACGTGGTCACCAGCTTGAGAATGAGCTAATAAGCTTGAGCCAACGCACTCTGATACAATCTAGGACTTCTTCACCAAGTTCAAATCACTTGTATTGTAGTTAAAACAATGTGGGATTGAGAAGAAGGAAGATCAACTAATATTGTCTATACTTTCGAAGTTGGGGCCAAAGTTCTTAGTTTTTGTGAGCACATTCCACTTCGGCAAACTCACCCTTCAAAATTGGAAAATGCCAAGCCTGGAAAATTTCATGGAGTCACTCACTCAAGAGAAGGAGAAATTGTTCCAAATGGGTTCCATTCAGACCAAATATCAAGCACTAGTAGTGGGGGTTTCGAATTTAGCAAAGGGAAAGCCCAAGTCCAAGAATTCGAAGTTGCCAAACAAGAAGAAATCAGAGAAACCCAAATCCAGTGAGGGAGATTCAAATGCACCCAGAGAAAAGGATAAGGAGGGGAAAGAGAAGGCCACATGCAGTTACTTCCACAAGGGATGACATCCATAGAGCTCATGTATGAAAAAACCATAGACACCATGGCACAACTGCTCGAGAAGAACAACATTCCAGTCCCTGACAGCGCAAGGAAGAAGGATGGAAACTCCAGCTCAAGTGAAGGCAAGGAGAAATTTCATGCTTTGGTAGCAGGTACTTCTAACTCTTCATCATTTATCATTGATTCAGGTGCTTTAATGCATATGGTATCCAGGATAGAAATTTTCTCCTCCATGAGTTCGAATGCTAGCCCAACAGTTCGAATGGGAAATGATTCTGAACTCCATACCAGAGGGATTGGGAGAATTGATTTAGACCATGGGTTTTTCAAAGATGTACTATATGTACCAGAACTTGCATCAAACTTGCTGTCAGTCTACTAGATGACCCATACAGGAGAGCCAAAGAGAGTGATCTTCACTCCTGACTCGGTAGAGATTTTTGAAATCTCAATAGACCAAGTTATTGCAGTTGGGTATGCTGATCATCATGAGAGAATGTACAAATTCTCTAATTTCCTCCCTACTTCCAATGATCAAGCACTGCACTCACATGCCAATGAGGTTTCTAAAATATGGCATGAGATGTTTGGCCACATGAAGTACATATATCTCCAAACATTGCACATAGAAGAAATGGTGGAAGGTCTTCCACAAATTCAGCCATCTACTGGAGAATGTATTGGATGTGTGATTGGGAAGCATCCTGAGCAGAGCTGCGAGAAGGGGAAGGAAAGGAGAGAAACACAACCACTTGGGTTGGTGCATTATAATTTGATTGGTCCACTACCCACTCCCTCATATGGTGGATCTAGGTATGTGCTTACATTCATTGATGACTACTCTTGATTTTGTTGGGTGTATTATCTGAAATTGAAATCTGAGGTGTTTGACCAACTCAAGGTTTGGAAAGCACTAGTAGAAAATGAGAGTGGGAAGAAGATAAAATTCCTTAGGACTGATAATGGAAAGGAATATGTGAACAAGAATCTACAACAACTTTGTGAGGAGTGTGGCATCCAAATGCAACAATCAACTCCCTACACACCACAACAAAATGGTGTGGCAGCGAGGAAAAATAGATCTCTCAAAGAGATGGAAACTTGCATGATAGAAGTGAGGGAAATTAATCCCAATATATGGGATGAAGGCATTAGTTGTGCTGCTCACATTCAAAACAGATCCTTTCACAAATCAATGAAAGGAATTACACCTTATGAAGCATGAGTTGGTGAAAAACCAAATGTCTCAAATTTCAGAATATTCGGGACAAAATCACGGGCAAGAATCCCTTCAGAGAAGAGGAAAGACTTGCAACCAGAAAGCAAGGAGTGTTGCATGGTTGGATATGGTGAGGAAAACAAAGGTTACAAGCTCTTTGACACATCCACTTGAAAAAACTTTGTTGAAAGAAGTGTCAAATTTGAAGAAGAACCGATTCTTTATTTCGAACTTGCACCGGGGGATTACTCCTCTCCTCAACCATTCGAAGATGTAAGTGATGATAGATGCTCTATTTTTTCTGATAATTCTGATATAAATGTTGCTGAATATGATATTTCTGTATATGACTCACCATCTAGGCCCAAGTGGGCTGAAAAATTTGTGCAAGCAGTCGGGGAATTGCCAAGAAATCCCCAAGAGTCTAAGAAAACTAGATCACTAATTAGTAAGGCTTCTTTTGCAAGTGATAGTGCTCTTTCTGGGCACTGTTACATGCTGATCAGTTCTGATCCTTAGAAATATTAGAAATATTGTAGAGACCCAAGGTGGAAGTCAGCAATGGAAGATGAGCTTCAGTCCCTCCAAGAGAACAATACATGGGAATTGGTTCCCCTTCCTCCCGAGAGGAAAGTTGTTCAATGCAAATGGGTTTTTCGAACCAAACTTGCTGCTGATGGTTCTGATATAAAACATAAGGCTATATTAGTGGCTAAGGGCTATTCTCAATTCCATGGAGTTGATTACACAGAGACCTTTGCACCGGTTGCAAAGATGGATTCAATTAGACTAGTTCTTCCACTGACAGCTAGTAAGTGTTGGGAAGTTCACCACATGGATGTAAAGAGTGCATTCTTGCATGGTCAGTTATAGGAGGAGATCTATATACAGCAGCTTGAAGGTTTCCAAGAGGATCCTTCATTGGTATGTAGGCTGAAAAAATCACTGTATCGACTCAAGCAAGCCCCCAGAGCTTGGTATGCAAAAATGGATGCTTTCTTGCTTTCAATTGGCTTCACATGATGCAAATCAGACCCTAATGTGTATTTGCAGAAAAATGATGTTAATTGGCAGGTAATTTTTATTTATGTTGATGATCTTCTTATTACAGGTTGCTGCACCAATTTAATTGGCCAAATTAAGAGCTCTTTCCATAGTGAATTTGCTATGACAGACCTAGGATTGCTAAGGCAATTTTTGGGCTTCGAAATTGAGAAAAATGGTAAGGGAATAATGCTGAATCATCCACAGTATGATTCGGACCTGCTAAAGAATTTTAATATGGATGAGTGTAAGGCAGCCAAGTCTCCCTTTCTTTCTGGTATTAAAATGCATGAATTTGGAAATTCCCCAATGGTGGGCAACTTGCTCTACCTCACTCATACAAGACCTGATTTTTCGTATTCTGTGAGTGCTGTAGCAAGAAATATGTGCCAGCCACATGGGATCCATTGGAGGGCTGAAAAAACAATTCTCTAGTATGTCCAGGGAACTAAGAAATTCGGGGTGCACTACACAGCTAGTTCCTCACTTCAACTAGCTGGATTTTCTGATTCAGATTGGGTCGATGATCCAACTGACAGAACGTCAACATCAGGTTTTCTCTTCATGTTTTCTGAAGGTTCCATTTTTTGTTCAAGTAAGAAACATCACACCATCTCACTTTCATCAGCAGAGGGCGAATACCATTAAAGGAAATTTGGGGTCTAAAATGGGCCTTATAAGAAAACGCGGCAACAATAAATTTTGTGAGTTGGAATTCAGGAACTAATATAATTTCAATAAAATGAGTCAACCATAATGGTTGAATTGACATATTTGTCATAAAAAAAAACTACTTTTTTTGTTCGTATTTTCGACATATCTCCCTGTGTTTTTACTCAAACTCCGTGCGGGAGAGCTCGTTTGACGCGTAATTTAATTTCGCATCCAACGAGTACCCACACCGCATACTTTTGATGGACCCCATTACCCCAAAAATAAGAAATACCTGAAAAAACATGATGATGACATCGAATTTGAGGAAATTTCAACTCAAAATGGGCCTCCTAAAATGAATTAATAAAATAATAGTTAAAATAATAAAATAATATTTATTAATTTTGGAGGAAGAAAAGAAAAAAACTACTTTTTGTTTGTATTTTTGACATATCTCCCTGTGTTTTCACTCAAATTTCGATTGGAAGAGCTCGTTGGATGTGGAATTAAATTCCACATCCAACGAGTACCCACTCGGCATACTTTTGACGGACCTCGCTACCCCAAAAACAAGAAATACCTGAAAAAATGAAATGATGATGTCATCATTATGTTTTTTCAGGTATTTATTATTTTTGGGGTAGTGGGGTCCCTTAAAAGTATGCTGAGTGGGTATTCGTTGGATGCAAAATTTAATTCCGCATCCAACGAGCTCTCCTGATCGAAATTTGAGTAAAATCACAGGGAGATATGTCAAAAATACAAACAAAAAAAATAGTTTTTTTTTATGATACCTATCCCCAAATTTATATTAAAAAAGTGTTTAAGACCTATACGGTATATCAAATTTAAAGCAATTTCATTGGCTAACACATGATGACATGGAATTTGAATAAAAGTTAAAAGGCCCATTTTGAGTTGAAATTTCCTCTAATGATCATCACATTTTTTCAGGTATTTCTTATTTTTGGAGTAGTGGGATTCGTCAAAAGTATGTAGTGTGGGTACTCGTTGGATGAGAAATTAAATTACACATAAAAAAATCTCTCCCACTCAGAGTTTGAGTAAAAACATAGGGAGGTATGTAAAAAATACAAACAAAAAAAGTAGTTTTTTTCATTCTTCCTCCAAAATTAATAATTATTATTTTATTATTTTAACTATTATTTTATTATTTTAAATATTATTTTATTATTTTCCTTAGGAGGTCCATTTTAGACATCAAATTTCCTCTAATGAGGGCAGCAGTCAATGCTGCAACACAGTGTGTTTGGTTGCAGGAAATTCTCCGGGAGTTTGGTGTCACAATTGATTCTCCAACCAACATTTGGGTGGATAATCAGAGTGCCATGAAGATATCTACTGATCCAGTACAGAGGAAGAGGAAAAAGCACATAGAGATACACATGCATTACATTCAAGGCTTAGTGCATGATAGGGTGATCTCACTGCAGTATTGCCCATCCACTGAGCAAACTGCTGACATTTTTACCAAGGCTTTCACTGAGAAGACCTTCACTTGCTTGAGATATTTGCTTGGGGTGAGTGGGGGATGGTAATTTTCTGTCATGTTATTGCAGGTCCAGCCCCATGTCCATTCTTGAGGGAAGGTTTTTCGCATGGGTTTTTCCTTCTTTCCTCGGTTCACATGGACAAATAAAAATTGTAATTTCTGAATTATGTACTTGAGGTGACTTGAGCCATTGTTGCTAAGGCCGTCATCATTTTGTGATCATACTTAGTTTTTGGATTAATGGATGGTGTTAGAACATTAATCCATCATTAGTACCTTAGTTACACTAATTAGTCAATTTTATTACTTTTTAAGCTTTAATACACTATGAGGTGGACTAGGGGTGCTTAGGTGTACATATGCCATGTCAATTTAAGGTTCCATGACCCACATGGGTACTCCAGCTTAGTCAAATAGCCACAAATGCACATCCATCATTACTGGTACTCTCCCATTCATTGAATGTGGATAGGCAAGTTGACTTGGAGCGCTAGAGTGGGATTTTGCCCAAACTTGGCTTGATTTGGTGCAATTAATGTTGCAATGAGACTCTAAACCACCTAGTTTTCCACACCCACACTGTCCAAGGTGTAATAATTAACCCACAACACATCAGCCATGCCACTTCAACAATTCGTGGCCATTTGGATAGATTTGGGACGTGATTGGCGCACCTAGGGGGTTTGATGCCAATTTAGCAATTTTGGGTTATTTTCTCACAATTGGATTCCAAATCCATTTGAAACTATTATGATGTATTTATAAACCTGTTAATAACAATTTCAGGGTTAGACAATCCAAAATTATCTTGTTTCCATCTATCATTGTGTGTAATTTATCCGTAATTTGATGGTTTTTGCTAAATCTTGCACCGAAATTTGATTTGTGAACCTCACTAAGGCTCCAAAATTCTCCCGTGGTTTGAATTTCTCACACACATTCTATCATGTTCAAATTTTCTTCTATTCTCCTTATGAACTCCTCTTCCTCCTCCTTGGTTGTTATTCAAAATTTTCATTTCCCTATTCTTACACTCCATTACTTCATTCATTAATCATCCCAACGTAAAAGGATGAATATACTATGTCATTTCAAGGGCATGGGCCCCTTGGACATGCATATAAGGAATCATCTCATCTCCTAAACAACAAGAACACGACTAAAGAAACTCACTTTCAAGGAAGACAATCTTGCAGTGATAGCGGCTCAAAATGTTTATCATGAATGAAATGATACTACCATTCAATATAGATAATATGATGAAACTAACATACATTTTCTCATATACATATACATCATCCCCTCTACACCCTTACAATTGCAACATGTGGAATTATTTATAACACTTCCACATCCTCACCGAGTTTTTATTCTTCTCTTCATCTAGTAGGCCTTCAATAACCTAGAAATAATACATAAGTTTCAATGTGTATGAATAAATACTAAGTTTTATGTTCAAAGTAAATAACACTGATAAGTTAACATAATTATTAAATTCCCTCATGTTAAATAAGGATCTTGTTTAATGTTGATCCATCTGATTTCCCATAGTTAAGATCATTGTAATGTTGTCTTTTATGATGGTATGGTTCTCCTGGCTTACATGGAGCACAAATTTTCTCCATCTCCTCCAAAATTTGAATAAATGTTGTTTTTTCCATGCGTCTAGTGGGATGAACCTTGTCATAATCTTGTGCAATTCTTTGAATTTCATGAAACATCTTCAAAATTGTTTTGATCCCAGCATGGCAAGAAAATTATACAAGCTTGGACATTGAGGTAGGAATCAACTATTAAGGGAACCACATGTTTTAGTAGGTAGGAATTAGTGAAATATTAAGAAGCTTAATTGATAGTTAATAACTAATCATGAAAGTGTGTACCTTTTCATTATTTTTTCTATTAATTGGATAGTTATTCACAGTAGTCATATTTATACCAAATAAGTATGGTTTAATGTTTATAATATGCTCTTCTCACTTTTCTTCCCATCGTTTGCTTGGTTCCAAAGCATGATTCAACTCCTAATGTTCAAGAACATAGTTAGATTAAGAAAGTAATGGCAAGATATAAACAAAAAATTCAAAACATGTAATAAATTTGCATAGCTTACAAGGAGCAATTTTATTGACATTGCATAACATTCAGAAAACTACGGATAATATCTCCTTCTTCAGTTTTGATTTCATCTGTAACCATGTGTATTGTTTTTTTATGGCATGTGCAAGTAGGACAAAAATTATTTCCCATTGGAGAAATAGTATTATTGCATACTAAACTACCTATGGCCACTAGATCATGACACTCAAATAAATTAATTTTCACAACCCTTCCATCTACCATTTTGATTGTTAGATTCTTATCATTCAAGATAGCATTATCTTAGGATCTTTAACTGAGAGAATAACAAGTACAACAATCAAACATAAGAGACAATGAACACAAAGTTTTTTCTCAGGGAAACCATAAAGGAGAAAACCTTGCAACTTCCTCAAAGATAGAATTAGCACCAAAAGCAAAACCCCAAAAACAGTAAGATGATCTCCCGACAACAATAGTCTCTCTCTCTCTTGTCACAACAACTTCTTCTCTCTCAGTTATGCGCTACAACTGAGTGTGAGTGAATGTGTGATAAATAGAGAGGCTCACTCTCTATTTATACTAATTCCCAACTTGACAATAACTCACTAGGGCCGACTTCTCTAGGAGATTCTGATAACCCTAGGGCCCCACAACTGCGGGGACTTTAACCCTTGATCAATAGGAGGGTTACCCATAATGACTTTACATGACTTGTTTACATTATTGAATCTCTTGATAGGAACATCGGGGCATGAAATGACTCAAGTACATTACAGACACTTCCCGGAATAAACATCGGGGTACAATACATAAGATATACAAGTGAATACATTCCGAAGTTACAAATACATTAACACTCCCTCTTAACTAGGAAGGTATTTTCTCAACACAATTTATCAGCACAAGTCTTCTTCTCTGTGTCATCTGGATCATCATCGAGTTCTTGTCATCTTCATCTTCAAGTCATCTTCATCTAGATCTGGATCATCACTCAATCTGGATCATCATCACTGGATCTGGATCATCACTCGATCTAGATCATCATTGCTGAATCATCATGACTGGATCTGGATCATCACTGGATCTGGATGATCACTGGGTTATCATCACTGGTGCTATCTCTTGATTCTTCTCATCACAGGAATTTCTACAGATCCATCCCTTTCTCATGATGGTTGTAGGCCTAGCCTCTAAGTAGGTCTTCATCTTATTCAACACTTATATCTGACCCGATCAGAAAGGCCCGTCCAACACTTATATCTAACCATGGTAGGGCCCGACCTGCCCCCATGTTAGAATGGCCCAGCCCTTATATCTGACCATGGGAGGGCCCAACTTGCCCCCATGTCAGAATGGACTAGCCCTTACATCTGACCATGGGAGGGCCCAGCTTGCCCCCATGTCAGAATGGATCTATACTTACATTTGACCATGGGAGGGCCCAACCTGCCCCCATGTCAGAATGGCTCAGCCCTTACATCTGACCATGGGAGGGCCTAGCCTGCCCCCATGTCAGAATGGCTCTATACTTACATCTGACCATGGGAGGACCCAGGCTGCCCCCCATGTTAGAATGGCTCAGCCATTATATCTGACCATGGGAGGGCCCAGCCTGCCCCCATGTCAAAATGCCTTAGCCCTTATATATGACCATGGGAGGGCCCAACCTGGCCCCATGTCAGAATGGATCTTCCCTTACATTTGATCATGTGGGAACACATCCCACAGTCACATCAGAATGGCCCTTAGCTCCATGTTGAGTATTCTTGGCAACTGACCGGGTGCCTCCATTCTATCGGAGAATGGAATTCAACACTTATATCTGATCATGTGAGAACACATCTCACAGTCACCTCAGAATGGCTCAGCACTCATATCTAACATGGAAGGAACCAATCCTCTCACCATGACAGAATGGTTCAGCCCTTACATCTGACCATGGAAGGAACCAATCCTCTCACCATGTCAGAATGGCTCACGGACTCATCACTTCCCCTTGGAGGGAACCTCGATCTGGAGCACACTGAGCTTCTCCCTGAAGTACTCAAAATTCACTATGTCCAATGGCTTATTCAACACATCAACTATCTATTCATCCGTCGCAACATACTGGAGCTTCACTGCTCCTCTCTGCACCATATCCCTGATATAGTGATATTTGATCTTGATATGCTTCGACTTGTCATGGAACACCATGTTCTCAAACAACTTCACACAACTCTGGTTGTCGCAATATATACAAGTAGAATCCAACTGGAGATCAAATAAATTAGACAGTAGCTTCCTCAGCCATACTGCCTCACAACTAGCAAAACAAGCTGCGACATACTCTACTTCAGCTGTACTCAGTGCCATGCAAGACTATTTCCTACTAAACCAAGAGATCACACCTGATCCCATACTGAAGTAGCACCCTGAAGTGCTCTTTCTATCGATGGCACTACCTACCCAATCTAAATCAACATAAACTTCTAGGTTAATCTTCTGATTAGCCTTATACTTGAGCCCATAATCAACTATATCCTTTAGGTACCTCAGAATATGCTTTGTAGCAATCAAATGAACATGTCTCGGATCTGTCAGAAACTGGTACAAAGTATTCATCGCAAAGCAAATATCTGGTCTCGTATTCGTCAGGTGCATCAAGGACCCAATCATCTGATGATATAGCATGGCATCAACCGACTTCGATGAAGCATCACTCAATAGATTTATGTTCGATGCCATAGGTGTGGTCATGGCCTTGCAGTCCATCATCCTGAATCTATTCAGGATCTCTACTGCATACTTCCCTTGTCCGAGGGAGATTCCATCCGCATTCTGCCACACCTCCATGCCTAGAAAATAGTGCATCATACCCAATTCTTTCATTTCAAACTCAGCAGCAAGCTTCCTCTTCATATCAGCAATCAACCCATCCATACCTGTTACAAACAGATCATCTACATATAGTAGAAGTATCACTAGGTTACCATATTCAACCTTGTAGTAAAGGTTGGAATCTGCTTTACTCTTGGTAAATCCCAAATTGGATAGAAAGCTATCAATTCTGTCGTACCATGTCCTGGGTTCCTGTTTCAAACCATACAGGGCTTTCTTCAATTTACACACATGAGACTCCCTGACATGTGTCTCAAAACTGAGTGGTTGATCCACATACACTTCCTCTTCCACTACACCATTCAAGAAAATAGTCTTGACATCCATCTAGTGTATCTTCCATTTCATCACTGCAGCCAGAGCAAGTACTGATCTGATGGAAGTGTATTTGGCTATAGGTGCAAAAGTTTCTTCATAATCTATTCCTTCTTTCTGGGAGAAGCCATGAGCCACAAATCTTGCTTTATATTTCTCTATGCTACCATCTGTAGCATGCTTGATCTTGTAGATCCATTTGGAAGTTACAACAGACTTCCCTTCTAGTCTTGGGACAATATCCCAGACATCATTCTTCATGATCGATTGATACTCTTCGATCATAGCATCCTTCGATTCTTTCCTTTCTTATGCTTCTTCATAGTTGGAAGGTTCTTTATCAATGAAGTCACATAATAAGGCTACATACTCGGAGCAGGACATGGTTCTTTTTCTTTCTCTGTGATTTTCTTCTGGAGCCCCATATCTTTCTGCACCTTGGATAGCTTCTCGTACCCAAGAAGGTTTCCTATTGTGAGGATTCTTCTCCTGAGGTGGATCTACAGGTTCTTCTAATTCTCAATCTTCTTCTTCAATTTCTTCATTCATGATTGTGTCATGAATTTTGGGTGCTTCTGTTTCTTCAGGTTCTTCAGCAAGTCTCTTTCTGGATTTGTTGTAAGCTGAGTCTTCGTCAAATGTTACGTCCCTGTTGATGTCGATTTTCTTGAATCCTGGAAAGTATATTCTGTAAGCCTTCGAGCTTTCGGAGTATCCCACAAATATACCCTTCCTTCCTGAAGGATCTAACTTTGTCCTCTTTTCTTTCAAAATATGTATGTACACTCGACAACCAAATATTCTGAGATGGATGAATTCTGGTTTCTTGCAGGAGAAGACTTCTTCAGGTGTCTTGTTCTTGAGTACTCTGTGTGGAGTACGGTTCTATACATACACTACTGTTTTGGAAGCTTCTGCGCATAGATGCATGGGAATATCTTGATCATGAAGCATGGCCCTTATAGCTTCCATGATCGTTCTATTATTCCTTTCTGCAACCCCATTCTGTTGTGGATTATATGGAGTGGTTAACTCCCTCTTAATTACTGAATCTTTGCATAATTCTTTGAATTCATTTGATGTGAATTCTCCACCATTATCTGATCGAAAGGTCTTAATATTCTTTTTTGTGTGGTTCTTAATCAAGGATTTGAATTCCTTGAACTTGTTGAATACTTCATCTTTATTCTTCAAGAAGTATATCCATGTCTTCCTAGAAAAATCATCAATAAAAGAAACATAGTATACATACCCACTTAATGAACTCGATGACATCGGACCACATACATCAGAGTGAATGATTTCCAAGATTCCTTTTGCCTTGCTCTCACTACTTGGAAATGCCTTCTTTGTGTTCTTTCCTTTCGCACATCCTTTGCAGACACCGTCATGTTTTGTCTGAATTTTTGGAAGTCCTTCAACAGCTTTACTTGCAAGTGGTAGTGCTCTATAGTGCACATGCACAAGCCTTCTATTCCAAAGTTCATTTGGCTCTACTGATTCATGGACCAAAGCTTGTTCTGGTTGGCCCTTCAATTTGTATAGTCTTCCCTCTTGCTCTCCAGTTACTATTGCGTCATCTATATTCTTTCCCTTTGGCCACATAAGGACTTGGCCATCTAAAAATGCAACCCTCATGCCTTTTGCATCTAATGCAGATATGGAGAGGAGGTTCTTCTTTAGTCTTGGTACAAATAAGACATCCTTCATCTTCATAGACTTTCCAGAGTCTAGCTTATAGGAGGATTCCCCACTACCTTTTATTGGATA
This sequence comes from Pseudotsuga menziesii, assembly GCA_001517045.1. Lineage (NCBI taxonomy): Eukaryota > Viridiplantae > Streptophyta > Pinopsida > Pinales > Pinaceae > Pseudotsuga > Pseudotsuga menziesii. The sequence continues at coordinate 20,645 of LPNX010867456.1, forward strand.
CTGGTAGTCATCTCCAAGTTTCACCTTCTCGGGTGATTTAGGTTTTGATAATTTCACAAAGGAATATTTGAATCCTATGATAAGTTTGGAAGCCCCACTGTCTATAATCCAATCATTGCTTCCATGTGTGATGTTTCCCGTGAGAGTGGAAATCAAAACATATTCTTCATCACTTGAAGAATCATAACTTTCTTGCCTGATTCTCTTTGTGGAAAGTTAATCATCTTCTACAGCATGAGCATGATGTATTCTCTTATTGTTTTTCTTCTTGTGGGATTTTCTTTTGTTTCTAGGACAATCTCTGGCATAGTGTCCTATTTCATCACAAGTATAACATCTGAATTGAGTTTTTCTGGAGGGAGGATGCTTACCTTTAGAATGATGATGATAGTCCCTTATGTTCTTCTTGGATTGTATTGTGAGAGCTTGATCTTCACTTCCCATCTTTTCTTCTCGAGCTGCTATTCGAGATTCTTCTTGTGAGCATTTTGCCCATAGTCTGCTGAACTTGAATAGCTTCTTTTCGACACAGATCCTTTGAATGAAAGAGTCCCATGTCCTAGGGAGACCATTCAAGGTGGTCATTACAATCTCTGCATTCTCCACTTCTTCATCCACTGCTTCAAGTTGTTCTTTGATCTGGGAGACCCTTGTGAAGTATGACTGTATGGTCTTTGCATTCTGGATCTTCACATTCTTCAACAAGTTCCTCAAAGTCATCTTCCAGTTTATGTTCTTTCCTTCAAATAGTTTGTTTAGGGCATCAAACATAGCTTTAGGTGTCTTTAGGGAGTAAACCTATGGTATGAGGTGATCCTTGATTGAATCAGCAATAATCCTCTTAGCCATGACCAATTTCTTCTTGTGTAATGCCTTAGCCTCATCTCCCTCTGGAACTGGAACCTCTTCATTGATGTAAGAGTCCAACTCATTTTATTCCAAGACCAGGGAGAACCTATACTTCCAGGCTCGGAAGCTATAAGCTCCCTCAAGATTTCCATCAAGCTTGCTATGATGAGAAATCTTAACTGAGAACCTCAAATGGAAATACAAAAGATTTAGATGTTACTAGTTTAAGGAGTCGGATCTTGATCTGGAGCTGAATATCTCTAGACCTGGTTCAGGAGTAGATTAGGGTTTGACTTTTTCAGAGTTCTGTCCAACCAAAAAATTTGATCTTGATCTCTAAACTTTGATTTTGGGGAGGATATCAATCTAGGCCTGGGCTCACTCAAAAATTCCACTTTTGTGGAAAGCCCTAATTTCTGGTAGTAGTGTCAGGTCAAAAACTGAAAATGCTCAGAATTAGATTCTGCTTCGATAGAAAGATGCACCCTAGAGAGGAGAGTCAGCCCAACCTCCTTTTGCTGAAAATTTGTGGAGAGAGATCAAAAAGTAGGAATCCCTAGTTTCCATAGCTGCACAGTGTCTTCTTCTCAGGTTAGCTCTGATACCATGTTAGATTTTTATCATTCAAGCTAGCATTATCTTAGGATCTTTCACTGAGAGAATAAAAAGTACAACAATCAAACATAAGAGACAATGAACACAAAGTTTTTCCTCGAGGAAACCATAAAGGATAAAACCCCGCAACTTCCTCATAGATAGAATCAGCACCAAAAGAAAAACCCCAAAAATAGTAAGATGATCTCCCAACAGCAGTAGTCTCTCTCTCTCTTGTCCCAACAACTTCTTCTCTCTCAGTTATGTGCTACAACTGAGTGTAAGTGAATGTGTGATAAATAGAGAGGCTCACTCTCTATTTATACTAATTCCTGACTTGACAATAACTCACTAGGGCCGACTTTTCTAGGAGAGTCTAATAACACTAGGGCCCCACAACTACAGGGAATTTAACCCTTGATCAATAGGAGGGTTACCCACAATGAATTTACATGACTTGTTTATATTATTGAATCTTGTGATAGGAACATCAGGGCATGACATGACTCAAGTACATTACAGACACTTCCTGGAATAAACATCAGGGTACAATACATAAGATATACAAGTGAATACATTTCGAAGTTACAAATACATCAACATTGATTCCATCTTGTGAAAGCTTATTTATTTGTTTCACTAAGTTCTCCACATTTTCAGGATCAACATGTGCCAAAACTTGTCTATACTCTTCTTTTCCATCCCATTTTCAAGTCTTACACAAGACATAAATCCATTGTATTCTACTAACTCAAATAATATCTCACATGCATTCACACCTCAATCATAATGTACATGAGAATCAATACCAATTTTGGAATAAAATTCATTGACTATAGTTCTAGACCTCTTTTCATATGACTCAACCATAAAGGAAGCATACGACTTTACTTGCTTGACCCTAACTCCATATGTGAAACTATCAGTTCTCTCCCAACCCATATCAATATCCTCATCTTATTTGCTCCACTTTTTCATGTCCCTACAAATTGATGTTGGATTAAACCCCTTTAGTACACCATGAGCATCAATTCTCTTCAGGCATTGTGAATGCTTATGAGTCACGCTTGATTTGATAAAAACTGAAGCCATGTTTCTCAGCATAGAATTCTTACGAATCTCTACCAAAACAAATGATTGAATTTTATTAAGCATTCCATCTAGATGTTCAAGAAAATCCTAAATTTTAGATTCTTCATTATAGTTTTTTCTCATGAAGTACCCAAATCCAGCAATAATGTCATTTTCATCTACATATTGAAGTCATTTTCCAGAAAACCATCTCCCAATTTGTTTAATTTTTTTCTTCCCCTCATTTATTTTGTGGTTATACCATCCCGATTGCTTCTTCATATGAAATAAGGATGTCCTTAAGCAGTTTCCTAGTGACCTTCTTTCTCTTAGCATGTGTAGTTTGATTTATTGAAAACCCTTCTGGCATTTCTGTTAAAGCTTGACCAATTGTAGAATGTTGACTTTTTGTAGTTTGTTTTCTATCCATTTGTTCATGAAATACAATTGTTTCATGTCTTCCAGTTGCATCCAAGTTCCAATTGTTTCCCATTAGGTTCTACATTGTGATTCCCTTCATCATCAAATGTAGTCAAAGGTCGCCTCTAGGTTGTTGAGAAACACAACCTTCACTTTAATCAGATTGATTTGTAATAATAGTAGCATCAATTAGTGGTTGTTGACGGAAAACTATGGCCTAATTCTACAAAACTGGGTTCATTCTTTGGTACACTTTTTTATTTTGAAAATAAGAGGTCATTGTAATGGCAGCATCGTTAAAGCATGTTATTTGAGGGAGATTTGGGACATGCACATTCTCTGGAACATAACTCATTGTAGTGGCAGAGGAATAAAATATTTTATTTGAGAGAAATTTGGGACCCTTAAGCAGCCTTGGGAAAATGGCCACCAATTCTCACCTGTGAGGGATTAAAAAAATTGAAAGCATCAACTTGGAGGTGGATGATTTATAAACTAGACCATTGGATCAGTTTAAAAAAAATTCTATTGTCAAGAAAATATTAGCCTGCCAAAACAACCATTCATCTAGAATTTGCACCTAAAAATGGCTTAAATTGCCTTAGGAAAATTCCCTCCATTTATCACCTGCAAGGGCTACAATATTTCTGAGTGTATCATTTTGTAGGTAGATGATTTATTCACTTGAAAATTGACTCATTTTTCAAAAAAATTTCTTTGGTCAAGGAGATATTTTCCTTCCAAAATAGGCATTCAACCTATTTTGCACCCTGACAAAAAAATGCTCACCATTGGGAAAATTGATTATTGAAAAGAAGGGCTTAAGTATACTTGGGAAAATTCCCACCATTTCTCAGATGTGAGGGATACAAAATTTCTGATAGTATCAACTTGCAGGTTGATGATTTATGCACTTGACCATTTTCTCAGTTTTCAAACAAAGTCTATGGTCAAGAAAATATTGGCATACCAAAATAGCCACTCAACCTATTTTGTACCTAAATCTGTCCTAAATGGCCTTAGGAAAATGCCCATTATTTCTCACTTGCGAGGGATAAAAAAATTCTAAGAACATCATTTTGTAGGTGTATGCCTTATTCACTTGTCCATTAACTCATTTTTGAAAACAAGTATCTAGTAAATGAGATATTTTTCTTCCAAAATAGTCATTCATCCTGTTTTACACCTTGACAGAAAAATGCTCTCCATTGGCAACATTGGTTAAGTATTGAAAAAGGGCTTAAGTAGCCTTGGGAAAATCCCCACCATTTCTCAACTGTGAGGGATACAATTTTTATGGAGGCATTAGCTTGTAGGTGGATGACTTATGCACTTGACCATTGGCTTAATTTTGAAAAAAACTATGGTCAAGAAAATATTGTCCTTGAAAAATAGCTAATCAACCTGTTTTGTACCTAAAATTGACCTAAATGACCTTAGGAAAATACCTACCATTTCTCACCTGTGAGGGATAAAAAAATTATAAGAGAATCAGTTTGTAAGTGGATGATTTATTCACTTGTCCATTGATTCATTTTTTAAAACAAGTCTCTGGTCAAGGAGATATTTTCCTTCCAAAACAACCATTCAACCTATTTTGCACCCTGACATAATAATGCTCACCATTGGCAACATTGGTTAAGTATTGAAAAAAGGGATTAAGTAGCCTTGGGAAAATGCCCAACATTTCTCACCTGTGAGGGATAATTTTTTTTATGAAAGCATTATCTTGTAGGTGGATGATTTATGCACTTACCCATTATCTCATTTTTGAAAAAAAATCTATGGTCGAGAAAATATCAGCCTACCAAAATAGCCACTCATCATGTTTTGCACCTAAAATTGGTCTAAATGGACTTCGAAAAATGCCCGCAATTTCTTACCTGTGAGGGTTAAAGAAAAAATGAGAGCATCAATTTGTAGGTGGATGGTTTATTCACTTGTCCATCGACTCATTTAAAAAAAAAATTCTCTGTTCAAGGAGATATTTCACTTCCAAAAGATCCATTCAACCTGTTTTTCCCCTTGACAGAAAAATGCTCGCCATTGGCAAAATTTGTTAAGTATTGAAAAAAGGTCTAAGTAGATTTGATAAAATTCCCACCATTTATCACCTGTGAGGGATAAAATTTGTATGAAAGCATCGGTGTGTAGGTGGATGATTTATGCACTTTACCATTGGCTCATTTAAAAAAAAAAAACATGTTCAAGAAAATATTGGCTTGCCAAAATAACCACTCATCCTGTTTTGCACCATTTCTAACATGCTAGGTATAAAAAAATTCCGAGAGCATCAATTTGTAGGTGGATATTTATTCACTTGTCCATTGACTCATATTTGAAAATGGGTCTTTGAACAAGGAGATCTTTTCCTTCCAAATCACCCATTGACCCTGTTTTGCATCCTAACAGAAAAATGTTCGTCATTGGCAAAAATGGTTTAAGTATTGAAAAAAGAGCTTAATTAGCCTTGGGAAAAATGCCCACCATTTCTCACCTATGAGGGATAAATTTTTTATGAAAGAATTAGCTTGTAGGTGGATGATTTATGCACTTGGCTATTCGCTCATTTTTGAAGAAAAAAAATTCTATGGCCAAAAAATTATTCACTTGCCAAAATAGTCACTCAGCTTGGTTTGAACCTAAAGCTGACCTAATTGGCCTTAGGAAAATGCCCTCCATTTCTCACCTATGAGGGATAAAAAGTTCTAAGAGCATCAGTTTGCAGGTGGATGATTTATTCACTTGAGTATTGACTCATTTTTTAAAAATAGTCTCTGGTCAAGGAGATGTTTTTTTTCCCAAAAAAACATTCATTTTGTTTTTCACCTTGACAAAAAAATGGCCACCATTGGAAAACTTGGTTAAGTATTGAAAAAAAGGGCTTAAGTAGCCTTGGAAAATGCCCACCACTTCTCACTTGTGATGGACCAAAATTTTCTAAAAGAATAAGCTTGTAGGTGGATGATTTAAAACATCATTTCCATAAATTAAAACATCATTTCCATAAATTTAGAGACACAACCAATAATTTTATATAATCACTGTTAAATTCAGAATTGAGATATAAAATAATTTTTTTATGGAAATGATTTACTATCATTCCTCAATTTTTTATCGCAAGGATATAAAAACGGGGAGTTTTCAATTATATATCCAACCAAGGAAATTAACATGTTTAGGAAATTGGGTTTATGGTTGCACATCTACTTGTACTCCTTCTGTAAAATGTTCCATCTACAGTGAAATCCAATACTGTCAGATAAGAAGTTGATAGGGTTTCCCAAATTTTCATGTCCAACACAAAAATGCACACCGAGCCAATCCAAGTACACCCCATGTATGAAATCTATTCTAAGGAATAATTACACATATCTAAGAATACTTATCCATGAATTACCTCTGCCAAATTGGCTACATACAAATATCTTAGCCTACTTATCCATGATTTTGCAGGAAATTCAATTTTTCATGATTAGCACAAAAATGCACACTTCCTCAACCAATCGACCAATGATTTTTCTTACTATCATCACTATCATCTTAGAATATCCTGTGAATGGGATACACATAGAAGAAACGTTTAAAAAATTATATAAACATTAGTAAGTACAAGCTCTTATTGCTCATATTTCTTTTGTTTTATTATCAATAGTAACACACAAGTGCATTTTTATTTCCTATTGACATTGCAATGCCTTGATAGAATGGTTTATTGCTAGCCTACACGAGGTACCTTCAACACAATTTTTGCTTGGATGAATTTTCAGGAATTGTCTTTGGTGTGAGTCGTCTTGATGGCCAAAGGTAAGGACGAATACACTGACATGTTTCCGTTCCTTCATGACCATGCCAAATATCACCACAAAAAAAAAATCTAAGAACATTCTTAGTTTAATTTCTTCCACAATTTTTTTTTAAGATGCACGCCAGATCGGTGATCATGAATCAATGCTCAACCATTTTGATTAAGATTACAATGCCTTGATATAATGGTTTATTTCTATCCTACATAATGTACCTTCAACACAAATTTTTTCTTGAATGAATTTTCAGGAATTATCTTTGGTGTGAGTCGTCTTGATGGACAAAGGTAAGGATGAATACATTGGCATGTTTTCGTTCTTTCATGACCATGTCAAATATCACCAAATTTTTTTTTTCTAAAAACATTCTTAGTTTAATTTCTTCCACAATTTTTTTAAGTTGGTCGCAAAATTGGTGATCAAGAATCGATGCTCAACCACTTTGATTAAGTTTCAAAAAGTATTATCAGTTTAATTTCTTCTATGATTTTTTTTTAGTTCCCACCAGATGGTTGATCAGAAATGGATGCTCAACCACTTCCATTTTTGGAAAATATTCTCAGTTTATTACCCATCAGATCCAGATCAGGAATGGATGCTCCACCACTTCTATCACATAATTGTGCCACCGTTTTCTTGAATACGTAGGAATTAAAAATGAATTTACTTGCAGGTTTCACTCTTGGAATACGTTGGTTATTTAATGTGACTTAGAAATTCAAGACAATTAACCTACTCTTAAACCCACCTTTGCTTTGAAATATCGTTGCCTAGCTCATGTTGAAGCTGCAATAAATCTGTTTTTTTGTCGAAAATTGTCCCTATTTGCCAAGAATTTGTCTTCATTATCATTTTTGTGGCCAAATACTTTTCTGATTTCAATTAATTTTTTTACTGACTCACCGTCTTCACAATAAAAACAAATTATTTCCTTAACCATGTGGAGAATTTTAACTAGTAAAAAAAATATTTCGACAAAGAAAAGCATCTTTTGGCATCATTCTTAATGAAATAAGATACATGCTAGACTTGAATAGAATGTTATGATAATTTTAGGGTGAAGATTCATCTATATTTTTACTTCTTATCCATATCTAAGGGTTGAAAAAAACATTATATAAGCGCATAAATCAAATATATGATTATGAATACATTGTTTTGTTTTATTTTGAAATTTGGAGTTGGCAATTATAGATAATGTGTGGTAATGTTAAGGGGGTTTTCTCATTTCTTTGGAGGAGGGATTTTTTGTTGACCACTTTATCCCAAGGAATTTGCATGTGATTATCACTGCATATTATTTGGTTATAATAAAGATTAGTTTATCCTTGATGTTTTCTTTGAAGTTTCAAGTATTATGATCATAATAAATTATACGTGGAAGTATTGGACAAACTTTTTCATTCTTAATATTTTAGTGCCATTTTTCTCGTCAATTTATAATAAATTATACGTGGAAGTGTTGGACAAACTTTTTCATTCTTAATATTTTAGTGCCATTTTTCTCGTCAATTTATAATAAATTATACGTGGAAGTGTTGGACAAACTTTTTCATTCCTAAGATTTTAGTGCCATTTTTCTCATCAATTTCTCCTCTAGGCCTATGATTATCATTGCACATTTTCTTATTATCCTAACAAAACTTTGTTAATTTAGCATACTTTTCCATTTTTCTCATCAATTTATCCTCTAGGCATGTGATTATCATTACACATTTTCTTGCTATCCTAACAAAACTTTGTTAATTTCGCATACTTTTTTGGCCACAACTCAATATTAACTTGAAATGGTGTGTGATTTTCCTTTATGTTAGTGTCTCTTATTGGTCCAGAAAGAGAGGTTTATGACCACCTTCTTTACTTTGATTGGCAGTTTTACCAATAAGTTGACATCATGCCATGTTGTTTTGTATTTTTACTTTGCATGTTATGTTTACTTTGAATGGAAGTATTACCAATAAGTTAACATCATGTCCTGTTGTTTTGTATTTTTACTTTGCATGTGTTATGCTAGTAAGATAACATTAATGTATGGTGTTTCATATTTTTACTTGCTATAGCCTTGCACTAAGCATTTTTTCCATTTCTTATTGGGTTGGATTTAACTTATTGATTAAGTTAACAATACGGTGTCATAAGTTTAAATGTTCCAACCATAGGACTTATGGTCGATATATTTCCTTGTTTTTGGAGTCATAGAAATGATGGTTTTCTAACGGTCCTTTATTTTTTGTTTTCATAGTCATAGGCATTTGATTTTAATTGTTGTCTTTCAAATTTCATTTAATGCAGAACTCTTTAGTTTTCCCTTGAGACAAAGGAATTGCAAGAAAAAGGGAAGAATTGTAGTTCATTATTTAGTGTGTTAGCTTTAAGATAATGCGTTTTTTCATAATATATTGTCAATAAAAAACAATTCAAGTTCTTTTTGGAGTATGAGATTGTGTGTTTTGCTTGTTAGGAACATGACTATGTTTTGTAATATATTGTATATAATTTCCTTGGAGTTATCACATTGTGTGTTTATGCTACAACCTGCAATCTAATTTTTAATTTATGAGTTCTTTCCGTTTATTGTGGTTGGTTAAATGGATCAATATAGATATATTCTAAGTGTGTTTCTATTTAAATTGAAATTTGGTTGATATTTTTTTAAACATTCTACTAATTATTATAATGTTTACAATATAGTTTGATTCTTATTGTTTTTCATTATGGTTTAAGTATTTTCATTTTCTTTATAATTGATTTGTTAGAATATTTTTAATTATGCTTTATTTGAAGATGGATAAATGATGTTCTAAAAATAATATACTTAAGAAAAAAACACTTAATCGAGAAACCCACCATTACTTCCCCATATTTCATGGATGGAATTTAAATTGAAATTTGGTTGATATTTTTTTTAACATTCTACTAATTATTACAATGTTTACAATATAGTTTGATTCTTATTGTTTTTCATTATGGTTTAAGTATTTTCATTTTCTTTATAATTGGTTTGTTAGAATATTTTTAATTATTCTTTATTTGAAGATGGATAAATGATGTTCTAAAAATAATATACTTTCTTTCTTTTAAGAAAAAAACACTTAGGCTCTCTAGAAAAAGCTTAACCCCAAAACCTCCCCCTGAACCGAGAGAGTGTGCATGTCTTACCAATTGAGCTAACTCTTGAAACTTCAATTTCTTTCATTTCTTATATTAACTAATTGTTGTACAAGTGTTTTAGATTTTCATTCCTTTAATTGTGGACATAGCCATATCTTTTCTACCTCGCTTTCACTATTGTCACATTTAATTCCACTACTCAACACACCTAATATTTATACTCAACTTAAGTGGCTTAATCATATAAAAAACCTTGTAAATATATTAAATGATACCCTCTTACCAACTATTGTACAAGTGTTCCTCTTTTTCATGTTTGAATTAAACAACCATTGTGTAAGTTTTCCAATTTCATATAGTGTTGCCCATAAAAATTTATGAATTTTGATCACTTTTTTATTTGTTTATATTCACTAACATGGAATGCATATAACTTGATATGGAATGCACGTTGTGAATTTCATAAATTTAAATTTTATATAATTGATTGCCCACTTTTGTGGATGTAGAGACAAATAAAGTTCCATATACTATTATAACAAATGGTTAGTGCATAGGTGGAAGCCAATATTGTGTTTGAGAAAGTATAAGGTTTCATTCGTAACATAAACATATAGGGCTTGTGCAAAGGTATGGGGTTTCATTTTTACTCCGCCGAAGTCGTTGTTTAAGGGGGTGGTTTTACTTGGGCTTTCCTTGTCTGTCAATGGCGTATGAGAAGCTGCCCCTTTGTCATATCAATTTCATCTAACTCTCATATCAACAATATATGAGGATTTTTGAAAACATAGAATCACAGTAGTGTAAAACTCTCTAATTATCCATATTTTCCTAGATTAATACATTAACGGTTCACAGGATCTTTGAGATACTACAAGTCCATCACCAGTTACAAACCCAGATTCCTACTTCATAATTGCACCGAAGAGGTACATTCTACAGCCTAGTATTGGAGAGATGTGTAACTCCTTTCGTGCTCATCCTAGAGTTGACACGTGCCTTTTATAAAAAATAATAAAATATTTTTAAAATAAAATGTCGGCTTAAATTAAATTTAAATTATTTAAAATTTCATATATATAAAACAATATAAATTAGATAAACTAAAAACATAAACATTCATATTATACATTTACTCAACACTTCTACTATACAAAAAGGGTTTACACCTTGATATATTTGATCCCTTTAGGTGCTTGGTAGATCCCCTTTTAGATGGATCTATGGTGGTAGATATGATTCTCCGCACCTATGCATGATTGTGCGCTGTAGGATTTTAAACTTTGTATTATTGTATTCTTCACTAGATTCCAATGAATCGGGCAAGAAAGAACCTCTCTTCTCGGGATGTGATTACCAACATTGGCTCATAACCAAGGTGTTTCCAGATCCCAACCGTCACCTTGAATTGTGTTTTTTATTCATTCTTTCTATTAAGACCAAACTCCAGGGTTTCTGGAAAGGTTTGGAGAAAAATAACATCAATTTCGCCAGTTGATGGATAGATAAAACTATCGACCTCTGCTACAACTATTCAACAACAACTTTATCCGTTGTCTTTTAGTTACATCTCACTATGAAATGGTCACTTTGAGTCAACTGGTACTTGTATATGTCAAGCTTATTAGTGCAAAATTCGTAGTAGTACAAAATTCAGCAGATGTCTGTGTAAATACCAGTAAAAATGCTAACTATTAGGAAATGATTAAACAATGAGACTATTTTAGATTAAACACAAATAATTAAAGCATCTTGTTCTACAAGGTTTTAAGTTGCAATATATATATATATATATATATATATTCAAACAAAGCAATCATAAAGAAACATAAATAGAGTTAGCAGGTCGATTTTAATCCCAAAGCGAGCTTACCAATTTAATCTTGATAGACAGGGAAAGATCCTAGCTAACTCATAAATAGTACTAGTGCAAGCTATGGAGATGAAGACAAACCTAAACCAACGAAATCCAGGTGATATATAATTGTTAGCTTTCATTCCATACTTTACATTAATTCTAGGGTTTGGTGATGGTGATGCCTTCCTTTGCCAGTGCAATATGCAAGACTAAACCACATACACACATTGTCCACATTAACCTATGTTTAGTCTTAATGGACGCCTGAACACTTCAATTTTAAAGTCATCTTAATGGAACATTGAAGATAAGAAGAGAGCTTTAATAAAAAATGACAATATACTAAACCAATAAAACAAATAAACTTATTGTTACATTAGTACACATGAGGCTACAAAGGAATCCTTGTGCCCCTCTGTAGAACTTGAAAAAGGGTAAAACATGGATGCTCAAATTGTAGCACATAGACTTGTTTTCTTCAAAGCTCACCTTTACAAATTTGACATCCAGGTTCATTTCTTTAATTTGTAAAATCTGCAAAACTTGGAACTTAAAATTAGATATCTATCAAAATGATATCATTATAAAGTTCATATTTGACCTATACAATTAAATTATCAACACACACAACCTAATAAAATATTATTTTCTATTTTTATAATATAACATTAACCTTTCGTAGAACCATCATAACAATACTTTCTCACAGGGTAATAATAACAGTAATTTTTTTTTCCTGTTGCGAAGCGGACTGTATAGAGGGTTCTTGGCTACGCACATCCTAGGGTTTGTAGTCTACAGGTTTGTAGGCCTTGTGCCCATGGATCCCCTAGACCGTGACTCGTTTGAAGACCAGTTTCACAACATCATTGCTTCCCTTCCTCCTCCTTCTTCTCATTTTGTCAAGCGCGCTGATATTCTAGAAGTCAAGCTCTCTTCTGCCGCCTCAAAATGAAAAGCATTAACCCTCTTTGAGAAAGGCCTCATTGGTTTGTTCACAGGGCTATGGCCGTCCCCTCGCTCAGTAGATGTTTGGCTCAACAAAAATTGGAGAACCCTAATTCAAGGTGAGGTTCAGCAAATCTTCTATGGGAAAGGTTATTTTGCTTTCATCTTTGAAAAGAAAGAGGATCGATATCTTATCTTTAGGAATGGAGCTTACTTCATGGGTCCAAGAGGCATGTACCTGAACAAATGGGATCTCTCATTCAACCCTGAAAAATACATCCGTAAGGCTGTTCCAGTTTGGGTGAAGCTACCCCATCTCCCTCTTCATTGCTGGAATGACGAAGATTTTCGAGCAATAGGGAATACATTGGGGAAATGTGTGGACAAGTGTGAGCCAAAAGCTCCAATGTTCTCATGCGCCCAAATGTGTGTTGAGGTTGATCTTGAAAAAGGCTTGTCGGAATCCATTAATCTCTCCATTGACAGATGGAATCACTTGAAAACTATGGATTATTAGGAAATCCCTTTTAAATGCAAATATTTCCATGAATATGGGTATTTTACTAAATCTTGTCCAAAAAAATGGAGAAATCTAATCCAGAAGGAATGTAAGAAGAGGGATGGAATGTAGTAAGCGGGAAGAAAACCGCAAAGAACACAGCTTCAAAGCAGCCCCACATCTCGGTAAAGAGTGCCTCTGGAAATAGGTTTAAGGTTCTTCAAACAGAGGAACAAGAGATCGAAACCCCAGAGGAAAATGTTGAAGAATCCTTGCACCAGGAACATGAAACACCAACAGAAGTACCACCCCAAAAGGAGAAGAATGACTTGGAAGAAGATATGGCGCAGCCTATGGTAAGGAAGGAAGCAACAGCCAACTCAGAAGGATCGATCACACTCTCTAGGGAAAAAGCATGCTCTGAGGAATCCACAGACATCTCTGTTGAGGAGCAAGAACCTCTCTCCAGGAAAGGAAGAAAGACCAACAAGACAATATGGGAACAGGAAGCAGCAAGGGAAAAGGTAGCAGGGAAACAGTCTAACTTAGACTTTCTAGTCAAAAACTTGTAAGCAAGCAAATACCTTCTCAGCACAGAAGAGGAAAAAAAGGAGAAGGAAAAGGGGCTTAGACAACTCAAGAAATAATGAAGTTGGTCTTCTAGAATTGCATAGGATTAGGAGGTTCCTAGAAAATAGAAGTTATCAAAAGATTTAAATCAATGGAATCGACTTCAATCCTTCTTATCCAGGAGACAAAAAAATGGCTGAAGATAGTCTAGCAACATTAAAAAGATTCTAGCCAAAAGGTGAAGGACTAGCCACCAATGCAATCGGTGCCTCTGGAGGCCTTCTATGTTGGTGGGACAGTGAAAAGTTTGCTATGCATTCTACCATTGAGAATAAAAATTGGTTTTTTATTAAGTTAGAAAACAAAGAAAATAAAGAAATGTTCTGGATAGGGAACATTTATGGCTCGACTATCCAAACTTAGAAAGATAGTTTCTGGAAATCCCTCGAAGAACAATGTGAAGGTAAATCGCTCCTCCCTTGCTTCATAGCAGGGGACTTCAATGTTACTATCTCCACGGAAGAACGCAGAGGTGGAACTAAGGTCAGGGATCCCTTTGGAGAAAGGATGGGGGACCTAATTTCGCTCTGGGGTCTTTCGGACATCAAACCAAAGAATGGTACTTTCACTTGGAGCAACAAATGAATTAGCCCTAGTCACATAGCTGCTAAAATAGACCGGTTTTTGGTTTGCACTCATCTCCTCAGAACTTATCCTGAGTCCAAACTCATGTGCTCGGCCATCTCAGATCACAAGCCAATCTACCTCTTTTTTTTGCCTTTGGAAAATTTTGGGCCTCTTCCTTTTCGCTTTAATCATCTATGGCTTGAATCCGAAGGACTTAAGGATATCATCACAAACGCCTGGTGTTGTTTCATCCTAAGATCTCTAGCATTGTCATGGGAACAGAAGTGCAAAAGGGTTAAAATAGCTCTCAAATCTTGGGCAAAGCACCACTATCAAGAGCCTTCCCAAAAGAAAGCATAAATTATAAAGAATATGGAAGCCCTTCAAGCGAAAATGAAGGAAAGCGAGATCACCAAGGAGCATCTTATCAAAGAAATAGACCTTGAGAAAAGTCTGCAAAAAATCTTAAGGCATGAGGAAGAGGGATGGAGGTTACGAACATGTGTTCTCTGGATTAAAGGTGGAGATCAAAATAAAAAAGTCTTTCAAAATCAATGTAGAGATAGACAAAGGTGGAACACAATGCGGGAGCTCAAAAGCGAGGATGATACAGTCATCACCGGGCAAGCAACAATCAACATGGAGGCAAGAAGATTTTTGAAAACTTGTATAATGATGAAGAGTATGTCTCTCAAGAATACATGGAAGAAATGGTTCAAGACATTCCCACTCTGATTGGCCTAGAGGAAAGTCTTCAGCTCGAATCCCCCATCTCGGAGGAAGAGGTCAAGAAGGCCATATGGTCCCTTCATCTGGATAAAGCCCTAGGCCCCGACGACTTCCCTATCTGTTTCTATAGAAATTTCTGGTCTTTAATAAAAAAGGATCTCATGTGTCTCATCTCTTGGATGGAGAAAGGAAAAATGGGAGGAGCCACAAACTCCACTTTTATGGCCCTGATTCCAAAAGAGGCTAACCCCTCCTCCATCCAAAGGTTTAGACCTATTTCCCTCTGCAATGCTTCTTACAAAATATTTTCAAAAGTCTTATCTCTGAGACTAAAGCCTATCATTCATTCTCTGATCTCTCCTAATCAAGGAGGCTTTATCTCGGGCTGGAAAATTAGTGATAACATCCTTATGGTTCAGGAAGCAATACATTCTAGCACAAAAAGGGAGAACCAGGTATGGCCATTAAACTGGATCTGGCAAACGCCTTTGATCGGTTGAGGCATTCCTTCATTGTACTGGTGCTAAAGAAATTTTGTTTTCCTCCCATCTTCATCAATCAAGTTCAAGCTTGCATAAATTCCCCGTGGATAGCTCCCTTAATCAATGGTAGACCCTCTGAATTTTTTAAAACCTCCCGAGGGATAAGACAAGGGTGCCCCCTCTCCCCCTTTCTTTATATCCTTGTAGCAGACTCCCTTAGTAGAAGACTCTCTAGACTCCAAGCTGAAGGCTCTCTTCCAAGTCTCTCCTTCCAAAACAGAGTCCTTCCTATCAACCATGCTCTTTTTGCTGATGACACAATTCTGCTAGGAATAGCCTCCCCACAAATAGCTAGAAACTTCCTAAGACCCCTAGACCTTTTCCTCTGTTCCTTTGGAAGCTCAGCCAATATGAACAGATGTCAGCTCTATGGATGGAATTGCAATACAACAACTCTCCATAGTATATCTCATATTCTACATATCAATGCCACTTTTAATTGGACCCATTTCACTTACCTGGGTATTCCCATAGCCAAAAAGACCTTTGCCTCCGCTATGTGGACTCTGATCATCCAAAAGATCAAAAATAAAATCCACTCTTTGGGCTCAAAGTGGTTAAATCTTGCAGGGAAAATGACTCTCATTCACTCCATCCTCTCTTCCTATCCAATATACTCCAGCTCGATGATCCTAGCCCCTAAGAATGTCATAAAAAATATATGCAAGGAAATCAGAAAATTTCTTTGGCAAGGAGGAAAGGTTCAAACAAAGAAATTCCAATTAGTCAAATGGGACACAGTCAAAAGGCCAAAAAGTAAAGGTGGATTGGGCATCAGGGACCCAGAGTAAATGAACAAAGCACTGGGAGCAATACTGATCTCAAGGTTGGCTATAAGCAAGAAAGAATGGTGGAAATAAATAATAAGGAAAAAATACATCAAAAGACCTAGATAAAAAATCTTAGACAGCTTGTGGACAGGTAAGGGAACCTCTTTTTGGATTCTATGCAAATCCTCTCTCAGCATAATTCAGTCTAACTACTATTGGATCCCAGGTAATGGAAAAAAAATCAATGTCTAGGATTGCAACATCCTAGGACAACCTCCCCTTACCTCGCTCCCAGGATTGATTGATCTTGCTGAATGGGCCCGCAGCCAGGGCATTCATACTCTCCATGGTATCTCATCGTGGGATTTGTTGGAGTGCTGGATAGGCTGGAAAGAACTTCACCCCCCAGCCCATTTGGAAGGAGCCATGATCCTCCTTCTCTCATCCCTGCATGGCTTGTCTCCTTCTAGCGAATCAACAAGGGATAGCATTGGTTGGGGTAAAAATGGATAGTACAAGATCAAAGAAGGATACATGAGACTCTCCACATAATCGGCAGGAAATGAACGACTATGGAGAAAGGTTTGGCATCTAGACAGTATCCCAAAGGTAAACTCTTTCATCTAGATCTTAATGCACGATAAATTCCTCACGACTGAGAACCTCAGGAAGAGAGGGATAGAAAGACCCTCCCGGTGTGCTCTTTGCAATAGGGCAGAGGAAACCTCAAATGATATTTTTCTCCAGTACATAGTTTTCCTGAAAATTTGGCAGTGTGTTATCCCTAGGGGACTTCACTTCAGTACCCCAGGCTTTGTGGTTCAACTTCTTGAGGATCGGTCTAAACATTTCCCTGGCCCTCTCATCAAAAAACCCATCCTCAGTTGTCTATGGAACTCTATTCCCAAAAATCTTTGCTGGTAACTATGGATAGCCAGGAAAAAATCAATCTTCAATGATCAAAAAGTTGTTCCAACTCGTATAGTTTCTAAAACTGTGGGAATGATAGCTGAAAAGTTTGCCTCGAATGATATCATTTTTCCTGATTCTGAAAACATCTCAGAGCCACATGCATCATGGTGCAAGATCTTTTTAAAACAAAGGAGCCCCCCTCAGTGCAAATCACTAAACCAAAGAATAAAATAGCCCTCCAGCACTTTTCCCTGGGAAATAAGAAAAAACAGCAGCGATTTCAAAGTCTGGTTGAGGGAAAGAAATTCCTATGCTTTCTTCTTCGATGGTGCCTCAAAGGGAAACCCAGGGGTGGCAGGTGCGGGGGGGATCCTTCTGGATCCTAGAGGACATGTTGAACAAACCTTCGCTTGGGGTATTGGCTATAGGACCAATAATGAGGACGAGTGGTTGGATTTCCTTCAGGGAATGAAAATCCTAGCTAACAAAGATCTCTCCAGGATTGCCATACTTGGATATTCTCGACACGCCATTTATAAAATGATCAATGGATATACCACATGCTCTATAAAGTGTCATTGACTGCATGACAAAATCACTCCTCTCTTATCTAAGCACTATGAGTTCTATCACATTCTTCGCACAAATAATGTTGCTGCTGACACCTTGGATAATACGGGGGCCTCTTTACCCCAAGGTCATTATTGTCTAAACGGTCAAAAATCACACCCCAAACCCATACCTTAATGAATTTGTGGGATGTAAATCTAGACCCCCACCAATTCGAACTCACCTCCAAGGATTTGTGTGAAGGAACTAATGTTTTATGTGAAGGCTCTAAGGATTTATGTGAAGGCTCTAAACCTTGTTGTTCTACTCCTCCTCACCTTGCCACCACATGCCCCCCTTTCACCACTGGCCTCAATCTGATGGATCTTCATGAAGGATCTCTTGCCTTAACGCGTCATCCTATTTCGCCCCACTCTTCTGCTGCGTGGCTCCCACTCTGCACCGGCCATTCCTCAATCCTTGAAGGTTTTATTATCCATCTCCCTCAGCTTAATTGCTCCTGCAACTCGCATGCTCCGAGTATTTTCGTCCTCCTCAATATGTCTTCCCCCTGAAGCCTTCCTCACCCTCATTCTCCTCTTGGCAATGGTGTGCACTCTTTTCATTATGTAATTTCTCCGAAGAGGATTCTGCTGGATATTATTACAGGTTTGACGAGGGCATTTTGCAAGAGATCTCGTGGGAGTCTCTGCCTCTCACCAGGGTATTTGTAAAAGAAAGGATGGCTCTCACCGCTTTCTTCACTTGCTTATGCTCTTCACAAGCTGGTGTTTCTATGTGGTTCTCAAACTTTGGTTCTGGGCTCAACCTCTCAATTGACGACCAGTCCTTTATAGTAGGCAACAACTCGATTTTGGGTTGCAATTGTTCAGGGTGGAAAGAAGGTGCGGTCGGCACTCTCTCCTATCGAAGCAAGAAATATCGTGACTCCCTCCTGCATGAACTCAACACTCTTAAATCATTTCTTGGTGTTTTCTCTGTTGACGATCAGGCCCAAGAGTTTGTAGGTGCAGTTCTGGGCTCTCCACTGTAATTTCTCCAGAATAGCAATTTCTCCCAGACAAGGTAGAATGGATCAAGAAAACAAGAATGCTGGGCTAGCAGACTTGAAGAAAAATCTCAGGCATTTGTATGAAATGATGGCCATTGGCATTGTGGACAACAAGGAAATTTCCCAAGAGGTAAAAAATATGGGGGAAGTGGTAAGCTACACCTCATATCAGATAAGTAATCATGACTCCAAGATCGACGATACTGAGAGCAACCTCAGGGAAATCATGGGAAAGGTGGACAAAATTCAAGAAGACCTCCAGTGTTTGGTTAGCATGAATCAAGGCAGTAAGGCTCTTGAAATTCTAGCAGTAGCAGCCCACCCTATGGAGGAGGAATCAGTTGTCCAACCCATGAAGCACCCAGGCAATCTTTAATGGTTTTAATAGCTCATGTTTTTTTGTCTGTTTCTTAGTCAACATTTTATTAGGGTATACACTACCTCGGGCCTTAGAAGTTATGTAAAAACTCTGTGTGGAGTTCTTTGGTCATCCTTTTGGACCAGTTTTGTTTCCTCCTTTTTTGAACTGCAAGAACTCTCAGTATCTGCTTATTTTCTGGAATGTATGGCTGTGCACAACCTGTTTTATATAAAACCTTTTATAGNATATGATTTTCTCTGTTTATAATACAACATTAACCTAGCAAGACAAAAGCATTTTAATATTGTTCTTCAAAAATGAAGCAGGGAGCTTGGAATTCTTCATTTGTATATTGCTCTATTTGTAGAAAATTGGAGTCCATAGATTCACAAACACTAAGGAGAGCCATGCCGCAAGTAAGTAGAGCCCTTCCATCATTATCTGGAAACCAAAAGTTTGAATAGGGTGACTTCGAAGTCATGGAACGTTTCCAATTGCTTCCAGTGGAAAGGAGTGTCCTGAATTAATAAAACTTGACAATCCCATCCTTGAAGCATAACAGTGCCTTGGGTCTCCTCCCCATACTGTGAAAGCCCTGAGATAGTGGGTGAGCTAGTGCATCTGAGGCTCAAACTTGCCAATATAATGGTAATGGTGATTATAAACAAACTAGGTTGAAGTTGTGTTGAACCAGACACTTTTTTGAATGAATGTAAAAGAATGATGAGAAAGTCAATGGGACTCAACCTTGTGATGGTTGATGGCTGGATGGCAAGGAGAATTACATGACAATGTTTAGTATTGACACGTCAAATGTTTGCAATTTTTGTTTCAAGTTGTCTTGTGCATTGCCCCTCCCTAGGAGCATAGCCCTTCCATAGCCATTCCATGTGCTATGCATGTAATTACATGATTCTAACTTGTTGGAAGTATCACCATATTCTAATTAACATTGGAATTGGTCCAGAGTTGATAATCTAATTAACCTTAAGGGTGCATAAAATCATGTATATACATGTAATTCCTGAGAAGCTTGTGGCAAAAACATTGAGTTCTATGTGTTATACATTACCATTTATTTCATCTAATCATGTACAAACATGTAATTCCCCATAAACTTTTGGAAAAAAAACATTCAATTCGATGTGTTTTAGAATATTGTTCTTCGGGTTGAGCGTGATATATTATTGAGAAGGCGAATGAGTTTCCATTCAGTATCGGTTGGAGGCATTTGCGTGTTTCTTAGTCAAAAAAATTTATTCTTAAAAGGTGTTAAAAAACCATATTATATATTTAAACAAACGTCATTAAATATTATCATGTGAAGGAACAAACTATGACTATGTTTAGATATTTATAAAATGTTCAAATATAGTTCCATTTGATTTAAAACTTCTTGGCATAAGTTTATTTATTGTAAGTGCACATTTATTTATATATAAATATAAAGTTCCTTGCCCAAACCAGATTCATTTAACTGAGTTGTTCACTTAGAGTCAATTCGAGGGCATGGATGACTTCAATTATGATGCTCAACTATCCATATTCATTACTAGGGGCCATTTTATCGTAAATATGGATAAAATGATATATCTATCCACATATATTAACAAATGCATGCTTACATAATTACTATATTATACAAGTTTACATAATTGATAAATACATAAGATATACCCACAAATTATAGATTATATTAATTTATAATGAGTCAATAAAGAGATTAAGGTCATTTCAAATCTAATTTTAAAGAGCGATTGTTAATTATAATATAATAATATTATTATTAATAATGGGATGTTTTATAAGTTTGAAATATGTATCTCTTTTATTTTTGTAAATGATAAACCATATTTTATACAATGATGGTTGTTGTTTGTGATGAAGTCGAAGATTAGTGATTACTCTTGTTAAAAGTGTTAATTTCATCCTCTGATGTAGGTAATCGAAATGAGTATTTAGAAACTAATTTGTAATGTATGCATTAAAAATGAGGACTCAAAAATTAATGTGCAATGTAGATAGTAGAATTCAGGATTTAGAAGTTAACATGTAAGTAGAAGATGAGTGACCTACAAGAAATTTTATTTAATGATAAAAACGAATGCTTTGTCGATATATTTTGTTATGTGGCACTTATGTCATTGTGTTGTCATGTCAATTTGGTCACCTTATACCATGTTTTACATTTAACCATTTGCACTGATTTATACTAATCTAAACCTTAATATAGCCCTTGACTTAAGATATCTTGTTGGCAGAGTCCATTTTCCCCCAAAAAAATCATGTTGTTGCTTCTTATCACAAATTGTTGTCAATGTACTCAATCAAACAAATAATCACATCTTATGAATTATGGACTTTGAGCAAGGTGAATGATGAGGCAAATTCCATGGATCTCATTGAACGCCTACCAAGAAAATCATTTTCTCCCCTAAAATACATTATTCAATCCCCCTAATGTAGGTAGTAGAAATGAGGATTTAGAAGTAGACATCCAAGTAGAAGATAGTGACATGCAAGCACCTTAATTGAGTGATCAAATTGAATGTTGTGTCCATAAATTTTCTTATGTGGAACTTATGGTAATGATTTTCCATGCTAATTTGGTCACCTTGCACCAAGTTTGATATTTGACCAATTACAATGATTTATTCTCATCTAAGCCAACACCTCTATACATTAATATAACCCTTCACTCAAAATATCATGTTATATATGTCCATTACTGCTAAAAACATTTTTTCCTTCTAATCATAGATTCTCATTGTACTCGCAATCATAGACATAAACACATCTTATGGCCTAAAAATCACAACTGATTGTAACTTGTAAATGATTTAATTAGGATGAATTTGATGATGCCACTTGTATGGTTCTCATTCAACCCCTACTAAGAAAATCTTTCTCCCAAAACCACCTTTCTACAATAGAAATAGAGGGGAAAGGGGGAGAAAAGGGGGTTTAATCAGAAGTAATCTTATGTTTTTAGAATCTATCCTTGAGGATTTTGGGAGTTACTAGGGTGAGTATATGACTTGCTTAGACGATTAATGTGTTATGAGGATTGAAATGAAACACCAGAAATAATGTTGATATGTTGAAAACATGAGATAAGGTTGTGTGTATGTCGATAATATAAATTTATGTGTTGAAACCAAGTATAGTGAATCTATGGAGGGTATATTAATCTATGAAATTTAAAGGAAAATTATAGTGCAAGTACTAATAAGCAATAAATAAAAACCCATGTAATCAATGGCAAGTAAGATGAAATGTATGTTAATTTTTCATAAGAGAAAGATACATATGCGAGTAAAACAATGAAGGGTTTGGCAGTTATCAAGTTTGACTCTAATTATTTTGGAAATCAACATTGTTGTTTTCATTTGGTAGGGGGGGTGAAGGGATTAAGGGATACAATTTTAAGTGTGAAAGGGATGAGTACTCATGAGCACATGAGAGTACCAATGTTCTCATGCTAAAATGAATTAAATAAATAAAACCCATATGTTTTGGATAAATCTAACAAATTAAATTAATAATAGGAAATCTCTATCATAATTTCACTATAGTCCTCTCATCTTCCATTAACAAGTTCTCCATCGAAATTTCAAGTAAAAAGAGAAATAAAAGAACAAACTTTAAGTAAATACAAGAAATAAAAGAAGAACTATAGCATTGAGAAAAAGATTAATGAAGAGTGGAAAGCTTATTTTAGTCTTGGAAACAATTGTGAATCAACAAACCTTGTGATATGGAATAAAAAAAACATTTTTTAAACAATTGTTAAACTGAGTGCAAAGATATATGAAGTGCACTAAAAATTAATGTCTACACAAAAAAGGGAATACACTTCAATGCTGATATAAATGCCCTTGGAATTTACAACATGATTCATTATTCTTCTTTTATGAAAAGGGTAAAAAAGCATATCACCCAAAATACATAATGCTCAATTGAAAATCCATAATCCTAGCATAATTCAAACATGGTGAGAAAATGTGAATCACCAACCAATTCTCTCACATTATTCTTTCTTGAAATACATAGCCTAATATGCTTCCAAAGCAGAGGGAAAATCAAAGAGCTACCATCATACATTGCCTAGAATCACAGCTACATCATGTCCACAAGGCCTAGACTCATATGCCTATCATTGTTTACACTTAGAAGCAATTGCTGAACGGGACATCAATGCTAATGAAAGTTTCCATATGTTGCAAAAATTACCCTTAGTCACATGCAATCAGTCTTTCTCCAAACTAAATGTTGGTCACCAAATATTCTGTCGCATATATCTCAACTTGGTCAATTGCTTACTAGATCCATTTTCATAGATGCCTACTTGCAATGCCCTCCAACTCTGGAACATTTCTATCTTATAGACTTTGCACAACAATGATCATATAACTAGAGACCCAAAAATAAAAAGTGGAAGAAGAGAATTGTCCTTGCGATCAACCACTAATATTTTCCTTAAAATTGCATCGACTAATATGCCCTCAATAGATTCACTAGACTTCCTTTCAACACATAAACTTTTATTATTGACATACACACAACTTTATCTCATTTTTTCAACATATCAAAATTCTTTTCGGCGTTTCATTTCCTCGCTTCAGGGGTATGCTACTTATAAACATATATGAAAGGGGTTCATGAAAAGTGGAATTTATTGTGTTTGGGAAAGTATTATTAGAGAAGAAGATCAAAATGGTTCATGTGAAAAATAAAAAGAAATATAAATAAAAATAGTTATTGTTATTATTTTATATGTGTGTGTGTGGAAAACTATAACTAGTTAATTTATATTTAATAATATGGGAAAGAGTTGTATTGTTTTTTTTTAATTTTCCTAAATACATATTTTTTTAATTGGGAAAATTTTAGGGGTGAAATTTAGTCGAGGGGCTAATTTTCGAGGTTTTTTTCCTTAAAAAAAATTACTATTCTCCATTTTTTTCTAGTATAATTTCCCAAATTCCATATGATTAATTTTTTTTACTCTAAGAGGAAGGCGAGAGTTATGAGCATGGTAGGGTTGAGGGTGGGGGCTGCAAAACCCCCTGTGAACCATGTCGGCAGAGACCCCCCGTAGCCAAGCTATAGAGGGGATCAAGGGTGGTAGTGGTATCGCTAGAGGTAGTAGGGATGGTACGGGAGAAAGGAAGGAGAACGGGCCCAGGAGGCTACCTCTCGAAGGCCCAGTTTATCCTGGTGATCCAAACCCGATCTGACAAGATTCAGGGGAAGATTGAACTGTGGAAGGAGAAGGCCCTCAGTAGAAAGTTTGTCGAGGTATGGCCTAGAGAGAGAGATCTAGTCCGATGGATCAAGAGCACATGGAAACCTAAAGGATACTATGATATCCATTTAGGATCTAAAGGATTTTTCACTATAATATTTTTCAACCTGGAGGAAAGGGATAGAGTTCTTGCAGGAGGCCTGGACTTCTTCTTCTCGGTAGGGCTCTATCTTAGGCTCTGGAAGGAGAGATTCAACCCGGAAACAGAGGACATGACGGTGGCCCCGGTATGGATCCATATGGAAGCTCTTCCATGCGAATACTGGGATATGGAGATCTTGGAAGATACAGGTAACTCATTAGGGGAGTTTGTGAAGGTAGCAGAGAAGACCAAGAAACAAAGGTACACGAATTTTTCTCGTATATTTGTTTATATGGATCTATCAAAGGATCTCCCTAAGGGAATAAGTCTGAACTTGGAGGACGAAGAATGGATCCAAAAGATCGATTACGAACAAATCCCATTCAGATGCAGACTTTGTCATGAATACGACCAATTTGGAAGAAACTGTCCAAAGGGGGCCTAGGGGATACCTTCCTCAAACTGTGATGGGGACAATGAAATGGAGGGTGAATGGTTTACGCAGGTGCAAGGGTAAGGCAGGTGGGGTGCCAAAACCATGCAAAGAAAACTTGGGGAAGGAAACAAACAGTAATAACCCCTTTGAGGTCTTGGAGGAGAGTGACTCAGGGAAAGATAGGGCTGGGGAAGAAACCTCGACCAAGCAACATGAAGTTGAGGTGGTAGAGATTAGAAGCAGAGATGATCAGAAGAGCTAGGCGGAGGAAATGGAAGAAGACAAAGTGGAGGAAATGGAGCTTGGAGAACTAGATGTAGACGAGATTGCGAATTAGTGTGATAAGGAGGGTTAGGGGTATGTCTCCCATAGAAAACTGGAACTGATCTAGGATTCTATCATCAACACCAAGGCTCATCAGTACTTGAGGATCACTGCATACCCTTAGAAAGGAAGTAAAAGTAAATTCCCAGAGGAGTAATTAAAGGGAGGATGGGAGACGAATAAGCAGAGGATCGCAGAAGTTGGTGTAAAGATAATCGAATCAGGCCAGTACCCAACGATAAGGGTGAACTTATCTGAAGTTAGTAAGCTTATTAAATGAAGATATTATCTTTGAATATAAGGGGATGTAACCACCCCAAGAAAATTAAGAACTTAGGTAGGAAGGTTAGGCAAGAGAGGCCGAATGTTCTATTTCTACAAGAAACAAAATGCAGCTTAGAAGTGATGGAGAAACTTGGGAAGAATATTTGGAAAGGCAATAGGGTGATGGCGACGGATGCAGATCGTATGGTAGAGGGTGTCACTGTGCTATGGCACCTAAAGAACATTGACCTATTGGAGTGGAAGACCAATCATTTCTCCCTGATGGCCAATTTCAATTTTCTAGAGACGAGGGCCAAAGGGTCCCTGGTAAACGTCTATGGCCCAAGTGCATTCCATTAGAAGCTGAATTTTCTTTATTTCCTGAATTGGATGAAGGGGATTTCCCACGAGGGAAACTAGTTCATAGGAGGGGATTTTAACCTGATTGCCTCTCTTATGGAAAAGAAGGGAGGACGACGTGTCTTGGACAAATTCTAAGAAGAGTTTAGAGAGCTCATGGCCCATAGCCCACTAGTTGACCTTGAAATGGGATATGGTTGGTTTACGTGTAACGAAAAGCGTGGGGGGAGAGACTTGTATCCTCTCGAATTGACATATTTCTAGTGTTAGAAAACATAGTTCGGGGGACAGGAGAGATCAGTTCTAGTGTCCTTCTTGCGGCGGGCTCTGATCACTGGTCAATCAGTCTTAACTGGGACTGGTCGAATGCCACCTTGAGAAAACCTTTTATGTTCTAACAATTTTGGCTGGAACACAAGGAATTTAAAGATCTAGTGGAACAGTGGCGGTAGGAGCTATTCCCCCCTATGGGTATAAGAATGTACTATTTCCAGTAGAAACTTAAGGCTCTTAAGGCCAAAATCCCCACGTGGAACAAAGAGGACTTTGGGAACATTTTTGAAGACAAGAGGAGACTGATTGGGGATATTGAGCTCATCCATCAGAAAGGTATGGAAAATGGGTGGGATATAGAGATGAAAGAGAAAGAGAAAGATCTACTTGGAAAACTAGATGCAAGGGAAAGGAAGGTATATATATTGGAGGCATAAGTCTAGATTCAAGTGGCTACAGTTTGGGGAGAAGAACTCCAAATTCTTCCATAACTTAGTGGTCCATAATAGGAAGGATTCAAATATCCATAGGATCAAAAAATATGATGGCTCACAAGTGGAGACCAGGGGAGAAATTGAGGAAGAATTAACTAGTTATTTTGAGGAGATGATGACTGAGGATAGGGGCTATAGGAGTCAGGACATAGCTCGGGTCACTGCGCTCATACCTAGGGTGATTACTAGAGAGGATAATGAGATGCTAGTTAAACCTATCTCCATGCAGGAGGTGGAGGAGGACCCTGGCCTAGATGGATTTACCACTAACTTCTTCCATTTCTTCTGGGATTTGATTAAGGACGAGGTTCTAGAATTAGTTGAGGAATCAAGATGCATACAAGGGGTGCTCAAGGCCTTCAATGCGACCATCATGTCCCTAATCTTGAAATGGGAGGGTGATGACACTCCAAGTAAGTTCAGGCCTGTAGCTCTTTGCAATGTGATTTATAAAATTATTTCCAAGGTGATTGCGAATCGATTAAAACCCCTGCTCCTGTCCTTGATTAGTC
The DNA here is from genome assembly GCA_001517045.1 of Pseudotsuga menziesii. NCBI lineage: Eukaryota > Viridiplantae > Streptophyta > Pinopsida > Pinales > Pinaceae > Pseudotsuga > Pseudotsuga menziesii. The sequence continues at coordinate 47,986 of LPNX010867456.1, forward strand.
CAGAATAGTCTGGTTTCATTGAGGGTAGAAAAATTCTGGATGGAATCATAGCAGTCCATGAAACGATCCACTCTCTAAAATGGACCAAGAGGCTGGGAATCCTGATCAATATGGATATAGAAAAGGCCTATGACAAACTAAGCTAGAAATATATGGAGAATGTATTGGAAGCTTTCAGATTTGGATCAGAGCGGGTGGAGTGGGTCATGAATATGGTAACTACCCCCTTCTTTTCCATTTTGTTGAATGGCTCTCCGACTAAGATATTTATTCCCTCCCATGGAATTAGGAAAGGAGAACCACTTTCACCCATTCTCTTTATACTAATGGAAAAATGCTTGAGCAGGATCATCCATGCCCAAATATTTGGGGGAGAGATTCTTGGGTCTCACTCTCCATGAAGGAATGGAGAAACAGATGCACCAACAATTCGTGGATGATACAATGCTTATGGGGAACCCTTCAGTCCAAGAGGCCCGATATTTTAAAAAGAGTCTCAACCTATTTCCAAAATATTATGGGATGGCAGTCAATACTGACAAATCTCAGGTTTTCTTTCTCAGCACAGCCCCCATTATCCGGAGGAATATCATCAGGATTTTGGGTTTCTCCAAAGGATCTCTTCCCTCCAAGTATTTGGGGGTCCCTTTGGTGCTGGGAACGATAAAAAAATTTTATTGGAAGGACCTGGTGGATAGGTTGAAGGGTAGGCTCTCAAGCTAGGTTTTCGGTCCTCTCAACCTTCCCAGTAGATTGGTCTTAGTCAAATCAGTCTTGCAGGCTATGTTGGTTTACCTGTTCTCAGTGTTGTTTTCTCCAAAGTTTGTCATAAGGGAGATTAGAAGTATTCAACGGGATTTATTGTGGGGAGGTAGGGAAGGAAAGGCCAAGTTTTCTCTGGTTATATGGGAACATATTTACACCCACAAGTACAAAGGGGGACTCAGACTTCATGACCTTGAATTCATGGGTGAAATTCAAGGGGATCAAATATGGTGGAGGTGGCATAACCACACACTAGATCCATGGGTCAATATGTGGCATGTCAAGTATGCTAGAGGGTGACCTAAGAACCAGTTGATTAGGTTTAATGAGGAGATGTCGGGAACACACCTTTGGGTGAAAGCTCTTGCAGGGCGTAAGATGGTGCGGAAGCACAACTTTTGGGAAATTAGGGATGGGGACTGTGCTAACTTATGGGACGATTCTTGGAATCAGATTCCTAAAATGGGGGTCGACCCCCGCTGGAAGCATATCAGAGCCAAAGGGATAGAGGAAGGCAAGGTGAAAGTGCGCCATTGTTGGGGGGGAAAGGCTCTGGAGGACCAGAGAAGTTGGTTGATTCAGGATGGGGTAAAAGGCATGATCACTAAGGATGATCTTTGATCCTTCAAGACCGAACTCCATGAGAGGCACATTCTCCCCAAAGCTGGATCAAATATATTGCGATGGGGATATACTTAGAAGGGAACCTTTAGCATCAAAGAGGACTATGACATCTGATCCCATAACCAGGAAGCAGAAGATGGAATCTGGGAAAAAAATATGGGAAACCAACCCTTGGCCGAAGGTTGCTACCTTTTGCTAGTTGGTAATCATGTGCAGAATTCTAACAAGGGAAAATTTGAGATGTAGAGGGGTTCAAGGTCCTTCACAATGTGTCTTGTGCCTAAGTAATGATTAAATCATGAACGCTCTACTTGACACTTGCCCCTTCATAACCTCTATCTAGGATAGGGGTGCTATTGTTTTTAGGAGGAGTGATCGATGCCAAGGTAACCCAGGTCAATCCCTACGTGATTGGAATCCTAGAGTATTCAAAAACCACATTCTTCGAACGATGTGGTCAGCCTTCCTAGGGAAGTTATGTGGAACTTTTGGAAAGAGAGAAATAATCAAATTTTCTAGGATAAGAGGAATACATCTAAGGAGGTTTGGAAAACGCTGGCCTCTAACCTTCTGGAAACCATACGGATCATGTAATGGAGTGAGCCGGACAAGGACTTCTCGGGGATGGAAATTCTCATTGCGGAAAGATGGGGACTTGACAAAGGATTTCTGGATGGGCTTCGTTGAAAGGTAAAAATTTGCAAACCCTCAAGCCCAAATTCCTGGGCTGCCCCTCCTTGTTTGGTTTTCAAACTTAATTTTGATGGGAATGCAAAGGGTAATCCGGGGGCAGACGGATATGGCGGGTTTGCAAGAACTCAACAGGTGAAATATTGAATATGTTCTATGGATCCATTGGGTTTGATACCAATAACTCAGCGGAGCTGGAGGGCCTTTTCCAGGGTTTCAAAATCATGGTCAGGGAAGGGTGATTCCTGGTGATCATAGAGGGTGACTTAAACATTTTGATCCAGATGGAAAAATAGTTAGCCAATGGAAAATCAACCGATAAATTTTCATCCAATTGGAGATTAGCTAGTAGGTTGGAGATCCTATGTGTCCTAGTTTCGTCACACCTGATGGATTCTTTTAGCCATGTCAGGAGGGATACGAATAGGGTGGCTGACATGCTCTCTAACATTGGCGCAGAGGGGGATAGGGTTTGTCGAATGGGGTTGCTGGAGGACTTCAAGGAGGAAAGGTGGGCTCCCCAATGTAGACAACTGTCCACCCAGGACTTTGGTGTGAATCGACAAGTGGAGGTTCCCATAATTGCTCATCAGGGTGAGGATAGGAGGCTGATGGAGCTTCCCACAGAGTCGAAGCTCTGCCATGCGTGACCATGCAGGATAAGGATGAAATATTCTAGATCGATCACCTCACCCATAAATTCAGGTACGAAGATTGGCTCGAGAGGAGGAAAAGGATGGATTTGTTGCAAAATATGGATATGTCCTTTAAGATGGGAATGATGCCAAATATCGAGTTGGTTGCGGGAGAGTGTGAGGGAAGGATTTGGGAGATGGTGGGATCGTACATAATCGTTAAGGAAATCATGGTTCTCCCCTCCTTAAATCAAGACGTGGGCTCTTTTCTCATCATTCGTTGTTTGTGGAAGAACCCTGTTTTCCCTATTTTTGTGAGAGGTCAAGAGCCTTCTTTGGATTTTCAGAGTCGTGTCGAGAGGAACTGGGTGGGTTTATGCATGATGGTCCCTAAGTGCTATAAGACTGTGAATTTGGGTGTGGGTGAGGCCTCGACTACCAGCAGGGAGACTGGAAAGGGGGTGGATAAGAGGAAGGGAGGCAAGGGGCATGCTACATGGGTGTAGACCCATGCCCAGGTAGTCACCTCTTTTTTCAAATACTTCATCCCGCTTGCAACTCACAAATCCATTGAGATGGTGGAGAAGGACATGTGGGAGCAAGTGAAGGCCATTCCCATTAAGGAGGTTCATCAGGAGGTTGAGGACTGGGTGGTGGATCTTGGCTCCACGGTTGGGGGGGAAGCTGCCTATGACCATATGATCATGCTCTACTGGGTGATCATGAACCTCACTCATGTTTCCCTTAGCCACGAAGCCAAGAAGGAAGGAGATGAAGAGCTCGTAAGGGCCTGGAAAGAGCATAACGCGGATTGCCGGCTAATGCACAGGACGATTGACTTGATGGCTTCTCCAATGGGAATTCAGCTCTACCACCCGGGGATGGAGCATCAGGAGGTTGGCGGATCCAATAGGGAAGCAAGACAAAGGGGAGTGGGGAGTGCGGGTGGCAAAGATTCGAAGCTCATGGAAGGTGTGAAGGTCTCCCAGTTGGCTATTGTGTTCTCAAGCTCGGGCTTTCGCCCCTAGTTTCGGGGGTGATGCCACAATTATGGTCTATTTCTCTTTATTTATGCAGTCTTCTAGTGGTAATCGTAGGGATAGGTTTAATTGCACCAATTGTTATAGCCTCTTGTTTCTCCGATATGGAGCTCTGTAATGAACTTTGGGGTCTATCCTTTTTGGGGGAAGAGGGTCAATTTTTGGGGAAGTTTGTAAAGTTGTTTGAAGCTGGGGGTGGTGGCACTGTGATTTTTTGAGAAGCTCTGTATCTTTGTGATTTCGCAGCAATATAATCATTTTTATTTAAAAAAAAATTACTCTAAGAATCGCCAAAATTTTCCAAAAACTATATTAAACACTTGGAAATTTGAATATTTAAAAAAAAATATCGCCAAACATTTTATGGTTGAAATTTTTATCATTAATAAGATTCGACAAGGTACACTTTAATAAAATTATGGATCCTTAAAATTTTCCATGTTTTTTAAATTATACAAATTAGTCATTTTAAATTTAAAAATACATTTTTAGAAATATTATTTTATTTTCATTTATTATAAGAACTTAATCGTTTTTTTTTTAAATAATAAGAAGGATATGATTTTTATGGGTGGCAGTTGTGGGCGAGGTCTTATTGAATATGAAGGGGACAATTAGGGGTTATTTGTGAACAAATTCACCTTGGGGCTAGGAATAACAACAAATAACTAGGCGAAATGGTTAGCATTCGTGATGGGAATACAAATCCTTGTTGTGCATCAAGTGGGGAAAGTGCTTCTTTCTTTACACTTTACTTATCATACAATATCAGGAAATGTCTTGTTGGTTGTGGAGTTTGATCTTCTAGATCCATAGATGTTATTGTCCAGTCGTTGTTTGTACCCCAATTTTACTGTACACTCGTCCTAGCAGGAGGGTGTGGGGGACATCATCCCCTCGTAGGGGTATGGGGGGAAACAGGACCCTAGTGGGGGTTCACGGGTGAAGACCCTGAAAGAATTTTTTGGGATGTTTGTTGGACAACAATTTACGGGCCCATGGTAATTCCCTTATAAAAGGAAAGCATTGTAATATTGTTGCGTATTATATTGTAGCATTGTAAAAGCGATCTCTGCAATTGTGAGACATAGACTATGAGAGAGTGAAGAGGAAGTGCAATGGGGTTGTTGCAGGTTGTATCCCTTCATTTTGTTAGACAAAATAGTAATAAGGGACTGTCAATTTCTGTGTGGACGTAACCAATCTTGGGTGAACCACGTTATATCAGTGTCTCTTTTTTAATGTGTTTTAATATTTGCATCTTGTTTATTGTTTATTGTTGTTACTCTAGCATCTTGTTTTTCTAGCAGGTCTAGAGAAAGAAGAGAACACTTAGGAACGTACACATAAGAATTTCTTTCGGTATCTCAAAGATGGGATACAAGATTTACACATATTTCATGTAGCAAGGTGTAACAATAAAATTGTGGATGCCTTGGCAAATCAAGGCACACTCTCTTGGATAAAGGGGTATGTGTATCTTCGAATGGGTTACCACAATGTAGGTGGATCCCATATCCATTTATTGAACAACTTAATGTGAGCTTAATGCTTGGATTCAATGATTTTTGAACTTATGGCATTTAATTCCATCGGGTTTGCACGACCCATAGAAGCCTCTCAAGGCATATCTTTTAGATTAAATCTCCCCTGTGTGAGGATTATCCATTGTACTTTTTCTCCTTTGCTCACATGCAAAGCATAATGGAGGAGATTACTCCCCTTTGGGACGACGATTTATCCCATGAAGCTTGAAAACTCCCCCTACGCTTAGCTCTTACTGAGGCTTTGTCTCGGTGTCCTTTCTTGGTGGTTTGGGTGAATTACGTTGGCGAAGGATTTCTTCAAGGCTTGGGTTTTCTCTTGGGCTGCTTTTAAGGGAGCGTCTAACAACAACCTTGGGTGCACAATGTTTGGTTATCTTCAACATTGATTTATAATGCGTGGATAGGCTCATTAGTTGGAAGGGGCCCCACTTAATCCTCAGAGCAAGGTCTCACTTTTGATCGACTATTCTCCAAATTCTAGTTTTATCTCTTTCTATAAGGTGTCTAGAAGTTTGAGTTTTTGAATATTCTAGTTTGAGGAAGGAGGTAATTAATCAGCCCAGAATGTTGTTGTGGAAAACGAAATTGCGAGTTATTCATGTTGATATTAGTCATATAAAGTCCATTCTCTTAATCATGCAGTCTCACTAGGATGGTTTAGTTAAAGATACGAGACATATTTCTTATCATATCTCTCTGCTGGATACGTGAATAGACGAGGTTGAAGATCATGTTAGAGTGTAGGATGGGCAGGTTGAGAAGTTAATGGAGGACATGGACAAGTTGTTGAAACTTGCTCAGGAAATCCACTGCCAGAATAATTCCCTTGTAGCTATTCAGGTTCAAGATGAGGACTTTGTTCACCATCCTTCCAAGGAATATATCGACCTAGGCTTGGCTTCTAGGCAAGCCAATGGTGGTTAATTGTTTGATGTTGCAATTTGGTTCTTTCTTTTTGTTGATGTTATATTATACTATTGCATCGATTTTTTAGGCCAATTTATTCGTATTTACCCCATGCAAGGTTTTGCAGTAGACAAGATAATTTATAGGTAACCCCTAGGTTTTGGAATTGTGAAGCGTTACTTCAAATCACTATTCACCTTCTCTTCAAAATAACATGATTTTGACAAACTTTAATTATTTAGGAATACTTTTAATATAAACTTTGGAATTATTTTCATGATTAAAAAATCTATAATTTTCATTTTAAATAATTTATTATATAAATTAATATTTAATTATATTTTATAAAAATTATCTCTAATTTTAAAAGCTAATTTCTAATCAAAACTTTCTTCAATACTTCTAAGAACTTTAAATTAAAAAAAATTGCCCATTGTTTTGCTGCGAAGAGACTAACCCCTTCCATCGCCATCATCTTAAGTATTGCTATAACGAAAGTTTTCCTTAATGTCCATCTTGCTTGAAATATGGACATGTTTTAATAAATATAAGAATAACTTAAATTGCATAGTTTAATATCTTAATAAAATCATATAATTTATATTCCGATTATTTTAAATTTTAAATTTAGTATATGGAAAATATTACTGTTGTTAGCTGCTTTATCAAATTGACAAGCTAGTGTTGTTATGTGACATAAATACTAACTATATACATATTGATGATTAATCATGTCGTGACACAATTTACCTAACCATGTATATATTTGTTAAATTAACAAATTATTGTCGTAATGTACCTCACACGATTCTTTGACAATCATCCCCAATGGGAAATAATCGCGTGATTGTCTCTTTGTCACATATTTTATATTTGAATCACTTCATATATGTATTTTTGTCTGCCATGAAAACAACATCATCACTATTTCTATTGGAATATTTAAGTTATTTAAATTTTTTTTATGAAAAAACCCCCTTTTGTATTCAACATTTTAAGTACATTCAAAATAGTGCTAAGCACTTCATCACAAAAACAACTGGAATATTTCATTTATTATCCTTGGAATATTTCATTTATTATACTTGAGATCGTGTTTGCATTTATTAGACCATAAATTGCTATGAAAGTTTCATTTAGTTTTAATTAAATATTCATATGAGGGATCAAATTTGAAGGGTAGGGTCCCATTTCACTTTGAAGGGTTGTGAGAAATTGAACCCTTCAATGTTGACATGTAAATATAAACTATTCTTTTCATTTGAAATTGTAAGTGTACAACAAAATTTTATTATTTATTAAAAACAGTGTATAGAAAAAAAATGACAATAAGAAGAAATACCGAGTGATTCAACATTTACATGGAATTAGTAAGGTAACCATGTATTCTTCTGGTCCCTGGAGCATATAGTTTATTGAACTTAGATAAGGGACAATTCTGTCAGGGCGATGAAATACTAGGTTGTTAGGTTGTTGATAAAATAAGAAGGACCTTTGAATGGACGGAGGATTGATTCAGCTTGATGGTGGCTCTATTGGTCAAGTGTGATTGGGCCTACCTAAAAGAAAAACCCCAGAATGTAATACCTAATGCTTTCAGGGAGAAACTTTTTTATTAACCCTAAATTCAACACTTAATTTTAGAATTGAATCATGTCCTCCCCACATGCTCAAATCAAAGTGATAAAACAAAGGCCCCAATTTTAGGTGGATTATGGATAGTCCCTCGAATGTATATCGAGTTTATACCCCAATTCGAAGTGATCAAACAAAATCTCCAATTTTAGGTAGATTATGGATAGTCCCTCCAATTTGTATCGAGTTTACCAACCCTATCGAAAAGGTTAAGTATTTATTAGTCCACTATAAGGAAGAACTTTAAATTCTCCAACAAATATCACTACAAGTTGAGTGTCTAGTTTCTACCAAAGTCAAGAAGAAAGACGAATCATAAACACACGTTTGGGAGGTTTGCGACAATGAGGATGTTGAAATCATGTTCTTCGCTAGATCATTGCACTCCCAGTCCCTCATTCATGAACGTCCGTCGAGGGATTCCCTTGTTTAGATATATTGGTAGACAATTTGTACTTCTTGTTTCCATTATTAGAAGGATGACAGGAAAACGAAGGGGTCAGAGTCTACAACATTTACAGTTAAATATTTTATCCTTTCAACTATTGGATTTCATTAAGGAAATTGGAACAATTCAAACACTTATATTCAAATATTGTTCTTTCTTTCAACCTAATGTTTACAATTCACGGTAGATAAATAGCATTGACAGATTTGGAACTCAAATACAGGGCACTTTCTTCTTGCTCCTCCGCCCAAACAAAGTTGTGGTCCTAGCCTACTATGAAAAGTATACATTATTTTGGTTCTGATTTCATTTAAATACTGGGTTTTTTAAGGTTACATCTATTGAGTATTCGAGACTTAGTCTGGCGAAAACGCAATCGCATAATACATTACAAATTTCAAACAACATTTTGGATGGAGAAAGTTTAAACCCTTATCTTTATAGAACTAGAAGGAACTCCAACAAGAAACACATTTAACTTTTATCCACATATAAAATGTTACACAATTGTAAAATGCTATACATACCGGTAAATTCACGACAACCAAGTCGACAGCTTAGCTCCGCATAATCTTCTGGAGGAAATAGAAATTAGGGAGACACTGAAGCATATAATTGGAGAGTTGAGAGTCTGAGTCTCGACCTCTGACTGTCCTAAACTCATAAACCCAAAATAATGTTTTTTTTCACAGACTTCACCAATCTCTTTAAGTTCGGGGAAGCTCAATCCAGCCTACCCAACGTTCTACCTTTGCTTTTCTTGCTCCTACCTGTGAAAAAGGTGGAACCTTCGTGTTTCCCACTGTAGAAGACAACGAGGAATTAGAGTGTGCAATCGTTTCCTTCTACGGAAATACGATTGGAAGCAATGCCATCTCAATTCCACAATTTCCCGATGCTCCTGAGTTGGTTTACCTTGCCCAAGGTAGGCAAATGCATGTTTGTGTATTTCACATGAGTACAAAAAAATCATTTTATAATTGTTCTACATAACATAGATATATCTGTGCAGGTGAGGGAAAACTGGGTATTATTTTCCTGAGGTTTCTAGATATTTTCAGAGATCATTCTTCGTTATGAGGGCGCTCAGGGCGTAGATTAGAGATTCCACAGGAAGAATAAGAAGAAGAAGAAGATGACTCAAGTCAAAAGGTGAGGTGAGTGAGGAGGGGAGACGTAATAGCGATATTTGTAGGAGAAACCCACTAGTGCTATAATGATGGGAACGGGCCTCTCTAAATCGAAGCCATTGTAGACATAGGAAACCCTCATAAACAGCTCGGGTGCAAGAGTTACCGTGTAAGCATCCCAAAAAATTAAGTAATGATAATATTCAGTTAGGTATATGACAAATTATTTCGTTTCTTTTAGAGATGACTATATGCATATTGTACAACCATTCTCTCTGGCTGGCCCTCCATTCCAGTTGCCTTTATCTCTACTGTCTAACCCCGTTCCTTTGATGAGACAGGTAGACTAAGCGGCCTAGGTGGACTGTGGGAGACTGGGAGTGCTGATTCAAATGATTCTAATCCTAGTAAATGAATGGAAATTGGAATATATCCTAGAATCTTGGACTAACTAGTATAGGATATGATTCATGAGCACAAACAAAGGGCGATGTGCTGCTAGCCTGCTACCAAAGATCCGTCATCCCAGTCTTGTGGTGGCCATAATAGAAATGTCTAGCACTGGGTGAAACCTTGGTCTTGAAACTTACATACCCATTGGACCAAGTTAGGTTCAAATCTAGCAAATATTGCTCAATGGATTGTAAATTGCAACTTGTAATTTGTAACCCAAAAAACAACACCATTAGTTTTTCTTTACGGATCCTTGATAGTGGAGGGTTATCAAATCAATTCACCATCCATAGATATGACTCATATGAGTATTTAATTTCACATCATATACTCAAATACTCAAGTGACTTGTAATTTGTGAGATCACGTGACTTGGTGAACAATAAGATGACAGATGGAAAATCGAGTGGGTAGGTGGAATCATCTCATACCAAGATTTAATGAAATTGGTGAATCAAGAATGCATGCTAATGCCATTAAATGCTTTGAAAGTGAACATCAAATCGTGAGTCACAATCTTGACTCACCAACTTGAACTTGGCACTAGGCAGCCTAGTGGCCCACCGTACTGTTCTGTGTCAATTGGGACTGAGATCCTCATCCATGATCCCACTATTCAAGGGCACTAGGGAAGACTTAGAGTCCCAACCCTCCCATAGTCCACTGAATCCCTAGATATGCAAATTTTGTAGCTGCCCTTCTGTTGCAAATTTACCGAGGCTTACTCAATTTCATTATTGAAGTGCTGGAAATGAAACTAATTTTTTTTTGCATGGTAAAATTCCTTGTGGCCTTCTATGTCGTTTAAAATGGCCTTTGAAGGGCTATGAAGGATTAAAATTTGAAGCCTGATTCATATACATATTTGTTCAAGCTTTATTTAATTGAGTTGAGTTTAATGGATGATGGCTATGATTATTAAATTTTATTGAGATGATCTTAAATGCAAGTTGTTATCCACAAAGTTGCATTTAGGATATTTTTCAAGTGAACCACCAAGGATCGAAACAAATTCTTGTTTTTACTCAATGCTCAAGAAGTCACGTAGTTTCATCAAGGCCAATTGTGGTCCCTTGTTTCGGATGTTCACACCCCCTTGGGGGAATTGTAATAAATGACATAGAATGATGGTTTATTTTTGTAAAAGGCTCGGCCTCCTTAGGACTTGGCCATCAAGGTCATCATCCTTGAATGTTTTTTTCCTCGTCGATTAAGCGACATATAATTTTTGATTTTTTCACTCAAAATCCTCCAAAGTCGGGATGGTGAAATAGGTGATTTTGTCTTAAAAGGTTATTGAATCCTAGGGTCTATGTATTATACCATGTTAGTCATAGACCTAAAGTTTCATGGGCATGCACTAAGTCTTTCATATGATTTTTAAATTTTTAGATTTTTAATAAAATCATCGATAATATGTATTTTAATTGTAAAAGTTCAAAAGGTCATAAAATTGGGCCTAGGGAACCACTTTGGTCATGGAGATGCTCGTTTTTGGACCCAGAGCCCCCACTGAACTTGTAAACTCACTTTTGAGAGTCAAATTAGTAATTTTTAATTTTTAATTTTGATTTTCTCTTCAAAATGACTTAGAGGGTCAAATAAATGGGAAAATTGGAGAATGTCCAATTCCTAAGTCAAAGGAAGCTTGTCTGGGACTTGTCTCTAACGTGTCAAAGTTGTTGAGGATATTTTCTGGGACATTTATGAGCATAGAGGAGCATCTTCAACCATAAAAGGAGGGGCTCCAACTCACTTCCTATTGAGGCCTGGAAATTTGCAGACAGCAACAGCAAGGTATTCTCCCCAGTCAACGTTCCCAACTAGCTCGTGACTGTTTGGTGTAGGGAATCCATCAGGTTTGTGTTCTGGATACCATAGGTCAAGTAACAAAAACAAAGGGTTTTACCGGTTGCGGCCCGGTCCACCGTATGCATTTTTTTATTTTGACATTAAGTATGATATGTAAGTGCCTATCTAAGATGCAGATTGATGAAGAATGCAAGGAGTGGTCACAATGTGATGCGCAGGTTCTTACCTCTCGTCTTAGACTCTCTTGCATCTAAATCACACACAACTAGAAAAATAATACTAACTAAGCTATCCCTAGGGAGCGAGATTATCAATTCATGAGTAATGTAGTACAGTTCATATGTTAAGATAAATCACAGAAAGCTGTTCTTAGGATCAAAACACATAAACAGGAATAAAATATACATGACAAGATAGCTCATCAACTGTTAAAACATTCATTACCCATAGTGGAAATTATCACAGAATAAACAAGAGAACACTAAAAAAAAAGAACATAGGTTCAGAAAGTTAGAATGCTCTCACAGTTAATGAAACACAGCTGAAAACGAAATAGTTCCCCTTCAACATTGTTCATTTTAGCACATTTGAACATTCCACACAACACTTTCTCCAATTGGCAAAAATTTGTAATCTATTGTTGTAAAATGAAGTAGTTCCTCTTACAACAAGTGGTTCCCAAGTTTCTCCATGAAAAATCCCCCTTTCTGTCTCACTCCCCCATACTTATACCAAAGGGGGAAACCTTTCGGCTCCCCAACCGATCCCTCTCACTGTTTTGTCACTTTGTGAATGCTCATGATTCATCCAAACGTTACATTCAAGATAACGATTTTATAAAAAACCGAGAAATGCTAGGTAATCGACGGAATGCCCAAGCATGAGCCTTTTCTTTCTAATGATTATGCTCGACCATTCCTCGGTCTACTTTCAGACCCTCATAATTTTCTTCTTCGAGCAACGATTCTGCCGCCTTATGCTTTAACATGCTTTGTCCTCCAACTGCACCTTCTTTGCCGCAATAATCTTCAACGGGATCCGAGAAACTGCCATGTCTGTTTGCAAACAAATGAGAATTCATCATTTTAATCCATTTATCTTTAATAAACATAAACCATGATATTAAGAATGGGTACTAAAGAAGAAAATCAGAGCTCGGTTCTTATGTGCAAATTTCAACCTAAACTAGGCACACAGGTCTCTTACAGAAAAAGATGACCTCATAACAAATGACGGAACGATTAAGAAAAGGGCATACAAAAACCTCCATCATCGAATCATAACACTTGATGTCGGATCAATAGTGGGTTACACAGCCGCAATGGCAGGTAACCTACACTCTAGGGTTTCTAGCACACAGACTAAAAAAGGTATGATAAACATCGGGTGTCACATCCTCAACAGACATTGGATAGCTAGTGAGCTACACAGCCGTAATGGTGGAAGCTCAAAGGTCAAGAAAAATCGTAGACCAAACGACATCGAAAAGACAAAGAACAAGGCATCGGATAAAAGACAAAAAATTCGATGGGTAGTTAGCCTAATCTGGAGCCGCAACGGCGGAACTCAATCATCCTGCGGCCTCCAATCACAGTCAAAAATCCTTCCAAAAAATGCAAAGCATGGTCTTTTTCAAAACAAAACTCGGGTTAGAGAAAGACGTTAATTATTGGCACCACGTTTAACTATCCTTCGAAAAAGAGGAAACTGAACAACCCACTTCAACTTCAAAGATAAAACATCGTAACAACCGGCTGAGCCTTGTAGCTCACAACATGCACAGACTCGAGCGCCATCCCGAAAAACAAGAAAAATGGCCTCAAACAATCCACACGTAGTAGAGTAGGAACAAACGGCCTTCAACAAAATCAACAAAGGGGGGCCAAAATTAATTTTAGAAATTTTGGAAAAAAGTTGCAGCAGCAACAATTGGCGGCTCACTGGTGAATCCAGATCTCTGAATAAACTCCCCCTTGAGCGATAGACTATTTAGCAGTGAAACCGACATGTTGAATTCTTCTAGATGTCTGGATTCCCATAATGTCACATATATGAACCCGTAATCATTGATGATAGTCCAATTTTTGGGAATGGAAACCAAAATCTCAAGGTCAGGATAACTCTTTTGAGGCTTAAGTAGGCGGATTTCATTTTAACTTTATCTTTGGGTAGCTTCCAACTTAGATGCCACAGGATTGGAACGCACGGTGAACATAAATATTCATTTGTTCCCCATTCCCATGCCAATTGCACTTTTGTGCCTTTTGAAATTTTTGTTCTTTGGAGTCCTCCATATGCCTTTCTTTCTGAATTTTATTCAGGCTCTTCTATCCATAGTGTCCTTTTGTGTGAGAGACGTATTTACTTTTCAGCTCAGGGACGAAGAAGAGCTTTTGGCAGACTATACTCATATAATTCAGTACTTTGTTTTGATGAATATTTGCTTTCTTAGGAGTTCTGACTCTTATTAGCCATTTAGCTTTCAATTCCTGGCATGGGATCATTTAGATATAATATAGTGTTTAGCTTGCTCTCCTTTCCATGGATCTTTTGCTGTCACCCCCTAGGACGTTTTAGATGTGAAATGTATGGAGCCTCGAAATAGTATTCCAAACCTCTTGATTCCGAGTTATTTCAGGGATTACGCTGGACCTCAATGTGTTCATAGACATTTTAGGAAAACTACTTAATAGAATAAATTCCAATAGATTCAAACAGTCTAACGCCCAAAGAATCTAATTTTATTAAGGGTTTTGATGCTCTCCATGCAACCAAAAGTTTGCTTCCTTTATTGGAATCAGGAGAAAACCACACAAAACAAAAAGGACAAGAACAAATCAAAGTGGCAAAAGAAGTCAATTATTTATATACAAAACGGAATAAAATAAAACAAAATCAAGAAAAATAAGGCTTAAGAACTAAACCATTTACTGGTAAGTTCTCTTCCCATCCCTGTAAATCCTGCAACTTATAGGTTGAGGGGCCAAGATTTGCTACAATATGGAAAGGGCCTACCCATAACTGTTGAAATTTTGTGTGTTTTCCTTTCTCATCATGAGGGTGGTCCCACTTGAGAACCAAATCTCCCACCTCAAATTCTTTTGTCCCAGCTTTGTGCTTATCAAACCACCTCTTTACTACCTCCTGTTGTTGTTTAAAACGATCTCTGGCCTTGGATCTAGATTCCTCTGCCTTCAAAATATTATGTATCCTCATCTGCAAGACTTCATTATCTGATCCTTTGGATTCTTGAGCGATTATGGAAGAGGGTAGCATGATATTGGGGGGTAGAATGGCCTCTTTTCCATAAACAAGGGTATATGGGGACACACCTAATGAAGTCTTGGGGGTGACCCTATCAGCCCAAAGAGCATTTGGTAATGTTGAATTCCAACTTCTCTAGTTTTCTATCACAGTCTTTTTTAAGATTCTAATCAGATTCTTGTTCGAAGATTCAGCCAAACCATTAATTTCCTTGCAGATAATAATTTGTAGAGTAATGAAACTTAATTCCCTTTTCATGAGAAAATGCAGCTAATATAATAGAGGAAAAATAAGTAGTGTTATCGAAAACTAGAGAAATTGGAACTCCAAACTTGGTCATAATATGATCTTGCAAGAAGTCCATGACTGCATCTTCATTCACTTTATGCAACGGAATGGCTTCGACCCAACGAGTGAAGTAATCGGTTGCTATCAGAATATACTTGTGTTGCAGGGAAGAATTTGGCGTTATCTCTCCAATGATATCCATCCCCCACTGCTCAAAAGGTTATGTTATCATCACAGGCTTTAATGGTCCTGCTACTTTAACTTGTCTTCCACCACACCTTTGACAAATGTCGCACTTTCTGACATGGGCATGTGCATCTTTGAACAGTGTGGGCCAATAGTATCCGGCTCTGAGAATTTTATGGGCTGTAGTATCTCCGGATAAATGTCCTCCAGCTGGCCCATCATGCAAATATATCACGACCTTTTTCGCATCTTCTTTCTCTAAGCATCTAAGAAGAACTCCATCATAATTTTTTCTGAATAATATTCCTTCAACAATCTGATATGAGGCTGATTTAAGACGCATTGCTCTTCTTTGCTTAGAATTCCAATGTTTTGGCAATAATCCCACCTGAAGGTAATGCACAAGGTCTCAATACCGGGAGTCCAGAGCTGTGAAAAGAGGACATACATCCATCACATTTAATTCAACTTCATCTTCCCAGTCATTTTCTTCATTGTCTTTACTTACAATCATTAGTTTGCACAATCCCTTCCCTTTAACTATGGAAGATGGCTTGAATTCGAGGTCATAATCCTATAGAGCTGTTACCCAGTTGCCTCTTCTTTCTCCTAACTCCTTCTGTACAAAAAGAGACCTCACCACTGGGTGTGGAACTATTACCTTTGTCCGGTTCTTAAGTATGTATGGTCTGAATTGTTTTACCACTTTGAACACGGCATAAGTCTATTTATCCATAGATTGGTAATTCAATTCGGCCCCTTGCAGACCAATGCTCATAAATGATATGGGGAACTCATCTTCCCCATCTTCCTTTTGGGTAAGCACCGCTGCTAGTGAATCGTCAGATGCGAAAGTGTACAAAATAAAATCTTTCTCAAAATCCGGACTCTTGAGGGAAGGTGCGTGTGCAACCGCTGTCTTTATTTTACTAAATGCATTCTTCTCTATATCAGTCCACTTGAATTGTACACTTTGTTTTACCATTTGTTGCAAAGGTTTAACAATTTGAGCGAAATCCGACACAAACCTTCGCACGAAATTTATTGTCCCCATAAATGATTGCATGCCCTTTTTTTATGGGGTAAGGGAATCTGTTCAATAGCTTTGATCCTCTCTAGGTCTATGGAGATCCCCTTCTTAGAAACCATGTGACCCAACAACTTACCTTCGGTAACGGCAAACATGCACTTCTTGGGGTTTAGTGAGATACCATATTTTTGGCAACGTTCAAAAATATGTTTTAGATGAAACGCGTGTTCCTCTTTTTTCTTTGAGAATATCGTGATGTCATTGAGGTATACTATAGCACTTCGGCCAATCAGACCACGGAAAGCTATGTCCATAGCCCTCTTGAAAGTAGCTCCAATGTTTATGAGTCCAAAGGGCATCCTTCTGTAAGCAAAAGTTCCCCATCTGGTTCTGAATGTAGTTTTAAGTCTGTTTTCTTCAGCTACTAACACTTGATTGTAGCCTGAGAATCCATCTAATAAAGAGAATAGTTCAGAACCCAAAACCATTTGTAATATCTGTTCCATGGGTGGGACAGGATAATTGTCTTTATCCGAAGCGTGATTTAAGTTTTTGAAATCCACACATAGTCTAATTTCTCCGGATTTCTTCCTTACCGGTACCAAATTTGAAACCCATTCCGAGTGTCTCACCTTGAAGATAATTCTGGCGTCCAACAACTTCTTTACTTCATTCTGAATCAAAGGTTCTAATTTTGGATGCATTTTCCTTAAAGGCTGCTGATAAGGTTTGATTCCAGATCTGATGGGGATAACATGTTGAATAATATTGGTGTCATATGTCTTCAGATCTTCATATGTCTAGGCAAAAACATCTTTGTATTGTTTGAACAAACTGATGAACTTATTCCTTTCACCTGGGGAGAAACACTTTCCCAAATTCTCATATTTAGGCTCAATTTCAGTCCCCAAATTAATCGAATCGAACTATAGAGACGAGCTATGATTCTTCACATTCACTAGCCTTCTAAATTTCTCGTTTAAATCAAACAGTCGCTCTAAATTCCTGACTCCTTTAGGAATAAAATTATCGAATTTTAGCTCGGCTTGATGTTCTTCATAATCAATAATCGCCCCTTTGAAGGTCTCTTCATTTTTCAAGCATTCTATAATTTGTTGATCATCGTCAAAAACTCATAGATTGGTAATCATATCTGGAATTGAAGGCCTGAAAAGCAATTCAACAGAGCACCGATTATTAGAGGGCATAAGCCTCGCAGCTGAGGTGGCCAACAAGTCAGCTGCCGCATTCTTAAGTCTAGGAATCGATACAACGTTAAATGCATTAAAATATTTAAGCAAATCCCATACTTCATTTTGATAAGCTTTTAAATGAGGAGAAATGCAATGTATTCGATTTTGAATTTGTTTTACAATTATTTCAGAATCCCCAAAAACTTTAAGATTTTTTACCTTTAATTCAATTGCTTTCCTTAGTCCTTGAACTAGTGCTTCATATTCAGCTGTGTTATTGGTGCATCCAAACTCTAACATACATGAAATAAAATGTTTATTTTTTTAGGATCAATTAGGACACACTCGTCTCTTGACCCCTCCAAAGTTTTAGAACCATCAAAGAAAAGCCTCCAAAAATCGCTTACCACTACTTTGCGTGAGTCAATACCTACATCTACAGTTAAGTCTACTATTTTACAATCGATTTCATCAGCCTGTGAGAACCGAAGGAGATCAGGCTGAGTGTCTGACGTATCACTGGCTTCTTCCGCTTGATAATTTCCCGGTTCTAGTTCAATAAAGTAATTTCCCAACACAGAATTCACTGGCTCATTTTTTTCTTCGAACTGAGTAACATTGTGTTTCATGTGTGGCTACCTTAAAATTTTAATTTGATTTGGGATTCCTTTATAAGGTAGCCACATGTGTGACCAGTATGAGGCAAAATATCCACTTAGCATTGCCGACCAATCTCTACTCAAGACAAGCCCATAAGCTTCGGGTATTTCAGCCACCACAATGTCAATGAATTGACACACCTTATCATTTGAAGACAAGCGAATGAGAACGTCCTCCATTTCCCCGATTACCTTCACATTCGTTCTATCCAACTGAATGACCCTCCAGGTAGATGGTTTAGGTTGTCCATTTATCTTTTTGCATACTGACAGCGGCATAACATTGACTGATGCCCCTAAGTCTACTAGACAATTGTGCACGTTGTGGTTGAAAATTTCAAAAGTGAGGAGAAAAGGGGGGGTCTTGCATTTAGGTTTACCTCCCACACTCGCTTCACCAATTTCTTCTTCATGGGGCTGATTTTCAGTGGGGAGTTTCTCCTCTGACATTTTAAGTGCTTTCAATAACTTTTCTTTTTGCTGCGGCACATTGCACATCTCAAATAACGAGATATTTGCTCTTACCCTTTTGATATCCACCACGATGTCATAATCCATCTTATGTTCTGTAAGATGTGTTTTAACATTATTTATTTTCTCTTCAATGGGTCTAGTAGGCCTGTTGATTTGTCCTGGATTTTGACTGGTGGTGGTAAATTCTGGAATTTCATTAGCTGAGGTATTTTTTTGAAATTTCTTAACATTCTTTTGAAGCTTCTTAATCTTTGGAAGCATAAGACTGTTTTCCTTAATCAACCCCTAGATTCTCATTGTTACATTTGTTTCCAAGGTATCCTCATGTCTCAGGTCCTTTTTTTCCTCGATATCAAACAATGATACACAATCCCATAAAACCATGGCCTCATCCTCTTGTTTTTCTATTGATTTATTGTTGTCTTTCCCTTCTTCATCATTATCCTTGGTTAACTTGGAATCCAAAATATGGTTCATTACCAACGTCATTGAATTTATCCATTGAGGACAATTCTTTTCAGAATGGGGTTTTTGGTGAAAAGTGCAAAAGTTATCCATCCCCACCTCTGTTAAGTTCATCGATGCAGGGCCGTGCGGAGGAGGTTGGGATTGATTGTTATCTTCCCTTTTCTTGTAATAAGGTTTATAAAACTTCTGGGTTTCCTTTTCCTTTTCCAAGTCTATTATCCTGTTAGAGAGGTTCTGCATCATCTTTGCCATTCCTTCGAAATATGGTGATATCTCCTCTTTAGGCTTAGTAAATAACAAAGCTTTCCTTCCAACATTTTTCTCTCCCGACTGTTCAGGATAGTATTCGATACTTTCCTTTTCAACCTCAACTCTTTCCGCTTCTTCATAAGTCTCTGCTAG
This sequence comes from Pseudotsuga menziesii, assembly GCA_001517045.1. NCBI lineage: Eukaryota > Viridiplantae > Streptophyta > Pinopsida > Pinales > Pinaceae > Pseudotsuga > Pseudotsuga menziesii. The sequence goes on from LPNX010867456.1 coordinate 67,635, forward strand.
TGTTGGTTTGGCTTTCATTTTCGCAAACATGGCCAGATCAGGCCCTAGAGCTTAAGTATGATACTCAATCAGAACTTTATCCGAGGGTTTGTTAGCTTCAGAAAAATTCTTAAGACAAGCCACAAATCTTTGGGTAAAACTATGCACCTTCTCTTTTCTTTCTTTCTTTAGGGCGTACAGACCTTTCATGAGAGCCGCATGAGTTTTTTGGGATGTATATTTATTTCTGAAAATCCTTTCAAAGGTATCCCAATATGGGATAGAGTTTGTAGGCAAACCAAAGTACCATGATGCTGCTGCTCCTTTAAGGGTATGCGAAAAAAGTCTAGAAACTACATCCTCATGTTCCCCAGCCCTTAATCCTTCTATTGCCAAATAGAAACTTTGTAAATGGTCATCTACTAATATCTTCTCATTTGGATCAAACTTGGGCAGCATCTTTTCAAAAGCTTGAGGTAAGTCATGCAACAGAGGTGTTAAGTTCAAGGGTGATCTGGCTTTCCAAGCTGGTGGTGGATTTGGTGGGTTAAGTGGCTGATTTGCATTTACACTTGCCATGAGCTTGGGTGGAGAGTGAGGAGGGTGAAGGAATAGGAGTACGGGCAGGAGAACAGTAAGGTGTGTTTGGGCCTACTTGATTCAAAGGCTGAACAACTTCCTGTAACGCTACTTCTACTAACTCTTCCAAATCTCCATCCAACACTGAATATTCCAATATGGGACAATCTTTCTTCTTGTACTCTCTTCGGGGTAAATCAGGGATAGTGGGTAATCCTCCAATACTCTTTACATAAGCCCATGTGTGTCTTCTCATATCATTAACTACTTGGTTGTCTACAGAAAAAAAATGTTCTCTCTTCTCTTCAGTATTTGGGTCAGGGAATAAACTACTTTCAAAACTATCATTGGTGGAGTAATTTCTAGGAAATGTATTTCCCCGGCCAGCCATGCACTAGTGGCCCTCCTTATAGCGCTAGAAACTGTTGAGGCCTGAAAATTTGCAGGAAGCAACAGCAAGGGATTCTCCCCAGTCAACGTTCCCAACTAGCCCGTGACTGTTTGGTGTAGGGAATCCATCCGGTTTGCGGTCTGGCTACCATAGGTCAAGTAACAAAAAAAAGGGTTTTACCGGTTGCAGCCCGGTCCACCGTATGTATTTTTGTATTTTGACTTTAAGTATGATATGCAAGTGCCTATCTAATATGCAGATTGATGAAGAATGCAAGGAGTGGTCACAATGTGATGCGTAGGTTCTTACCTCTCGTCTTAGACTCTCTTGCATCTAAATCACACACAACTAGAAAAACAATACTAACTAAGCTATCCCTAGGGAGCGAGATTATCAATTCATGAGTAATGTAGTACAGTTCATATGTTAAGATAAATCACAGATAGCTGTTCTTAGGATCAAAACACATAAACATGAATAAAATATACATGACAAGATAGCTCGTCAACTGTTAAAACATTCATTACCCGTAGTGGAAATGATCACAGAATAAACCAGAGAACACTAAAAAAAAATAACATAGGTTCAGAAAGTTAGAACGCTCTCACAGTTAATGAAACACAGCTGAAAACGAAATAGTTCCCCTTCAACATTGTTCATTTTAGCACATTTGAACATTCCACACAACACTTTCTCCAATTGGCAAAAATTTGTAATCTATTATTGTAAACGAAGTAGTTCCTCTTACAACAAGTGGTTCCCAAGTTTCTCCATGAAAAAGCCCCCTTTCTGTCTCACTCCCCCATACTTATACCAAAGGGGGAAACCTTTCGGCTCCCCAACCATTCCCTCTCACTGTTTTGTCACTTTGTGAATGCTCATGATTCATCCAAACGTTACATTCAAGATAAAGATTTTATAAAAAACCGGGAAACGCTAGGTAACCGACGGAATGCCCAAGCATGAGCCTATGCTTTCTAATGATTATGCTCAACCATTACTTGGTCTCCTTTCAGACCCTCATAATTTTCTTCTTCGAGAAACGATTCTGTCGCCTTATGCTTTAACATGCTTTGTCCTCCAACTGCACCTTCTTTGCCGCAATAATCTTCAACGGGATCCAAGAAACTGCCATGTCCATCTTCAAACAAATGAGAATTCATCATTTTAATCTGTCTATCTTTAATAAAAATAAACCATGATATTAAAAATGGGTACTAAAGAAAAAAATCAGAGCTTGGTTCTTATGTGCAAATTTCAACCTAAACAAGGCACACAGGTCTCTTACGAAAAAATATGACCTCATAACAAACGACAGAACGGTTAAGAAAAGGGCATACAAAAACCTCCATCAGCAAATCGGAACACTTGATGTCGGCTCAATAGTGGGTTACGCAGTTTCAATGGTGGGTATCCTACACTCTAGGGTTTTCGGCACACAGACTAAAAAAGGCACGATAAACATCGAGTGTCGGATCCTCTACAGGCATCGGATAGCTAGTGAGCTACACAACCGCAACGGCGGAAGCTCAAAGGTCAAGAAAAACCGTAGACCAAATGACATCGGAAAGACAAAGAACAAGGAATCGACTAAAAGACAAAAAGTCCGACGGGTAGTTAGCCTAATCTAGAGCCGCAACGACGGAACTCAATCACCCTGCGGCCTCCGATCACAGTCAAAACTCCTTCCGAAAAATGCAAAGCATGGTCTTTTTAAAAATAGAACCCGGGTTAGCGAAAGATGTTAATTATTGGCACCATCTTTAACTATCCTTCAAAAAAGAGGCAACTGAACAACCCACTTCAAATTCAAAGATAAAACATCATAACAATCAGCTGAGCCTTGTAGCTCACAACATGGACAGACCCGAGCGCCATCCCAAAAAACAAGAAAACTGGCCTCAAACAATCCACACGTAGTAGAGTAGGAACAAACAGCCTTCAACAAAATCAACAAAGGGGGGCCAAAATTTTAGAAATCTTGGAAAAAAGTTGCAGCTGCAACAATTCCACAAAAGGGGGGCGAATTCTCTCATGGAGGGTGTTTTTGCCACTTGGATGAAGTGGTTAGAGGAGGTAAAGGCTTCCCAAACCAAGTGGGATATCTCAATATAGGTGGCATCCTTCCCTCCCATGAATTCAAACCCCCTCCCACCATTATCTCAATCCCCAAAACCACCTCACACTTGGGAAATTTGCCCCCTTGGGGTTTGAGCTTCTTTTTTGCTATAAAAGCACGGTTTTGCTCCTCAATCAGGGGGATGTATTGAGCCTCTGCTCATTATATTGTTGTTATTTCATTTTGATTAATAATATTGAATGATTTGGAGGCTCAATGTGGTATTATCTCATGGTTATGTAATTGGATAATTTATAAGGTGATATTCAGCTAAATTAGGCTTTCCTTTTTGTCAAGTTTGGTAGTATTGATCTAGCTTCTTTTGGATGAGAATTTGCTGTTGTTAATTTGTTAATTTATGTTTTATTTGTAGAATATTTCAGAAGTAATAGATTGTATTCGGTTTTACTAATATTATCCTTGTCTTTTATGATGAAATGTACTAGATTAGCTATGCTTGTTTGAAGGATTTTCTACTTTTTGCAGGTTGATTCAGGTGAAAGGATTTTGGATCTCATTTGCATCCACCTTCTTTTCCATTAAATTATATCATCTTCAATCTAATGTGTTTTCCCCCACAGATGCTTCTTCTCTTTCACACTTTTCAAGATCAGGGCTTGAGGACCTCTCTCTTCTCTCTCTAAAATTCAAATGTTTCTCAGTTATCGGTTCTTTGTGGTTGACAAATTTTAGATCTAGATTTGCACTTAAAGTGTTTGTTTTCATAAAAAAAATTCACAAATTTTCAAGTATTTGAGTAGTATAAGTTCTTGTACTTTTATTTGATCAATTCATGGGATTCTAAAATAAATCGCTTGCTGGTTTTTAGTAGGTCTGAGAAAAAGGAGAAGGAAACACTACCGAAAATGAAACTTTTCATCATTTGGAGCACATGAAATGCTTCCTTCTTCCCTCTTCTTCTTTCTTCTTTTCTTCCAAAGACTGTGTAATCCTTTTGATCCATTTTCAAAGGTCAAAAGGTATTTTATTTTATGATTTCATGATTTTGTAAAGTCCATCAATAATGAAAGCAAGTGGGATGCACAACGCCCACACTCCATCCCCCCTAGGGGATTCACAGTCTCTTTCTTGGTTTGCATTTTACTAATCAACACTTGCACACAATCCACCTTCTTGAAAGGTTGTATAGATTAGTTGTTTTTTTATTTTATTTAATCTCATATTAAGTTTTACTTTCTTACCCAACTCGTTTCCATGAAGTATGCTCTCTCCACTAACTAAAGGCTTTATTGATTATTGATGGATGATCAGAAAGTGACACATAGTTGTGGTTTTAATTTGTCATTAATACTTTGATTTTACAAACTTATTTTATGTATCAAATTGGAATAAACATTTTCTCGTTAACTCGTGTATTCTCTTTTCCCCTGTACACTTTTGCTAGTCGTTGAGAAATCAAAAGTGGTTTTTGACACTTTCTAATTTCTTCACATAAATCTAATAATTCATTAATAAAATCAAATCCCCTTAGAAACATTACGAAAATACGACATACGATATTTGACAATCATGGAAAAATTTCTCAAAGGAAGCGGGAACAACTGAGTAGTGATCTCAAGATACAGTCAGGCTACATCCTTGTTGGTGTAGTGTTGGACACCTTCTCATGGACTCCGATTTAGCCCACATTTCTGAGTAGGAACAAATTTAGTCATCTTCTGGACACATTCTTAGTACTTCCAGTATATCAAGAATTCCCTTCATGTAATTCAACTCATCTCTTAATAATTAAAACTGACCAAGACACATTTGAAAAACATTTTACTTCAACAACAATATTTCACTTTGACTCCATTGGCACTGATTTGATATGCAATTATTTTATTCTCGCTTTATGTGTTGATGTTATGATGTTGAATATTTACTTAAATTTGTAAAAAATATTGTATCAGAATTTACTTCAAAAACTCCTAAACAACTTACTTCCATAAATAACAATTAAAACTTAAAGAGCCTTAGACAACTCTTTATTAGGGACCACCCCCCTTGGCTTCGTTAGGAGTTTGGCCTAAACAGAGGAGTCAATATCAAGTGATAGTACTTGACTTGAGACTTGCCTCCAAGGACACACCTAGAAGCTTGAATATTTATGCCGTGCTTAACCCCCAGGTGTGTGAAAGGCGGAAACACTTTTTGGCGCCGTTGTCGGGGATAAATCTTTTTATTCCTGGGTTACGACTTTCTTATTTCTTTTCTGTTTTCTTTTTTGTTTTCTTTTTTTGATGAATGATTAGAGTATATCTTTGATTCTTTGTCTAGTGACTCCACTAACCTTTTTTCCTTTGGCAAAGAAAATAAAAAAACAGAAATGTTTGTGAAAGATGTATGACACATATTTTTCTTTCCGCATGGAAACTCCATTGAAGGGATAAAACCCTTGTTTCTCACAAAATTTGTTGATATTGATTTTGTATAGATGAGCCCATGCAAACAGTAAAATTTTAAAGCTCATTATTTTGACAGCTCCATGGTTATATCAAATGCTTGATTTTGAGTAAACAATATGGATGAGGAAAGAGCTCAGATTTCCAGTGAATATCCTTCCATCAAATTCTCAAACATCCTAGGATTTATTAATTATCATAATGGTGAAAATATATCTAATCATCTACCTATATTTTGGGGAAATGAGCATGCAGAGGTTTGACATGTCATATCTTTCCTTAAAATTATGGTTGACTTCAATGTTTTGTATGAAGATAATATGATGGAAATGTTTGTCAGTACTGTACAAGGAAATGTTTGTGAATGGTATATCAATGGTCTTCCAAATAAAAGGTATTACTTCCCTTTCAATATTCCTTAGAATATTCTTGAGGCAATGGCATATAAGAGAGATTGACATGGAAGATTTAGTCAAGTTCATGGAAGGGTTCCTTTTTCACTTCCTTGCCTTGGATAGAGTATAATGAGGAAGACCCTAAATTACCTCATCTCATCAGGATAGGAATTGATAGGTACTGGGTACTACCTCCAAGATATCACAACGAAGAAGAAATCCATGATGATTCCATTGAGTTTGTGCATGAAGATCCCTTAATTGAAAATTTTGTTTAAGACCCTCCTCATGTCACATCAACGGAGACTATTGAAGATTGGGGATCCTACCATGATTATTTCAGTGATGAAAATCACATTTGTACTCTAGATCAATATCAGGATGAAACCATTACAAAATATTATAATGAAACTTATGATGAAAGTTGTAATGTGCATGATGGCACTCCTACTTGTTCTCCATATAATGATGATGGTCTAGAAGGTTTACTTCCTTGTGACCTTTTTTCTAAAGAATATGAGCATGAAGATGAGGACAAGTATAGCTTGATAATGATACAAGTGACGAAGACTCCCTTATGTCCAACAAATATGTTAATGAGGATTCGTGGACATTCATTGAAAATCAAATCTATGACATGTTTTAGGAGGAAAATAATGAACCAAAAATTTTTGATGGTTTTGTTGATAGTCTTGTTTATGACATATCTAACGGAGGGAGTTTTAAGTCTCTTGATGGTTTTACTGAAGATCCTATTTGTGAGGTTTTAAAAGGAGAGAGCATGGATCTTGTGGCCATGGGAAATTTTTATATGGAAGAGGAACATGCAGCTAATCCATATTATCAGTTTGAGCCATATATCAGTGTCAATAATGAAGACAAAGAGAATAAATACATACAAGAACTTGATACCAGTGATGATGAATATATCTCATCTGACATATATGGGGAGGACGACTATTGGACTATTATTGAAAATCCAACCTATGAGACTTTTGAAAATATTTTTGAAAATCCCATCTATGATATGTCCAACAAGGAGAATGTCTACTCTGAGACTTATGAAAGTTGTAAAGAAGAGAAATCAAAGTTTTCATATGATCAGTCAAAACTGTACTTGAGTATCTTTAATGAGGACTTGGGAAGCAATATAGTGAAGAGTCAGATTGGGTGAAACTAATTGAAGATTTTTTCCATCCATCATATTCGCATACAAATGTTCCTTATGATTTGGAGTATTTTTGGGTTTACACACAGAGTTATCAGCATATAATCCCTTTTGATGAGTATGATGATTTTCCTCATCATACAAATGTTTACATCAGTCCTATCCAACCTTGGATAGAAGAAGCTTGCAAGAGGACTTGCGAGTTTGGGAAGCAGTTCGATTACCTTCTCCATGATTATAATCTCTCATCTAACCTTCCCATATTCAAGTTTCATGTAGGTTTTCATTTTTTGAATAATGTTTCCTTGCTTTGGATGGTAACCAAAGACAAGGCAACAACCTTTAAATTTGATAAAATGCTTAGGTAGTTACATTGGATTTTTGATGCCATGCTTAGAGTAGGAAAATAAGCTCCTTAAAGTGAGAATTTACTTTATGCATTTCTTTTATGTACTTAAGAATAAAACTGTCTTTCATTAATTAGTTTTGGTTCCTTTCAATAAATAAATTTATAGTTCATTGGCTCTTTTCATAAAACTTGTGATACTAAGGTTTTCTTGTCAAGCTAAAATGTTTTTACAGATTATATAAACCATAGATGCTGGCATTCTTGTATCCTCTCCATGATTGAAGACCAGATCAAGCACATGTCCCATAGTTGGAGCCATATGTTATCCACTAAGTTTCACTTAGATAATTTTCAAGTGAACCACAAAGGATCAAAATAATTCATTGTTCCTACTCAGTGCTCAAGAAGTCATGTGGTTTCATCAGGGCCAGTTGTGGTCCCTTGTTTTGCATATTCACCCCCCTCAAGGGAATTGTAATAAATGACATAGCATGATGGTTTATTTTTGTAAAAATATTGTCCTCCTTAGGAATTGGTAATCAAGGTCATCATCCTCAAGTGTTTTTTCCCTCCCTGATTATGCGACGCTTCTTTAAGCGACATATAATTTTCTAGTTTTTCACTCAAAATCCTCCAAAGTCGGGATGGTGAAATTGGTTATTTTTCCTTAAAAGGTTATTAAATTCTAGGGTCTATGTATTATACCATCCTAGTCATAGTCCTAAATTTCATGGGCATGCACTAAGTCTTTCATAGGATTTTTATTTTTTGGATTTTTAATAAAATCATCGATAAGATGTATTTTAATTGTAAAAGTTCAAAAGGTCATAAAATTGGGCCCAGGGAACCCATTTGGTCATGGGGATGCTTGGTTTCGGACCTAGATCCCCCACTAAACCCCTAAACTCACTTTTGAGGGTCAAGTTAGTAATTTTCAATTATTAATTTTGATTTTCTCTCCAAAATGGCTCAGAGGGTCAAATAAATAGGAAAATTGGAGAAAATCCAATTCCTTAATCAAAGAGAGGTTGTCTGTGACTTGTCTCTGAGGTGTCAAAGTTTTTGAGATTATTTTATGGGACATTTATGAGAATAGAGGAGCATATTCAACCATCAAAGGAGGGGCTCCAAATCACTTCCACAAAAGGGGGGCGAATTCACTCATGGAGGGTGGTTTTTCCACTTGGATGAAGTGGTTAGAGGAGGTAAAGGCTTCCCAAACCAAGTGGGATACCTAAATATAGGTGGTAGTATTCCCAACCATGAATTTAAACCTCCTCCCACCATTATCTCAACCCCCAAAACCACATCACACTTGGAAACTCGCCCCCTTGCGGTTTGAGCTTCTTTTTTGTTATAAAAGCAAGGCTTTTCTCCTCAATCAGGGGGGTGTATTGATCCTCTTCTCATTGTATTGTTATTATTGAATTTTAATTAATAATATTGAAGGTTTTGGAGGCTCATTGTGGAATTTTCTCATGGTTATACAATTGGATAATTTATGAGGTGATATTCAACTAAATTAGGCTTTCCTTTTTGTCAAGTTTGGTAGTATTGATCTAGCTTCTTTTGGATGAGAATTTGTTGTTTTCAATTTTTTTATTTATGTTTTATTTGTAGAATATTTCAGGAGTAATATATTGTATTCAGTTGTACTAATATTCTCCTTTTCCTTTATGATGAAATGTACTAGATTAACCATGCTTGTTTGAAGGATTTTCTAGTTTTTGCAGGTTGCTTTAGGTGAAAGGATTTTGGAGCTCAGTTGCATCCACCTTATTTTACATTACATTATATCAGCTGGAATATAAAGTGTTTTTACCCACATATGCTTCTTCTCTTTCACACTTTTCAAGATCAGGGCTTGAGGACCACTCTCTTCTCTCTCTAAAATTCAAATCATTCTTGGTTACCGGCTCTTTGTGTTTGACAAATTTTAGATCAGAAAATTATGATATTAAAATCTGATTGTGCTAAGAATATATATGTCATATCTAGAAGTTCTTTAAATTATCATCTCAAACTAGATCTAGATTCACACTTAAAGTGCTTGTTTTCACAAAACAAAATTCACAAATTTTCAAGTATTTTAGTATAAGTTCTTGTACTTTTATTTGATCAATTCATGGGATTCTAAAATAAATCGCTCGCTGGTTTTTAGCAGGTCTGAGAAAAAAAAGGGAAGGAAATGTTGCCGAAAATCAAACTTTTCATCATCCAGAGTACCCGAAATCGTTCCTTTTTCCATGTTCTTCTTTCCTCTTTTCTTCTAAAGAGTGTGTAATCCTTTTGATCCATTTTCAAAGCTCAAAAGGTATTTTATTTTCTGATTTCATTATTTTGTAAAGTCCATCAATAAATAAATCAAGTGGGCTACACAACGCCCACACTCCATCCCCTTGAGGGGGATTCATAGTCTCTTTCATGGTTTAAATTTTACTAATCAGCACTTGCGCACAATCCTCCTTATTGAAAAGCTGTATAGATTCGTTTTTATTTTATTTTATTTCGTCTCATATTAAGTTTTACTTTCTTACCCAACTAGTTTCCATGAAGTATGCTCTCGCCACCAACTAAATGCTTTTTCGATTTTTGGTGGATGATCAGAAAGTGACACATAGTTGCGGTTTTAATTTGTCGTTAATCCTTCGATTTTACAAACTTATTTTCTGTATCAAATTGGAATAAACATTTTATCATCAACTCATGTACGCTATTTCCCTTTGTGGGATTTTCCTGGTCATTGGGAAATCAAAAGCGGTTTTCAACACTTTCTAATTTCTTCACATAAATATAATAATTCATTAATAAAATCAACTCCCCTTAGAAACATTACGCAAATCTGGTGTACGATAGTTGAAAATCGTTGCAAAATTTCTCAAAGGAAGCGGGAACAACTGAGTAGTGACCTTGAGATACGTCACTCAGGATACATCCTTGTTGGTGTAGTGTTGGACACCTTCTCAGAGACTCAAATTCATCCCACATTTCTGAGCGAGGAACCACTCTAGTAATATTACAAAGACATTATCAGTACTTCCAGCATATGGTGAATTCCCTTCTTGTAATTGAACTCATCTCTTAATAATTAAAACTGACCAAGACAAATTTGCAAAATTTTTAGTTCAACAACATTATTTCACTTTGACTCCATTGGCACTAATCTGATCTGCAATTATTTTATTCTCAATTTATGTGTTGATGTTATGATGCTGAATATTTACTTAAATTTGTAAACAATCTTGTATCATAATTTACTTCAAAAAACTCCTAAACAACTTACTTCCATCAATAACAATTAAAACTTAAAGAGCCTTAGACAACTCTTTCTTAGGGACCACCCCCCTTAGCTTCGTTAGGATTTTGGCCTAAACAGAGGAGTCAAGATCAAGTGACAGTAATTTACTCGATGCTTTCCCCCAAGGACACACCTAGCATCTTGATGATTTATGCTGCGCTTAACCCCTAGGTGTGTGAAAGGTGACAATACTTTTTGGTTGAAGTAAATTCTGATACAAGATTGTTTACAAATTTAAGTAAATACAAGTGTCATATTATATCTATTGGTGTGTGTGAGCTCGAGCTTGGATCTCCCTCCCGATAACCACTTGGATGATGCTCGATCTAACCACCATGCATATTAATTTTCACATGATCACGATGACCCCGACTTCAATGCTCATGTCCTTTCAAGCATGGAATAGGGTGGATAGCATTACAACGACAATCATGCCTCCTTTTAGTGGATTTACTACTCCTCATAGGGTTATTTGGTGAATTCTGAATTGGAATGTTACCATTTTTTGGAGTCCAGTAGGGAAATTATAGAATGGATTTCTTTGCATTGTTTTGGCAACAACACTTGATTGCGATACTTTGGGCTCCATAGGGTTCGATCATTGGGTTTCTCCATGTATTTGTTTCTCTAGTTTGCTCGTTTCCCTTGACAACCTTCCCATTGGAACACCACAATATTTGGATTTCTTCATTTAGACACAATCATGTCTAGAAGGCTTTGGGCTACGCTTGACACACCAACAGGGGAAGAGGAAGTTCGGGTTGTCGTGGAAAAAGAGGTTCCTTGAAAAGTGGGTATGAAAGTTCAGTTCTGTGGCACCTAAGAACAATGGTGGATGATTAGGAAGAATAAGTGGTGGCGCGACAACTAATTGGACATAGAGCTTGGGTTCGTCATGGGTACTACTAGATGATGAAAAACATGTTAGCTCAGCTCCTCTTGCAATCGCAAGATACAAGTAGGGATAACAATCCCTCCCCTTCTCTGTTGCTTCATTCTTCCTCCTCATCAAGTCCTTCCTTGGTTTCTAAGTCGATGGAGAACCATCAAACTAGGCCTCAAACGATCCCCCCTTCAACCCAGAAGAACAAGAATATGGATTCTACAAGTGGCATCCCGATAAAGGGTGTGGAGATAACAACCCTTTGGACCTCTCCATCTCCAGAAAAAATGAGTCACTCTCACTAAAAAAATCTCTTGAAAATTCATTTATCTCAGAGGACTATCACTACTTGATTATGGAAGAGAATCCTGACGAAGCTGAGGATGACTGCAATTCTGAGTAATTTATTGGTTATTTTTCTTTTTTCCAATTATTCATCATGTTATAATTTTAATGGTTATACAAGAAATTTAAAAATTTAGAATCATAACATCATAACCATATGCAATAGGATGACTGAAAGAAAGACAAGCACAACAACACAAAAATAACACAACGATTATCCTGGGAAACCACAAGGGAGAAAACCCAACAACTTCTTTAGTATAGATTTTGTCACCAAGAATAATGCCAACCAAGATAGTAAGAACCCCAAAGACAATATCGGCTTCTTATCTCCTTTAGGGAGCCTCTTCTTCTCTCTCATGTGCCCTTGCTTGAGTGTGAGATATATACAAATGAGAGGAGCGCCCTCTCTATTTATACTCTTTAATGGGTGACCAATTTACCCAACATGGACAACTTCCTAACCTAACTGGGCCTACTTCCTCTTGCGAGACTCAAAAATACATTTTACAATAAGTATTTTGGGGACAATTTCCCTGACTTACAATGGATGTTTTACCTTGATATTATTACATGACCAAGTACATCACTGACATCACCGAATGAAGGAAAAATATCTCTGAAAGGACTGGTAGAACAACAACAATAATAATATAACAAAAATATACTAATAATATCTTCCAAAGTTACATTTTTCCAACAACACTCCCTCTTAACAAGGAAGGTATTCTTCTGACATGGTCATCACCATGACTAGACACAATCTCTAGACATCATCACTGCTATAGAAAATCTCATCTCGCAAACCATTGACTAGTGACATCTCTCGAATCTATACATCATAAGAAGTTCTACAGAGCCTACCCTTTTTCTTGTTGGATGTAGGCCTATATTCCATATAATACTTCATCATCTCTACAAGAAATCCATCAAGTAGGTACAACCTATGACCACACATTACATTTCTAGAGCAATCATCTGTGTCTCCTACTATCACCTCATCGTATCCAGATCATCTCATCATCTCATGTGGAGAGAATCATGTATTCCTACATTACATCCCTTGGATAACCTACGTCATCCACCCTATGGAGATCATCCCAGGAGCATACGCATATTCCACCATGTGGAGAGAATCCCAAGTGCCTATATCACGTCCCTTGGACAACCTATGTCTTCCACCCAATGGAGATCATCCCAACAACATCTGCTTCTTCCACCCAATGGAGATCATCCCATATGTGTTATGTCCCTCGGTTAACCTGCGTATTCCACTCGATGGAGATCATTTGAGGAGCATCTATGTCTTCCACCCAGTGGAGAGAAACCCAGATGAATTACAACCCTAGGACCACTTGTGTCTTCTTGACGTGTGGAGAGAATCCTAGGATCATTTGTGTCTTCCACCTAGTGGAGAGCATCCCAAACCTCCTACATCTTCCTGACATGTAAAGAGAAACCTAGGTACACCTACATCTTCTGGACATGCCTCATCTCCCCCTCTTTCAAGGAACTTCAATTTGGATAACTCCAAGCTTCTCCCTGAAGTACTCGAACTTCACTCTTTCTAGTGGTTTGGTCAACACATCAGTTGTCTGCTCATTTGTCACCACATATTGGAGCTTCAGTGCTCCTTTTTCACCATATTCTGGATATAGTGGTACTTGATCTCAATATGCTTCGACCAGTCATGGATCATTGGATTCTCTAACAATTTCACACAACTTTGGTTTTCATAGAAGATTCAAGTCGCCTATAACTTGAGATAAAACAAATCTTACAGTAGCTTCCGAAGCTATACTACCTCATAACTAGCCGAACAAGATGAATTGTACTTTTCTTTGATATTCTCAGTGACATGCTCGACTCCTTTTTGATAAATAAGGAGATCATACCGGATCGCAAACTGAAGCAACATCCTGAAGTTCTCTTCCTATATGTGGCACTTCCTTCCCAATCCAAATCAACGTAACCATGCAGGTTAATATTCTAATCATTTTCATACTTGATCCCATACTCAATTGTACCCTTCAGGTATCTCAATACATGTAGGTGAACATGTCTCGAATCTATTAGAAACCGGCTCAATGTGTTCACAACAAAGCATATGTTTGGCCTCATGTTCATCGGGTACATCAAGGAACCAATCATCTTCCTATAGATTGTGGCATTAATTGTATCTGAAGTAGGATCACACAACAACTTAAATTTCAATGCCATCGATGTATCCTCGCAATCCAACATCTCGACCCTCTTCAGGATCTCGACCGCATATTTTCCTTAGCTAAGGAAAATATCCTTTGTATTTTGCCATGCCTCTAATCCCAAGATTCATGTAAACATTCTTGAACTTTGATATCTATGGTAGTCACTCCCTCTGAAGTAGAGCACCATCCTCCCTCTGCATCCTGTACTCTTTGCATCGGGACATTCTGCACTGGAGTGACAAGTAGTCTCCTCTATTGCTGATTTTCTATGTATCCATATATGTCATCTCTCAAGGTCACTAGATACCAATATCCTTAATTTTGAACTTTGTTGTAAGTTCCTCTTTAATTTTGAACTTTGTTGTAAGTTCCTCTTCCACCCATCTATGAGCTTCTCATCCTCTGTAGGATTCCATCTTCTACCCTATAGAAAAGGTTGAGATCTTCATCATTTTAGGTGATCCACAAGCTCCTCATGTAATTATATGTGATATCCCATGGGTTCCTTTTGAGCCTGCAAAAAACCTTCTGCACACATGTAGTTCTCTATAGAGAGTTCTGAGTCCTCGAGGTTGCTCGATATGCACTTCTACTTCACTGAAGAAGTGTGTCTGGTCAATGGAGCAAACATATTGCCATTGTCGACTCCCTCTTTCTGAGATAAACCACAAACTTTTCTCAATCTTGTAGATTCGCTTGGAAGACACTACATACTTCCCTTCAGGTCTCAGAACCACATCGTAGACTCTCCTCCTCCATGATCGACTAGTAATCTTCGATCATATCATCCTTACACTCTTTCTTCTTGACTGCTTCTTCATAGCTAGAAGGATCTAATTCAATGATGTCACACAATAGTGCCACATAATTGTAGTGTGTCTGAGGCCACTTGCTTTCTCTAGAAATCATGTCTCTGCATCTTGGATGATCTATTGTGCCCAATCTTGTCTTCTCTTGTTGGTGTTTGTCTCTCGAGGTGGATCTACCGGTCTCTATGGCTCAGTCATATCATGATCCTCATGTTCTTCTGAAGCTCTCTCCTCCATCGCGGTGTCTTTCACCTTGGGAGCTTCAGGTTCCCCTTCATGTGATCTGTTTGAGTAAATATACTTTGAGTATTATGGTTGAACCGTCCTCACTTGTTCTTCGGAACAAGACTCATCATTATTCTCTTGTAGGTGATTGCATATGATCCTTCCTACAAGTCAAATTCAATTGCATGATTAGAAACATTTCATATTTAAAAAAATATATTAATAATGAAAAAATCTTATTCATAAAGACATAAGTCACACATTCATGCAACTATCTTATCCAATGATTCAACACAACATTCATCCATATCCCGTATACATACAATAACTTTCTAAATGTCTTCCATCTCTACTAGAACATAATTAAGAGTGTGCACTACTCTCAACATGTTAGCAAAGATATTTCATTCCAGATAAGTAGCAATGGATTGTTGTACAACACCATAGGCCACTTACCTATCCCATGCATATTAGTAGTATATTGTTCATGAATTCAAACATTCCAATATGCATACTACATTTCCTAAATTTAGGAACTTAAATAGGTACACAATTGAACAATATCATTTAAGAAACTATATATATAGGAAATGACAATTTAAAAACTTATGTTTGTTTGTTTGGCAGACTCCCTCTTGCTCTCTATCTCCTTGTAGTAATTATTGGAGTCTCTATCAGTGTACTCTACTCCATCATCTGATTCTAAGAACCTATTTCTGTATTGATCATGATCGACAATGTTTACCAAGTCTTCTACACTATAACTACATCCCTTCTTATTCAATGTGAGATGGATAAGAGGTTCTTCCATCTTCATGGTTTGAATCCTTCTGGATCAAAATACATATTCTTCATCACTTGAGGAATCTTCCCTTGTTCTCTTTTCAGTCGGTGCATAATCTTCGGTGATGTGAGCATGTTGTCTCTTCTTCTTTCCTTTATCTTTAGGGAATTTACATTTGGGGAAATCTTTCGCAAAATGTCCCTTGTCCTCACAAGTAAAACATTTGAGTTGTGAGAGGTCCTTCTTAGGAAATATGTTCTTCTTGCAGGAGTGTTTGTTCTTTCCCATATTGGCATGAGCTATTAGGTATTGATTGTCATCATCACCTAACTTTTCTTCTCTTGTTACTAGTCAGGCCTATTCTTGTGTACATTCTTCCCATAGTCTAGTAAACTTGGTGAGATTCCTTCTGGAAAAAATTCCTTGAATGAATGATTCCCATGATATTGAGATACCATTCAATGTGGTCATAACCACTTATGCTTCCTCGACATTGTCTCTAATATCTTCTAGGTTTCCTTGATTTGGAGACTCTTGTGAAGTAATATTGAATTATTTATGAACATTGCATATTCACACAATGTTGTTGAGTTCTCAAGGTCATCTTCATACTGATATTCTTTCCTTCATACAAGCTAATCAAATCATTGAACATCTCCTTGGGAGTCTTCAAAGATGACACATGTGAGATAAAATGGTCTTGATGGAGTATGCAATGTTCCGCTTGGCTTTGACTAAGTTCTTATTATGCTTTTTTTGTCCTCCTCTCCCTCTATATTTGCAACTTATTCTTTGACCTAGTTCTCCAGGTCATGCCCTTCTAGTATGAGAAGCACTCTATACTTCTATGCTTGAAAGTTCTCATCTCCTTCAATCTTGTCCTAAAGCTTGGTAATGTTTTCCATTTTGATAAAAATGAGAACCTCAAATGGAAATAGAGAGAATAGAACTTACCAATGAGATTGCTTCAACCAGATGCTTGCTCCAAACATTTTCTGGAAAACTACTTCTGGTGGATTTAGGGTTTGAAAGAGAAACCCTAATTTTTCAAACTTGGTGTCTTGCAGATATGATTGGATAGAAATATGCATGTCCTAAGGAAATCTCAACAGTATGCTCCTTTTTCCCAAATTTGTGGAAAGAACTACAAAATATTTGATGCCCTAGTTTCTTCTGAATTTATTATGTTGAAGTGTCAGGTCTTATTTCTGATGTATCTCCTAATTTTTTTCCTCTCAAGATATAAAACTTTATCCTGAGGTATTTTGATATTTCTTCTATCCAACCCCACTGGCCAGCACAAGATTGGATTCTCCAAGTGAAACTTATGCTAAGTTTCCCAAGTTGACGTGCTTATTGAATGGTTCATTATAGAGAACTTGTACGGATTGACACTTGTCACTGTATCAAATTAGGGTTCTGAAACTCGCACCAAAGAAACTATAGTTTGTTCCCTTTTTGGAACATCTTATGAAATTCGATTTGGATCTTCCTATCCTGCAATATAGTATTTATCCCTAGGTCACATTTTTAGGACTGAATTTTGGAAGAGGTTGGAACTATATTTTGGAGGGATCATATCTCTTGAAGTACAGTGAATTTGAGGCTGAAACTTGCAAAAATAGTATAAAAAAATTTCAAATTTGTCTTTTCAGAGTTTCATCTCTTGATCCTTCCCCAATATTGATTTATAGAGAAAATGATCATATTACTAGATTTTTCCTCCTAGGTTTTCAAACATGAAGCCCTAATCTTTAGTAGCTGCATTTGTAGCAATGTCATGGCTACACAAAGAAATATTTGAAGGTAGATCTGATACCATGTTAGAATTTTATTGGTTATACAATACTTTAAACATTTAGCATCATAACATCATAACCATATGCAATATGATCACTGAAAGAAAGATAAGCACAACAATAGAAAAAAAAACACATAGATTTATCCCAGGAAACCACATGGGAGAAAACCCAACAACTTCTTTATTATAGATTCCATCACCAAGAAAAATGCCAACTAAGATAATAAGAATCTCAAAGAAAATAACAGCTTCTTCTCTCCTCCAACGAGCCTCTTATTCTCTCTCATGCGCCCTTGCTTCAGTGTGAGATATATACAAATGAGGGGAGATCCCTCTCTATTTATACTCTTCAGTGGGTGACAAATTTACCCAAAACAGTCGACTTCCTCTTGGGAGACTCATGAATACATTTTACAATAATTATTTTGGGGACTATTGCCCCGACTTACAATGGAGGTTTTACCTTGATATTATTACATGAGCAAGTACATCAATGGCATCTCCGAATGGAAGAAAAATATATATGAAAGGAGGTACGCCAATAATAATAATACAACAAATATATAATAAGAATATCTTCCAAAGTTACATTTTTCAACAACGCATCAGCGGTTAGATTTCATGGAAACCTCTATTTTGCAATTGTTAGTCTTTTTTATTTAGAACTTAGAGCCCTTAAAGGTTGTTTTGATACTCTGTTTATTTTGAATATGTACTCGGGCATAATCCCGCGCAGTAGTTTTATGACTTGCCACTCTTGGAAGGAACACAGAGCTAGGTATTTAGATGATTACTCTTGCTTGGGAAGCCTGATAACCTTCAAGTTTAGTAGGCTCAGGGATGAGAGAAGCCACGCTATGCTCTCGAACATCTTGACAATCATGTGCCCGTACTCTCTACTTTTTGTATTATAATATAATTTCTTCATAGATGTTACAAAAAAAAATTTCATTGAGATTAACTTTATTTGTGAATCTTAAAATGGTAGGAATAACTAGGTTTTCGAAAATTTTTAAGAGAAACATTCATAAATCACCATAGTTATGATGAGTTAAAAGTTTAGGAAGGCCGATAATGTAACAAATATTTTGAAAGTGCACTCTAATCTTTTCATTTTGGAGGTCGTAAGAATTTGTTCTTATTTTAACTTGTTGATTTTATTTTTTTACGTTAGTTAAAACCGTGAGATATACTTTTTATCACACCGCAATTTCTCTTTAAATTTAGGTGTAATAATACTTTTACTATTATAACTATTTTATAAGGTGGTCTCTTCCTCAACTCCCCAATGGTTTAGAGAATACATGGCATCTTTATGCCAACCTCACTTAAGCAGGAAAGTGGTTTTGAATAGATTGAGAAGCAACCTGAGAAAGCCTCTTGTCTCTCATGTTATTTATCTAGTTTTTGTACACCAGGTACCTAGTCATAGCCATGATCTCAATGGGGAAGAGGCTCACTTCTATGAGGAGGATAGGGTAGCTTGTATTTCCTTTAATTTTGAGATTATATGTGATACAGCACTTTTGGATTTTCACTATCCTTCTCCATGATTCTCTAGAGATTCTTCAACCCCAAATTTCATGTCCATATAAGATAACAAGAGTGACGAGAGTCTCAAAGATCGATTCCAAGATATCTGTATGAAGTCACTTCCACCAAGTTGTTGTTGTCATACATGAAATTATCATAACTGATATTTTGGGATTTGATAATGATAACATTTAATTTGTTTTGTCAATGTTAGCAATTATATCTATACTAGAGAAACAATACTTAATAATTTTTAGTTGCTCGTTAACGATCATACCCGTACTAGAGAAAAAACCCTTGATAATTTTAAGTTACTTGTCGATATCATAGAGTTTCCTCAACATAAGAAAAATATCTTCACTCAAGGATTTTATCAAGGATTTTTTGTGAGAGATGGGATCCTAGTCTTGTGGCGGATCTCATTGTCCTTCCTTTTGAAGAAGACTATTCTCTTGAAGAGCATAGTGTTGAAGATAAAGTATTTGAAGTGATCCACAGTGAAGCTAATGAGGTAAAACAAGAGAATCATGTCCAAGAGGAATCTCTTAAAAGCTTACAACCATTTGAGCATGTCAATATTGTAGATATAGAGAAACATGGGAGGGTTTTCAGTGCAGCCTATTTTACCCTCTCTTATGGTGAATTTGGGTCATTTTTTTAGACACTATCTTCAAAATTTACTGCCCCTAGGGGTAGTAGAAAAATAATATTTTGCAAGTTTAGAGCAACAAGCTTCTCTACGAATAAATTATGATTAGTTTCAAGAGGAAGGCATATTTTCAAGCCCTATATAATCATGGATAGTAGGGACAATGAGAGGAATCACTCTTCTTGGTATGATTTTGAGGCTTTTTATCATCTTCTACCTACTCATGATCTAATGCACTCTTCTACTACTCCTTCCATGAAGATGATTTTATGCATTCATCTCATCGTTGATTTTATCTTATCTTGGTTGATCACCAAAGACAAAGGGATAAGCCCTATAGCATGAATACCTATTGGTTTTTCAAATCTAGAGTAGCTAGGTAGGAGATTAGTAAGCTCTTATGTGAGCATTTGGTTGATTTGTTGTTGTGGAATAAAGATGATGTAGTGCGTCTTGGTTTTTATTACATTGATGATCATGGCTAACAAGTACATGCAAAGAGACTGAGATTCTTATGCACTCCTATGAGTACATGTCCTACAACTGGAGTCAATTGTTAACCCTTATTTGTACAGAGTGTTCATGTAAATTTTCCTGGATGAATCCTGGGCTGACCTCATGTTTGAGACAATTTTGAGCCTTATTACAGTAAAATGTAGTAGCACATAATCATTTTTGGCATACTCCAAACATATTTGGTTAATGTTTGAAGACTTATGGGGGTGTGTGTTACCCTCCAACATCCCTAGTGTTTAGTTCTGAGCCAATATGGAGGTCATAACCAACAATCAAAATGAAATATGAGCATTGTAAGATCATTCCATGTGATCCAAAACTTTTAAAGGTTGACAAACAAAATTTCAAAGATCGAGACAGGGGTTTCATCATTCGTGGGGCTTGCATGTCTTCTGTAACAGATTGTAATACAACTCAGTAACTGTTTGGTACCATAAAGGGAATTGATTTTAAACATATCACTGTAAAACACAACATCCATTCATGGACCAAAATTTGCAGAAGAAAAATGTTCCTAAGGTGTATAAATCTGGTGTATTCAAAGAACCTAACTCAGTGAATTATTCTAAATATTAGCAGGTGGTAGTGAAGTCTTGTTTTATGGTAAAAATATTAACAGTTTATTTTCAACAAACTCTTCCAGTTAATAAACAAGTTCATAACTGATGCATTGTACTCTAAAAGGGAATTTTGGACGCTGTAAATGACTGGGTATCATGTAATCTCGATAGCAAGGGAAGTTCCATACAACTCTTCATGTAGACTCAAATATTTTCTTTGTTGAATGCTCAACTTTAAAAAAAAATTCATAATATGGATATTATTTGAAAGGATCTGGATGGAAATATCACACTGTGGGGGAATAACCGTTGGGTGCCTTTAATCACACATGTTTTACTTT
This sequence comes from Pseudotsuga menziesii, assembly GCA_001517045.1. Taxonomy (NCBI): domain Eukaryota; kingdom Viridiplantae; phylum Streptophyta; class Pinopsida; order Pinales; family Pinaceae; genus Pseudotsuga; species Pseudotsuga menziesii. Next base: position 88,971 of record LPNX010867456.1, read on the forward strand.
TTCACGATGCTGTTGCGGGGATCAACACTCTTTCATTTTGAGATGTGAGTCGTAACGTCATTTTCCCTTGCTTCATGTGGAGATATCTCACATGATTGTGGAGCTATCTTGACTAGTAGATGTTGAGGTCGATCGAGTTCTTGGATGGGGAGATCGTTATTTTATTATGATGGGTGGATCTTTCTGTGGGCCCTTTTAGAGGCATGGAATGGGAGTGAGCTAAATTCTACACTATTTGTATCATTTGTTTTGGAAACAGCAAGAATTGTTGAAATTGTAGTTTCAGTTTGTTGAAATTACATAATCAGGGTGTTTTATGGGTTATTGAGGGTGTTGAATATATTTTTGTAACCAAAATTACAATTTCAGCAGCAAAAAATGTAATTTCAGCAAAAGTTCCCTCCTCGGATTCCGACAAATTTTGCTAACAAAAGTGCAAATGGTCTAGAGTTTAGCTCACTCCCGTGGAATGAGGATTTGAACCATTTTTATGTTTTATATGTGGGAGTGATTTACCATGAAAACCCATTTCAAAGGAATCTGGAGTTTTGTGCATATTTTTTTGTAGGCATCCCAAGACTATGTCTACCTACATGATGGTTCGATCTACTTTGGAGTGGGAATTATGTCCAATTAGTTGGTGTAGGCTCTAGTTTTTGGGTCCTATTGAATCTCATGCATTGTAAACTCATAGTTTAAATGTTTGATAATTTTGTTATATATATAGAGAGAGAGAGATTAGAAATGATGTTTATCTTGTTGTGAGCTGTTGATAAATGATAGATTTTATCCTAGCTTGATGTATGGTTGAGATATTATCTCAACCTCTATAAGCTATATTTAGCATCTGTTAATCATCTCTCCACTCTATATATTGGAGTCTTAATGTATTGTAAAATATAGTTTAATATAATAAATTTTAGTTTGTATATCATAATGTATCTTCTCTCATTTCTAAGATGGTATCAGAGTTAGAGTGCCTAGGAGTATGAGAGAGGATAATTTCACTCAGGACTATGAGAGAGGAGCATTTCTATTTTTTGTTTGTTGTGGTTGCTGTTTGAGTGAGGATCCAACAAATTTTGAATATCTTTTCATCTTAGGAAATTTACTAGTGTCATCCTTCCGCGTGAGAGAGAGAGCATTGCCCAGCTGCCTGCGTCCACTAGTTGGAGGCGCTAGTGTGCAGTCATTTGAGATCGTGTGAGATCGTTTTGGAAGATGTGTCAATACCTTTCAGGATCTGTTAATTTAGATCTATTGGTGACCTATGAATACATCGTCGTATCTTTATCTAAATTGATAAATGTTTAGCTTTGCCAGCGGAGGAGAACAGTCAACGGAGCTGCAATCATTGAAGCCATCAAGGAGTTGCCTTCCAAGCTGCCCAAGGTTGCTGTGTGAAGTTTGGCCTGTCTAATTTGGAGTGAGTCGTGCATAAATCCACCACTATGGAGTCTCCCATGCCTCAGTAAAAGGAAAACGATGTCGAAGGTGAGATACATGTGTGTGAAAAGCTGCCAGTGATGCTATCAGGCCGTCATCTTATTGCATGGATGAGATTTACAACTGTAGAATTGATTTCCTATATAATTTGAGTGGAGATACAGAGTTTAAAATATACTCTTCTCAAGGTTGCTGCTGAGCGTCGTCGGTCCCCATAGTTGATGCCAGTCATGAATGAATCACATAATTTACAGGCCGTTGATCAGAGTATTGAGAAGAAAAGCGAAGGCCCCATAATCGAGCTGTTGATATCTGCCCTACCCTCTCTAGATATCTTTAGCATTCTTAAGATGATGATCAGGTTCAGCTTGAAGATCTTATTCGGACCTGGCCTTGCAGGGTTTACTGCAAACAACAACCTCTTATTCATCGATCTCCCTATTAATATTGTTAAATTCAAGCGACACATTCAGATAATCAGACAATTAATAACAACATTAGAACACCAACATTTCATGTGGTAAAACCCCAACATGGGGAAACATCCACGGGCAAAGTATTGAAGCTCATTAATAGAGAAAGAGAGATTACAAGACGGTCTCAACCTCACAGACAACTCTCTACATTGTGCATCTTAACCATGCACTATATACTTCATGAATTTAGTTACATGAGTAAACCGTTTCAGGTTATGCCCGTTATGAGAAACTTCCTGTAAAAATCCGTAATGAGAAAACTCCCATAAACAAATTAGATTAGTTGTCATTTAAAAATATCCACCTTGACAACAAAACTTACAAGTACTTTTCCCAAGACTATTTATCACCTTTTCTTCAAACCAAGAGAAGCTACACACCAACGTAACTTCTTTAACAATACAGGTTTTGTGAACATATCTGCACTATTTTCTTTAGTATGGACCTTTTTTCAGATCTACTCCACCTTCACTAATAGCTTGTCGTACAAAATGATATTTTACATGAATATGTTTAGTCTTACTATGATAAACAGGATTTGTAGCCAAATGAATAGCACTTTGACTTTCACAGAAGACAGGCACACTGTTCTGCAACCTTCCAATTTCTCTAAGCAGACCTCTGAGCCAAATTGCCTCTTTGCAAACATGTGAGGCAGCAATGTATTCAGCCTCTGTCGTGGATAAAGCAACTGTGTCTTGAAGCTTTGACATCCAACTTATATCTCAACCTGCAAGAGTTAAGACATAACCTGAAGTATAACCTCCTCTTGTCCAAATCACCTGCGAAATCTGAATCAACAAAACCGCACACAGAATCACTGTTACTATTAAAGGTGATACAATAGTCACTTGTGCCTCTTAAGTACCGAAGCACCATTTCACTGCATTCCAATGTTCTTTTCCTGGATTTGCCATGTACTTACTAACAACACCTATTGCATGTGACATATCAGGTCTAGTACACACCATTGCATACATTAAACATCCTACTGAATTGGCATATGGTACAAGAGACATATAATATTTTTATTCAGCACTACTAGGACATAAACTTGAAGAAAGTTTAAAATGGGAAGCCAAAGGAACATTCACAGGATTTGCCTTATTCATTTCGAATCTTTCAAGTATTTTCTCAACATACTTCTCCTATGAAAAACTGAGTTTACCATTTTTCCTGTCTCTGTGTATCTCAATACCCAAGATTTGTTTTGCACCTCCAATATCCTTCATATCAAAATTCCTAGCCATCTGAGCCTTCAACCTGTTAATCCCGTCCATGCTTTTGCTCACAATAAGCATATCATCAACATACAATACTAAGATAATGAATATATCATTCAATTTTTTGAAGTATAAACAATGATCATACTCACTCCTAGTATATCCTTGGTTCACCATGAAAGAATCAAACTTCTTGTATCATTTCCTGGGTGACTGTTTCAGGCCATACAATGATTTCTTGAGCTTGCAAACTAATATACCTTTCTGATGCTGTACAAAACCTTTTGGTTGTTCCATATAAATCTTCTCATCTAAATCTCCATGCAAGAAATTTGTTTTAACATCTAGTTGCTCTAACTCCAAATCAAGTAATGCAACTAATGCTAACACAACACGGATAGATACAAGCTTAACAACTGGTGAAAAAATCTCATGATAATATATACCTTCCATCTGAGAGTAACCTTTTGCGACCAATCTGGCTTTGTATCTTTCAACCTTACCATCAACTCCTTTTTTCAATTTGAAGACCCATTTACACCCAACCGTTTTTCTATATTTGGGAGTTTAACCAATTCCCATGTCTTGTTTTTCTCCAGAGAATCCATTTCTTCTGTCATTGCCACCTTCCACTTTGCATTGTCAATGCAATCAATGGCTTCCTGAAAACAAGAAGGTTCTCCATCATCAGTAAATAAAACAGACTAAACAAAATCAGTATACCTCTTAGGAGGTTTTCTCTCCCTTAATGATCTTCTTGGTGTAGGCTGTGGGGTTTCAACAATTTCTTGAATTTCTTCCTCTTCTATGACTTCTCTCTCACCAGAAAATTCTTCTTGTTTCTTCGAGTCATTAGAAGATTGGTTCTCCAATTGAATTAGTTGTTTTGATATTGCATGTTCCTGTTCCACATCAACTCTTACACTTTCGGATTTAATTAGAGAAGATTCATAAAAAATTACATCTCTGCTAATGAAAATTTTGTGGGAAATAGGATCCCACAACCTATATCCTTTCATAACATCATCATAACCAACAAAAATGTACTTCTTTGATCTAGGGTCTAACTTAGAACGCTGATTTTTAGGAGTAAGTGCATAAGCTTCACAACCAAAGATTTTCAAATTTGAATAATCACAGGAGTGATTTGTCCATACCTCTTTCGGAATTTTACAATCTATTTCCATTGAAGGTGACTGATTTATAAGATAACAAGTAGTAGAAACTACTTCTTCCCACAACTCTTGCCTCAAATTAGCATTACTTAGCATGCTCGTTTCTCTTTCTAGAAGAGTCCTGTTCATGCATTTTGCAACGCCATTTTGCTGAGGAGTGTATACATTTGTTTTGTGTCTAACGATCCCTTCATCTTTACAATATTTTTCAAACTCCAAAGAAGTAAATTCACCTCGATTATCCATCCTTAAACACTTGATTGTCCTACTAGTTCTTTTTTCAACCATCACTTTAAATTGTTTAAATGTATCAAACACATCAGCTTTTCTTTTAAGGACATAGACCCAAACCTTTCTAGAAAAGTCATCTACAAGTAATACATAATATTTTTCTCCCCCATATGAAACGGTAGGAGACAGACCCCATACATCAGAATGAACATAGTCAAGTACACCTTTACTTACATGACTACCTGCTTTAAACTTTTGTCTACACTGCTTTCCATATATACAATGTTTACAAAACATAAAATTCAGATTTTTCATGTTTGGAAGCAATTTATGATTCTTTAATACCTGAAGCCCCTTTTCACTCATATGGCCAAGATGCTGATGCCATAGCTGAGTGGGTCCTGATTCTTCTTCAGATACTAATGCAGCACCATTAACTTGCATTCTTCCAACCAGTTTGTAAAGGTTTCCTGTCCTCTATGCCTTCATGACCACTAAAGCACCCTTGGAAACTTTTAGAGTTCCATCAAAACCTGTAAACTTATGACCACAAGCATCCAATACTCCCAAAGAAATTAATTTTTTATTTTAACTCAGGTACATGTCTGACATCTGTAAGTGTTCTTATTACTCCATCAAACATTTTAATTTTAACACTTCCAACCCCAACAATTTTACATGAATGATTGTCTCCTAAAAGAACTAGTCCATCATTAATTGTTTGATAGGAAGCAAACCAATATTTATGAAGACATATATGGTGCGAAGCACCAGAATCTAATAACCATTCCTCATTACATTCAGAAATATTACAAACATACAAGACCTCATCGATCATACCTGAATCAGAAGACTTGACTGAGTTTGCCTCTGACTTGGAGTCATCCTTCTTGGATTCTTGTCTCTTCCAACAGTCTTTCTTGAGATGACCAGTTTTGTTGTGGTACCAACATTTTAATTTACTCTTCCTTCCCTTCGACTTAGACCTGGAAGTACCTCTTGAATTTTCTCCTTTCTCCCTGGAACAACCTCTAACAACCAAAGATTCTGGCGAAGAGGTTTTAAGACTGGGTTTCTTCCTTAATTCCTCAGACAATAATGCTCCAACAACATTGTCAAATTCTGAAGTATCAGTTGTACTAAGGCTAATGGAAGAAACTACTTGACCCCAAGACTCAGGTAAAGTACATAAAAGATTCACTGCTTTATCTTCATCATAATTTTTAACATCCATACTACTCGACTGGAAAATAAGAGTGTTAAAAACATTTAAATGATCTGCAATTTTTGTACCTTCTTTCATTCTCATACCATACAACCGTCGCTTCAAGTAAATTCTGTTTGTTACTGATTTGATCATATAGAGACTTTCTAGTTTGTTCCACAAGCTTTCTGCTGATGTTTATCCAATAATGTTAAATAACACATCATCCACAAGACATAAACGGATTGTGCTTAGCGCTTTGGCATCTAGATCCTCCCATTCATCATCTGTTATGGTGAGAGGTTTTTTCCTTTTCCCGTCTAAAGCTCTCTGTAACCCTTGCTGAACTAATAAATCTCACATCTTTAACTTCCAAAGTTCAAAATTGTTTTTACCATTAAACTTTTCAATCTCAAACTTCATGCTAGACATCTTTGAAAAAATAATTTAAACTTTTCAATCTTTTAAATTATTTTCAGCCCAAATAAAACAACACTCCAAAAAACAATAAGCACTTTATTCCATCTCAACCTAAA
>LPNX010867456.1:99546-252416 GCA_001517045.1 Pseudotsuga menziesii
AAAAATATTTTTAAATGAGGCTATATATGTTTATTTTTTTATGAAAATGTTTTTTTCAAATATTTAAAATTACGTATTATTTTTTTTTATATCGTTAATATTTTTTTATTTAATTTAAAAAAAATAACTTTTTATTAAATAAAAGTTATATTAACTTTTCTTACTTCAATCCAAAATTGAGAATCATCTCAAAATGATTTAGTGTCAATATAACAAATAAAAACTCTTTCAAAATACTTCATTCATATCATATTAGTGACCATGTGTAAATGATTCTTTAAGATTAAATTTTAAATTTTATAAAAAGATATAAATCTTAAATTTGTCATGTTTATTCTTTCTCCACTTTTTTGCAAGCAAAAAACACATGTAATTTGCTATTCCATATAGAATCAAAATCACATAAGTACCAATCCACTTTTCCATCATTTCACCAGACATATTACAGACTTCCATCCTTACTGATCAACAAAACTTTGAAGAAACAATGACCTTCCACTGTCCTACTATTAAACAACTGACACATTCAAGATCCAAAAACAACAACAACAACAACAACAACTTTATAAACTATCCATCCCTTCATGGAAAAAACAAGTTGGCAAGCCAAACTAAATAAAAAGCTCATGAAAAACAAGAGTAACATCCTTCATCTACCAAAACACCCTCAACATATTCAAAAAATTGGAGATGACCAACCAAAACACCTACCGACTCCTTAGATAAGGAACAAACTTCCACATAATTTTTTTTGTGAATATGTCTGAAGGAGATAGCTTGAAAACCCATCTTCAGATTTGAAATCCTTCTCAACCAGCTGTAAAAATTCAGTGACTATAGAGAGTTTAAGCCATTTTCCCAGTCAATTACTACCTTAGAGTCACCATAAACTTTTAACTCATAAAAAATCTTCTCTTGGAAAACTAGAGAAGCCCCCAAAGAGCAAGAATCTCTGCAAACATATTCATTCCATCTCCCACACCCAATTTCAACTTAATGCAGTGATTCCCTTTTAATTTAGAAAACATACCTGCACCACATTTTCCATCCCGATGAGCACCATAACAACACCATGAATGTCATCTTCAGGAAAAGAAGGACAAATGTAAAGATGATTTTCTTTTAAAAACTCATCATTCTTCCATTCCTTTAAATATGCTAAAATCCATGAGATAGTAAAATCGACTGAAGGAATTACATCCTGAAACACACATCTATTCTGTGTTTTCCATACTTCCCAGGAAAAAAAAGGTAGCTCCTTTATCTTCTTTTTCTTGTTAAACCAATCCAACAAACAACGTTCTAAAGTCCCAAAATTCCACTTGAAAAAGATCGAGAGAAACCTGCCAACCTCATTCCAAACATAAATAAAAAAATTAACAATGTAAAAAGAGATGGTCCACTGTCTCATTTTCCTTTCTACAAAGATGACAACAACTCGATCCAACAAACCTCTGTAATTGAGGTTCTCCCAAACCAAGATTTTTATGTTTAATAAAAACCAACATAAACATTTCACCTTCAAAGGCATAAACCTCTTCCAAAGAAATATGCACCACCATTTAAACTATGAAGATCTTCTCTGTTCCATAAGAACCTCAAACGCCAATTTAGCAGTGACCTCACCAGAGATTAAATTCGGTTCCCAAACTAACACATTTTCTCTATCAGCGAAACAAATACCCGCCTGGGAAAGAGAACCAATAAAGCAACTCCATTCCTCCATCATCTGTCGAGGTATATTCAAATCCTCGAAAGACAACCAATAAATGTTAGGATTTCCATTNAATCCCCGCCTGGGAAAGAGAACCAATAAAGCAACTCCATTCCTCCATCATCTGTCGAGGTATATTCAAATCCTCGAAAGACAACCAATAAATGTTAGGATTTCCATTTAAATTTATATTGTGTGCAAGAATAAGAATATTTCTTTTATGAAGCTCAAAGATAACTTGCTGCGAGATAATAAGCCATTACCATGCACCCCTGGTATAGGGTCAATATCAATAAAGATTTGAAAACCCCTTCCTACTTTCCAACAAATATGATATTTGATTCCCGACAATGATCTGAGAAAACTTCTCCATAAATAAGAAGATCTAGGAGCCTTCAACATAGGTTTGCTAACCCAATGAAACAAAGAATATGATTTGATATAATTAGCCTTGATGACTTTGTTCCATAAACTTGAAACAAAAAGAGTTCTCTAGAAACGTTTAGCACAAAGAGCAGTATTAAACAACTTAAATCCTTTAAACCCCAACCGCCTTTTAACTTTGGTAAGGTAAACTATCCCAAGCATGCAAATGATATTTCGAATTTTCCAAACTGTATGACCAAATGAAATTATACATTTTTCTTCTTAACTAAGAAACCATTGTGGCTAGTAGAATATATAATGAAAACCAAAACACCAGAATACTCAGCAATACTGCGTTCACAAGAGCTAGTCTCCTTCCAACCGATATCCATCTTACCGACCAACATCTAATTCTTTTATCAACTTTCTTTAACAACCAAATCCAGTTGGAAATGGAATAGGAATTTGGCTTAAGAAAAATTCCCAAGTATTTGAAGCCCTCATCAATAGAAGAAATAGAACAAGGGAAAAAATAATGTATCTGTCTACACAAATCATCATCATCAATTGAAAAAGAAAAATGAGATTTAATTTCATTGACTAACATACCATACACTAAGTAGAATAGATTGAAAACCTCTTTGAACTGCATCCATTCCAATTTAGAACCACTCCCAAAAATCAGGATATCATCAACGAAGAGCAGATATGAAATAAAAATCGAAGGATAGATCTTTAAGTCTTTTATCCTCTTTTCCTTTTTGTGTTCCTCAATAGTCTACTCAAACCTACAATAACCAACCAAAAAAGAAGCGGTGACAATGAACAACCTTTCCTAAGGCCTCTAGAGATTTGGAAAAAAGTAGTGGGAGTTCCATTCCCAAAGTAGCAAAATTAGCCATAGAGATGCACCCCATAATCCAAGTCATAAATTCATAGGGTAAACCAATATGAATCACATGACCAAATGAAATTATACATTTTTCTTCTTAATTGAGAAACCATTGTGGCTGGTAGAATATATAATGAAAACCAAAACACCAGAATACTCAGCAATACTGCGTTCACAAGAGCTAGTCTCCTTCCAACTGATATCCATCTTACCGACCAACATCTAATTCTTTTATCAACTTTCTTTAACAACCAAATCCAGTTGGAAATGGAATAGGAATTTGGCTTAAGAAAAATTCCCAAGTATTTGAAGCCCTCATCAATAGAAGAAATAGAACAAGGGAAAAAATAATGTATCTGTCTACACAAATCATCATCATCAATTGAAAAAGAAAAACGAGATTTAATTTCATTGACTAACATACCATACACTAAGTAGAATAGATCGAAAACCCCTTTGAACTGCATCCATTCCAATTTAGAACCACTCCCAAAAATCGGGATATCATCAACAAAGAGCAGATATGAAATAAAAATCGAAGGATAGATCTTTAAGCCTTTTATCCTCTTTTCCTTTTTGTGTTCCTCAATAGTCTACTCAAACCTACAATAACCAACCAAAAAAGAAGCGGTGACAATGAACAACCTTTCCTAAGGCCTCTAGAGATTTGGAAAAAAGTAGTGGGAGTGCCATTCCCAAAGTAGCAAAATTAGCTATAGAGATGCACCCCATAATCCAAGTCATAAATTCATAGGGTAAACCAATATGAATCACATGACCAAATGAAATTATACATTTTTCTTCTTAATTGAGAAACCATTGTGGCTGGTAGAATATATAATGAAAACCAAAACACCAGAATACTCAGCAATATTGCGTTCACAAGAGCTAGTCTCCTTCCAACCGATACCCATCTTACCGACCAACATCTAATTCTTTTATCAACTTTCTTTAACAACCAAATCCAGTTGGAAATGGAATAGAAATTTGGCTTAAGAAAAATTCCCAAGTATTTGAAGCCCTCATCAATAGAAGAAATAGAACAAGGGAAAAAATAATGTATCTGTCTACACAAATCATCATCATCAATTGAAAAAGAAAAATGAGATTTAATTTCATTGACTAACATACCATACACTAAGTAGAATAGATTGAAAACCTCTTTGAACTGCATCCATTCCAATTTAGAACCACTCCCAAAAATCAGGATATCATCAACGAAGAGCAGATATGAAATAAAAATCGAAGGATAGATCTTTAAGTCTTTTATCCTCTTTTCCTTTTTGTGTTCCTCAATAGTCTACTCAAACCTACAATAACCAACCAAAAAAGAAGCGGTGACAATGAACAGCCTTTCCTAAGGCCTCTAGAGATTTGGAAAAAAGTAGTGGGAGTGCCATTCCCAAATTAGCAAAATTAGCTATAGAGATGCACCCCATAATCCAAGTCATAAATTCATAGGGTAAACCAATATGAATCACAGTAAGACGTAACAAGGTCCAATCCACCTTGTCATAAGCCTTAACCAAGTCAACCTTTAAAGCTAAAGGTTCTGTCTTTATATTCCTTATAGAATGAAGGAATTCTTGTGCAATACCAATTGCCTCTGTGATCTATCTATTTGGAAAAAAAACCAAATTGTTCTTAAAAAATGCATCTTCCCAAAACCCCTCGCATCATGTTCGCAGTGATCTTTGGGATGATCTTGTATAGAGTATTACGCAAGCAGATGGGCCTGTAGTCACTGAGAGTTTTAGGCCTATCCTTCTTTGGAATGAGGACTAAGAAGGTCAAATTCAAATTGAAAGGTATGTTACCCAATCTTAGATATTCATTCACAAACAGAGTAAGCTCTTCCCCCAACAAACCAAAAAGTGTAAATAGAACTCCACCGGCCAACCGTCATGACTGGGACTCTTATTTTGTAACTCACGTTGCAAAGGATGTTTTTGTTATTTTAGAAATATTCCTAGTTGCGTACTAATAGTGCTAGAGCTTCCCCATGGATGATTTTATGTTGGATCAGTACAATCTCACAAATAAGGAATTTATGGACCATAGACTCTCCTTATACTTCAACTAGATATTTGAACTGCAAATAACAATGGGATATAAAATTCAAAGACAACATGAAAACAATATGGGCATGATCATAGGGACTGAACTCAAGGGTGAATTTTTTAGATAGTGATGGATTTGGTGTCCTATTGGTGATAGTGTTTGTCCCTTCGAACCAGGTTCAGACCTTCTTTGTATGACTACAAAATCCAAGGTATCGACCCGACAGATCAAAGCTCAGTATGCAAAACCTACGACGCAGATGTAGTCTCACCCAAGATATCTCCTATGAGTAACTACTAGAACCAATTTTCTGCAGTTGGGTGGGGATTTATCCTCTCACAACACCTTACCAAATCGCTTGACTGAATTCAGTGGGTGTCTTACTTATATTTAATATGCACATTCAAGATATCACTTTACTTATCTATCGACAAAGATTACAACAGTCAATATAATTCATTATTATCAATTCCAACTAGAAATAGTGCGACATATGCATATAAGAACTATTTCTAAGAAAATACACAAACACTTATCCACATCATACATTCATGCAACACAAATGTTAGGATTATAATCCTCCCTTGTCCAGTTTGGTCAATTATGTCTAAATTAAGAGTCTTTTTAGTCTATATTTAGTCACTAGCACCATTGGGTCCACATGGCCTAATTGGGCCACATGTACTAATTAATAGAGTGTGGGGAACACTGGTTGGGGATAACTGCCACTGACTACACTTGTATGCATCAATTTAGGCACCTCCTAGACCAATCCCTACAATTTAGGATCCACTGGGAGTGTCGGAACCAACCTCCTTCAGTTGAGTTTAGTTAGTGACTAGTTAAGCCTTGTTAGGAGTCAGTTACATCTAGTTAAATTCTGTTAGTGCCAGTCATTGATTAACTTCATGTGGGAAGGCGCCTTTCCTCACCTACCACATTCAGTTAGACTAGTTATCTGATTCTAACTGACCGGGGCACTGATTTAGACAACTAGAGCTAACTAGTTAGGCTCCGATAGTGATTTAGACATGTCTAGTTATCCATTCAGTTAGGTAGAGTCAATGAATTCGAATTCCTCTCTCATGCATTCAAATTGACTGGTTATTAATACCAGTGTATTACATTGTAATTATTATCCAATTACTTTGATTAATGAAAGCATTACACAGGTGCAAACCATTTTTTGCATTGTTTCATTCTTCAATTCTAAGTAAAATTGTCTGATCTATTTTGTTATTTCTGTATTGATCCATAGATCCACGTGCTCAATTTTATATGGTATCAGAGCCTCGGTAGGACGAGACACTTCTCCTTTCTACAGATCTCATGCTGGATCAATTGTTTTTAGCAAAATTGCTCCTTCCAGCTCTGCGCCAGAAGCGACAAGTTTACCACAGAAATCCTAAGAAAAGGAATTGTTGATCAAGATTGTGTGATTAACTAAGCTGGGTGCAATGAAAACTTGAAAAGTGCAGGTTGTCCGACCTTACAGTGCCCCTTTTTTGTTTTTGCAGGTACAACTTCAAATGGATTCATCAGTTCCTCTTCTCACCCCATTCACAAGCTATTCAGAATGGAAGTTGAAAATGATTGCATCTCTGAAGAGACAATATCTCTATGAGGTGTCTATTTGAATTGGTAAAGATTCTTATGAGAATGAGAATGACTGGATAAATGACTATGATAGAGCTTTTGGAGCAATATGTCTGGCCCTTTCTCCAAACTTGCGCTACCTTGTTAAATCTGCTGAATACCCAAAGGATATCTAGACAAAATTGGACAAAACCTTTGGCAAGCATAATGAGGATCATAATAGAAATTTGGAGATAACACCCAACACCACAAGATTTCTTTACTCAAAAGTCTTGGCCTCTACTCTCTCTGATGAAGTTGTTAAAAATGAAGAAGAAGTAGAGTCTTCTACATAATCAATTCGAATATAAGAAAGTCTCCTTGCAGTGACTCCTTCTCCTACTGCTCCGAAAGTTTATGAGATCTTTGATATATAATCTTCTCATATGGATGATATCAGAATAATACATTCAAATCTCTGGTATTGAAGAAAAACTCTCCTTCAATTCTATTCAAACACTCTCCAATGTTCCTCCTTTAAATTCTGTGCAAAATTTTCCAGTGACTGCTTCAGAGAATGAAGAGGAATTTGATTTCTCTCCCTCTAATGTTGTTGCTGATGTGAATATAAGTAATTATTTGGATATTTTGGAAATAATATTATATTTCAGGAGTTATTTATTCACTCTCATTGATCTTGAGCTTCCAGCAAATTCCTACAGGATTGAATGCACCAAAATTCAGAATTTTGAAGAAGGAGAAAACCGTGCATCTACCATCTCCGTGGACCATAATTTTGGATCTGATATGAACCTATTTGGATCTGATATGATATTATTTGTATCTGATATGATATTATTTGGTTTGAATTTTAAGTTCCAAGAGCTTTCAGTTATGCTTGTAGCTGCTCTCACCAATTTTGGTGTGAAAAATCAAGTACCGCAAGTCTTCTTCAAATTTGCTGCTGGGGATTTGGTGTTAGTATCCTCTTATGAGGTTGCTGATATTTTATTTTGTGAATAATTAGTTATTTCTGAAGCTATATCAGATTATGGAGCTCAAACATTCACTCTCCACAGTCCCAGGGATTCTCTACCTTTGGTCAGATGCTCATCTCCTCACAAAACTAGTAAAGAGGAAGACATTCTGCATCCGCCTGTACACTTGATCCTAACCATTGGGTATGATTTTACCACTTATGGTTTGATGTTCAAGGCTGATAAATATAATTTGCTTGAGTTTTCCTCACATGGCTTGAATCCTCAAGCACTTTTGTCTCGCTTATCAGTTGATTTCAGTTGCTCTACATGGGTCCAGTTTTTATCCAACAACTGTTTATGTTCATGACTCAGTTGAGCACATTATTCTTCTTCCAAAGAGGAATATTCCTCCAAACATAATTATGGATAATTTTACATGCCAGGCCCCTGGATACCTGTGCACAGAAGAACAAGATTGATCCTGATTCTTCCTGCTTAGTTTGAGGGGGGTTTTTTTTCCATGTGGTTTTTTCCCCATTTCCTTGTATTAAGCAGTTACTTTGATTTAGCTGTAATGGGTGACCTATGGTATTAGTTACCAGGGCCAAAAAATTTTCCAATTTAGCATTCATGTGGGGTGTTAGGATTATAATCCTCCCTTGTCCAATTTGGTCAATTATGTCTAAATTAGGAGTCTTTTCAATCTATATTTAGTCAGTAGCACCATTGGGTCCGCATGGCCTAATTGGGCCACATGTACCAGTTACTAGAGTGCAGGGAACACTAGTTGAGGCTAACATCCACTGAATGCACTTGCATGCATCCATTTAGGCACCTCGTAGACCAATCCCTACAATTTAGGAGCCACAGAGTGCCGGAACCAACCTCCTTCAGTTGAGTTCAGTTAGCAACTAGTTAAGACTAGTTAGGAGTAAGTTACATTCAGTTACATCTAGTTACATTTAGTTAGCACCAGTCATTGATTAACTACATTTAGGAAAGCGCCTTTCCTCACCTACCACATTCAGTTATACTAGTTAACTGATTCTAACTAACCGGGGCATTGATTTAGACAACTAAAGCTAACTAGTTAGGCTCCGATAGTGATTTAGACATGTCTAGGTATCCATTCAGTTAGGTAGAGTTAATCAATTTGAATTCCTCTCTCATGCATTCAAATTATCTGTTTATTAATACCAGTGTATTACATTGTAATTATTATCCAATTACTTTTGATTAATGAAAGCATTACACAACTGCAAGCCATTTTTTGCACTGTTTCATTCTTCAATTCTGAGTAAAATTGTTTGATCTATTTTGTGAGTTGTGTGTTGATCCATAGATCCATGTGCTTAATTTTATAACAAACACATTCATCAAATACACATCTACACAATATTTAATGTGGAAACCCATATGGGAAAAACCACAAAGGAACTCTTCATCTGGAATGAGAAATATATGGCATCTTTCGTCTGCACACTCAGCTTGCAGACTTTGTTCTAGATATTCTTCTACAATCTATACAAACTTATCTCTCCTCTCATGCTCTCTAGTCTCATATCTTCGAATATTTGTCTCCTTCATTCTATTGTCGAACTGCAAACAACCTGGATCGACTCACTCTTCTAACAAACACATACCAACTAATTGACTTGGAACTAACAGACACAACAAAAGTCTAGAAGCGACATGAACACAACTTGGGTTCTTCCTTTTATAGACTCTTTACATGTCATTATCAATCGAATTTATTCTATTAGCCAATAGTCTTTCATTCCTATTCTTATACATTCTCGTTACAACTGTCAGTAGGCACTATCAACCCAAAATACAAAGATGATTTATTCCCTAAAGCACGCGTGGTTCTAGCCGACTTCTTACCCATGATCTCTCAAGCTGTCCTTTTCATCCGTTGCACATCATCTATCATGGTTCCTTCCATCATGGCTAATATTGTTGCAACTTTCCCTTCTGTTGTGGACTCCTTCCTTAGAGGTTGCTCCTATCGTAGCTTTCCTTTTTGTTGTGTACTCCTTTTGTCTTATATCTTCCTCCGTCACAATTTCCTTTGTCACACGATCAAACACTTCACATTCCAAGAATAATTCTATATGAATTATGCCTATCTTATCCTAGAGCCAACATGTCCTTAATTCAACATCATGCCCTTAACCTATTACCAAGGCTCGTAGTTGATGCACTACATAAGTTAATTGTGACTAGATTTACAACATATATTTATTTGATGGAGTGACGGATGGACAACCATACCAATGGAGGTATATAGATACCATAATTTGTTTTATTTGTGAATAAAATATTTCGCAAGAAATATAAGTGACTTGTGTTTTTCTAATTCCTTCTTAGATGTTCAAGAAATGTAAATGACTTTTGAAGTCAAGAAATGATAGTGACTTTTGAAGTTGAGGTAAGGCTTACAATGAAGGAATCATTAGTACAAAATGAGAGATAAGTGACCGAGTGACCATTTGTGGGCCTTGGTAACTAAGACCATAGGTCATGGGATAAGAACTAAACTAAAGATGACCAAGATAAATGACTAATTTGGTCACGAGATAAGATTTAAACTAAAAATTACCACATAACAATTGGTCATTTATTTGGTGTTTTTTAGTTGTGCCACTCCGACAATGGAAAATTACAATTTTGACAATAAATTTGTAGAATTTACTAAATTTTAATTAGTAAATTGTACAAATTTAGTATATTGTAGACCCTCTCATGGATTCAGTGGGTTATTAATCCACTTAGTGTCGTGTCTCGAAGATTGGTCGTTTCTCGTTAAAAGCATCATCATGTCTTCAATTTAACACTATTGTGTTCAGCTTATCACATTTATCATGCTCATATTTCATTTGTCCAAAATTGTCATCATTTGACCCTTTCAACAATCGGTTGAAGTTTCGGTAAATAAGAGTGTTTTACATCTCATTAGTTGAAATCCTACTATTTTGTGCCTCCTGATTAATTTGTTGATCATGTCTATGGATTCCTGCAAGTCATCACACCTATGTCTGAAATGTTAGAAATACTACCTTGATGTTCTTGTGGAGAAAAAAATTCCTATATCCTCCATTTAAAAAAATGCTATATTAATAATATATTTGAACATGTAAGTATATAGTATTATATATATGTTAATAACTATATTAATATTTACTATATATAATATTAATATAACATGTTCTTATAAATATTTTAATTAAATAAATATTATTAAATAAATAATAATCTAATAATCAAATAATATAAATGTTATAATAATATAATTATTTAACAAATTTTAAAAAACAAACTCAATAAGGAGGGACAACATTCCTTAGTGGTAAGTGCCTTGGTGAAGCATGCTTGGCATATAGATTTTTGGTAAGAGTGCCTTATGAAGAATGTCTTGGTGGTTGAATGACAACCTTCCACTAGTAGCACGACTCCTGAGTTGTATGGGAAAATATGGAGCGACCTGCCAATGAGTGGCATGGTGACCACACCAAATTCATTTGCAAAATGCTACATATAATACTAGAACAACATGAAAATGAAATGAAGTAGTTTTGTTCTAATGTCATGCATGGCATGCATGAACTAGATGTGTTAAGGAATAGATTGATCGTAACAAGATGAAAAAAGTGAAAAGAAGTTAACATTTCCACCAAAAAGTTTTTTTTCTTTCACAACATAACTTTTAGATGAATTAGAATGAAAGCAACCCAATAGTAGTTTAAGGTATGTTTTGGGGAGTGAATGACAAAAAAAACACAAATAAAAAAAAAACATACAAAATAAATAAATATATTAAAAAAACCACAAGGTGTCAAATGAGGGCATTTTCATGAACAAATAAATATACTAAAAAAATATTAAAACAAAAACAAGGTGTCAAATGAGGGCATTTTTCAGTTTTCCTATGTATTTTTTGAGGGGCCCTTTGAACTTTGAATACGAGCTTGCTTGGAGAAGGTTCCAGGACCAAACGTGATGTATTCATTGTCGTAGATCATACTTGATTGATTGTTGGTTGTTGGCTGCGAGGAGGGGGTTGTTTCCATCCAAATGGGGCAGAAATGGAGGGCACAAAGGCCTACGGAGGGCGTATATCCCATCTATATCCTTGCATCGCATTACATCTTTTATGTTAAGTGAAGAGGAGGACCATGGAGTGTTGGGAAATTTATTTCGATGATTTGATGCTCTCAAAAAGTGGATTTTCTCTTCTTCCTTGAAACTTTCCGATTACCATCAAATCGTTTTCATTTTTGGTAGCATATCGATTTGAAGAAGGGTGAAATATTTCGTATGAGGGTTGAATATGATTGAAAGACATTTTTCAGGGTTCATGTATGTTTTTTTAGGGGCGCTTTGATATTTGAGGACGATCTTTCTTGGAGAAGGTTCCAGGACCAAATATGATGTCTTCATTGCTGCAGATCATGCTTGATTGTTTGTTGGTTATTGGATGCGAGGAGGGGGGCATTTCCATCCAAATGGGGCAGAAATAGGGCATAAAGGCCTAAGGAGGGCGTCAAGGACATCCTTCTCCTTGTATTGTATTACATCTACTCTATTCTATGAAGAGGAGGACCATGGAGTGCTGGATAGTTATTTTGGTGATCTATTGTTCTTAAAAAGTGGATGTTTTCTTCTTCCTTGAAACTTGCCCATTACCATCAAATTGTTTTCATTTTTGGAAGCATATCGATTTGAAGAAGGGTGAAATATTTCGTATGAGGGTAGAATATGAATGAAAGGAATTGATTTCCATTGAAGAGAATGTGTTCAGTAGTTGAAGGTTGATTATTCATTGTGGAGGCCAATGGATTTTGTAGAAGCAGGGTTTAGTCAGAAAGGGAGCTATGGGTTCATATAAGAGGGACACATCTTCACCTGAAGGGCCAAATCAGGTTGGAAGAGCAGTAGACTATTATGTGGAGTTCGTATTATGCCTCCAGGACTTAGTATTCATTGGGAGGATGCCTGCTACATTGTCAGGTGACGAGAGGAAGGGGGCATCACTTTGGAAGGGCATAATATATGGGTTAGTTTGTGAAGTGATCAAAGTGTGTGTATCGTTTCTCTAATTCCCATGCTTATCATTTTTCATGGTATCCCACATCTTGTTTTTTCAATCTACTCTTCATGTTTCAACTACAAACCCCATGCTTCCTTCATTGTGGATGGTTTTTAGACCCCACAACTCTCAAATTCAATTTAAATAAGTCCATGAAGTAGAATCTATAAATAACAACTGATAAATTGCATTTTAACAACTTCAAGCTTGACTTACTAGATTAGGTATGTTATCTTTTGCTGATGAATTTCAACAGAGATCTCTCCAAGATTCTCATTGGCCCTTTATGGATTCCATCATTGGATTCCATATATATAACACTAGGAGCATTTAAGAATTGCAGGTTCTGTTGTCCAGAAGAATCATATTCCTTGTGTACGCTATCTGTGGCCCTTCTAGTGGAAAACACTTTTTCTTGAATTTCTAATCCTACTTTAATAGAAATATTAGATCTCACCATTCATGCATTTTATACTGTAACATAGCAATTATGTTATAAAACATTTTGTTAAGTGAAAAGTTGATCAATACTACTTTCCTCAAATACTCTCAACATTGAATTCTCAGTTTTGCTTGCTTTCAAAAATATTCAATTGAAAGATCTCTCATCAACTAGAACTTTTGAAATATCCAGTCAATGGTATTTTATTTCCTTGTTCCTTTGTTTGCAACACCTACTGATCTCCAAAATCTAATATTCCTAATAAGGAAATCCTATGGCCTAATGTGCATTGATTTGCTGAGCTAGATATTTTGTAAGAAAATTTCTCTCTAGATAAACCATATAAGTCTAAATGTCTATGTGGTGTAGAAGGAGTATAATTTGATATGCATTTGTCAATGTGATTAGTATCTAGTATTTTTGTATTTTTGATGTGAAATGTATTTAATATTGCTGCTACCACAAAGATTTTGGGAAGGTCACATTGTTGTGAGTTATTTAACACTCCCTCCTGACAAAATTGAATGGATTCATATGAGTTGGAGTGTCTTACTTTGTTTTCCTTAAATACCTTGTAATTTTTTGTAGAATTTATATTTGAATTTTCCATGGTATGTGTTTCTCTTATTTGTATTGAAATATGATATGTATTTACATCAATATAGGAAGATATGTGACATTGACATAGGTAATTGGACTATTCTAGTTAATTCCTGGACTCCTTTATCTTGTGAACATGTAGTGCTTTCTTCATTGTGGATGGTTTCCAGACCCCGCAACTCTCAAATGCAATTTAAATAAGTTCATGAAGTATAATATATAAAAAACAATTGATAAATTACATTTTAACAATTTCAATCTTGACTTACTAGATTAGGACTATTATCATGTGCTGATGAATTTCAACAGATACCTATACAAGATTTTCATTGTGGCCCTTATAGAGAGATTTTCATGGCCATTCCTTAGTTGTATTTCATGCAACAATCCTGGCATTTTTGTAGAGTATTCGAGCATATTTCTGTTTGTTTTCTGTGGTAGTTTTATATGCCTCCCTTCTTAGAAACAATTTCAGGGGTTTTTGATGCCACTTCGAAGTTCTCACAATTGAAATTGAGGATATGCCAAATGTTAGGTTCTATATTCATAGATGTTCTTGGGTGGTGGAAACCATAAAGCATCTTCTATGGGACTATCCTTTTTCCAAATATTGTTGAAATCATGTTCGAATTGAGCAGGTGGCTATTCTTCAGGGGAGATTGCATTGGTGTGTAGTATTGTTTTGTTGATTCCATATCTATAGTCCATTTCTCCCTTAGTGTATCTGACATTGCTTAATAATTTTATCTTTGTTTTTTCTAATTGTATTCATTATTGAGAATATTTTGAAAGCGCTTCTTGTTCATTCTGTATGATGTTTGTTTGTTGTTCGTGTCGGATTGACTTGAAGGAGAAATGGCCATGATTTTGATATATTTTATTATTCTCCAAACGATTTCAAGTGTTGGTCAAGGCTAGATGTTTCTCGTCATTTGGGAATTATAGTAGATAATGATACTAATACTCTTGGTAATTGTGTTGACCATAATGCTTCACCACATAAAAGTAGGAATTTTTTGCTACATAAGGCTTTGTGGTCTACAACATTTCCTAGAAGAAGGAAGGAGTTAGCCAGGATCGAATGCATGGATCTAATTTTACCAAGGGTACAAAGTCTCACAGATACTTACGAAAACAACAACATCAACGAGAGCGATGATCATTCCCCAGGCATGGATGCTGAGCCCAACTCTCGGAAGGTGAAGAGAAAGAAAAGAGTGTGTGAGTCTACTGTGGATGAAAATTCATTACATCAAACAAAATCTAAGGTAATGAAAAATTTTACTGCTTATTCATGTTATCTATTCCATGATTTTATTTCTCCTCCTAATCTCTGCAATTGTAACAGTGTCCTTAGACAAATATTTTAGGATTTTATTTTTGTCCTATGTATATAGGGAAGCATATTTTTTAAGTG
This sequence comes from Pseudotsuga menziesii, assembly GCA_001517045.1. Taxonomy (NCBI): domain Eukaryota; kingdom Viridiplantae; phylum Streptophyta; class Pinopsida; order Pinales; family Pinaceae; genus Pseudotsuga; species Pseudotsuga menziesii. The sequence continues at coordinate 114,683 of LPNX010867456.1, forward strand.
AATTTCTGGGCAAAATATTTTATGATGATTCTACTTTCTGATGCACACATTCTTCTTTGTGAACTGCCACTACTAACTAAACCATCTGATGGATTTCTTCAATTATTGTTGGATCATAGAAACTTTGACTCGCTTCTTTAATACTTTATGGTGGAATTTCCCGTAAAATTTGAAGATTTTTCTATCAAGTGTATTGGAACCATTGATCCTCAGCCTACATCTCCATATATGGCCTATAGGATATTGCTCTACTTAGAATGATAGCTTCGCTGGGTCATTATTTACATTTGAAGTGATTGATAGGGGATTTTCTGGACCTATTTTCCGGGTAACAAGATGTCCCTACACAACATTGTCAAATCCAAACCCAAATTGAATTGTCTTATTGATTTCGAGATGAAAAAAAAAGTTGAAAATAAATATCAATAACATGAAATAGGGTTTGAAACAATAAATGAGGAGGACAATAAAATTCAGATGCTTCTTGTAGATCCCAATGATTTGATTTGTGAGTATTTGTCTAAATTTGATTAGAAAATTGCAACTATTCATGTTCATGGTTTTGGGGATGATATGTATAAACCTATAAACCATATAATACCAGTTGGAACCCTTCCCCTGCAATGGGAAAGTGAACAACGAGATTCTGACAAAAAGTCAATTGAAAATGATATGGGGAGTTTTGGGTTGAAAGTATATATTCTTTTGAAGCTTGGCAATTGATTTCTAATAAGTTTGTTGAATCATGTTTAGATATTTACTAGCGGTGGAATCGGTTACAAATTGTTTGTAAACATTCAAAAATAAATGAAAGCTCCCCTACAAATGTTTCAAATGGTGTTAAAGACAAGAAAAAAATAGGCTTATTAAGCAAGCTTTGTAGCTTTGATATTGGCCCTCGAAATATGTTAAATGCTATAAATAATATAAGTGATCTGAGAAATTCTTGCATGGTGTTGAAAGAATGGTTGCAACAGGATAGGTTTGGATTAGATTTTCCCTTTGTGCAAGAATTTATCAAAACTATTCTTGATGTAAATAGTTATTTGAAATAAGAATTCCTGACAAAGTGGAACAACTATTTGACTTTCCAGACAGTTGGAAGTGGTCATCTGATCCTGCAGTCAGAAATGATGAGGAAGAATAGATAAATGAGGATCGTGACATGATAAAACCTTAGAGACCCGAGGAGTTTGCTAGTGAGATGATATCATGCAAAAGAGGCCTACTTGGGCACGTGAAATAATTGAAGAAGCAGAAAGATATGGTGTCCTAGAAGGAACCTATAGAGAAATTAAGAAGCCAAAACAATACCTCAGTTGTGTGGATTTGATGTGTAATCTCAGTGAAAAAGAACCTACATGCTTTAAATAAGAAACAAATAAAAAGGAATGGGTATATTCCATTTTCAAGGAATGCTATTCCGTTATAAATAATGATGTACGAGAAGTAGTACCAAGACCGAAGAACAAGTCAGTAGTATCCTCGAAATGGATCTACAAGATAAAACATTTAGTAGATTGAAGTATAGATAAGTAAAAGGCAATATTTGTAGCCCATAGATTCTCTCATAAGGAAGGAATCGACTATGAGGATACCTTTGCACCGGTTGCAAGGTACAACTCAACCAGAACTGTCCTTCCCTTGGCATCTAAGATGAATTGGAAGTTACATCAGATGGATGTAAAGATAACCTTCCTAAATGAAGTGATAAAAGAAGAAGTATACATTGAGAAACCACAAGGATTTGAGACATATGATCATAAGACTCATGTATGCAGACTAAATTAGGAATTTTATGGGTTGAAGCAAGAACCTAGAGCATGGTATAGAGGAATTGATGGATTCCTTATGAGTTTGGGCTTTACCAAGAGTAAAGCAAATTCCAACCTTTACTATAAGTTTGAGGATTATGGGATTATGATATTACTACTGTACATGGATGATCTATTTTTGACATGTGAGGATAAGCCCATAAAAAATGCAAGAATAAGATCGCTACAGAGTTTGAGATGAAATACCTTGGTATGATGCACTATTTTCTAGGTCTTGAAGTATGGTAGTATCCAAACAAGATTTTCCTAAACCATGGAAAATATGCAGTTGAAATCCTTAAGAGATTTGGGATTATGGATTGTAAGGCTATGAGTACTCCGATGACAACAAGTTTTGAAGCTTTTGAATGACAAATCCTCAAATATAGTGGATGTTATCTTATACAGACATATTATTGGCTCACTAATGTTTTTGACCAATACAAGCCCAGATACATGTTTTTTTGTAAACAACTTAAGTCGGTATATGGTGAATCCCATAAATGTTCACCTAGTGGAAGCAAAACATGTGATGAGGTACCTGAAGGGTAGGTTGGATTATGGTCTCAGATATGCATCAGATGGTAAGATCATATTACAAATATTTGCATATTTAGATTGGGCAGGAAATGTTGAAGACAGAAAGACCACTTCAAGATGTTATTTTAGTTTGGGATCAAGTGTGATCTCATTGTTCAGTAGAAATCAGTACAGTATTTACCTTAGTATAGAAGAGGATGAATACATTGCAACATGTTCATTCTATAGAAAAACAATATGGCTTCACAAAATGTTGGAAGGATTATTCGATGTAGAGATATATGTGATTGATATCCATTGCGATAATCAGACTCTATATAAAGATGAAAAAAATGAATGTTTTATGATAACTTGAAACATATCGAAATTAGATATCACTAAATTTGAGATATGGTGTAGAAGGGAGATGTAAAGCTCAAGTATGTTCCCACAAAGGAACATATTTTTGATGTGTAGTCTAAGCCTTTGTCTTGTGTAAAGTTTGAATATTTTCAAGACAATATTAGTGTAGTACGAAATAACCTCCCTCGAAAGAGGGAGAGATGATGACGTAGTAGGTTTCCTATTGTAGTGGTGTGGTAGCTCAACCTAGGTAGGGTATGTATGGATAGGATTGTTTTTCCTGAAAGGGTTAGTATTCCATACTATGTAAGTTTGATCCTGGGGATTGGTATGTCTAGCTAGGATTGTTTGGCTTGAAAGGATTAGTAAGACAGACAAGGATTTTTTGGTGGCTTGGTAGATCCATTTGTCTGGATAAGCTTGTTTGGCCCAAAAAGGGTTAGTAAGTTAGACAAATTCCTAAATGGATCCACTAGAGAACCCACTGTGATGCTACTTCATATGTGCTAAGGGAAATAAAATGAGCCGATTCCATCATTTCTATGTTGATGTAGATGATGTGGTTCCAGCACTCTGTGATGATTCCATCATGTCTATGCTAATGTAGACGATGTGGTTCCATCACTATGTGTTGATGCCAACATTTCTATGCTAATGTATACAATGTGGTTTCGACACTCTATTCTAATGCCAAAATTTCTATGCTAATGAAGACAATGTGGCTCCAACACTCTATGTTTATTCCAACATTTCTATGTTGATGATGATGATGTTCCAACATCTCTATGTTGATGATGTAGGTGATGATCTAGCATTTATTTGATTGATGATGTTTCTTTAGCACTAACATGCTAATGATGTTGTTGTTGTTCTAGTATTTACACATTGATGTTGCATATGATGATCCAGTATTCACATACTAGTGTTGCAGATGATGTTGTTCTAGTATTTACATACTGATGAGATGATGATCTAGTATTCACATATTGATTTTGCAGATGATGATGTTCCAGTATCCACATACTGATGATGTTCTAGATGATGATGATGTGTCGATACGCACATACTGACGATGACGATGTCCCAATATCCACCTACTGATGATGTTCCAGATGATGATGATGATGTCACAATATTCACATACTGATGATGATGGTGATGGCCCAGTATCCACATACCGATGATGTTGATGATGATCCAACAGTTCCATGATGATGATGATGATGATGATGATGATGTTGTTGTTGATGTTGAATATATATGATGTTGTTCCAAAACTTCCTATGACATATAGAGATTCATCAGTCAGTTGTATAGTTGTTGTTGGGGTTGTTGCCGATGATGTAGAATACCTTCCAAGTTAGGAGCAAGTGTTGAAATAATGTAACTTCAGAAGCTATTATATTTGTATTATTGTTATTCCTTCATTTAGATATGTCCTTGAAGTAATTGGTCATGTAAAATTCATGAGGTAAAAAAATTGTTGTAAGTCAGGGAAATAGTACCCACAAAATTATTTTATAAATATTATTTTGAGTCCTTCTAGGTAGGCTAGACCTGATTATATAACCTGGATGACCTAGTTAGGTAATTATGTCACTTGCCTGATGAATATAAATAGGCGAATCACCTCCTTCATTTGTACACACTTTTCACTCAAGCAAGTTCGCTAGAGAGTGAAGAAGAATTGCTCTAGAGAGAGGAGGAGTTGTATTGGGGTTTTACATTGTCTTGGTTGAGTTCTATATTGAGGAATTTTTGTGGGGTTTTCTCCCTTGTGGTTTCCTAGAGGAAAATATTTGTGTTCTTTGTGTTGTTGTGCTTGTTGTTCTTTCAGTGATCCTACTATTATAAATTGGTTTTAGAATACCATCTATCAATTAAGAAAACTTAACATATAGTTTTATAATAAAAACAAATTCAAATGAATTATTAAGGTGGCATTGACATTCAACAAACTATATTGGAGGGCATGATGTCACATAAGAGTAATAAACTATGAGAAAAAAATCCTTATGATGTATACCTAATTTATAGGTCCAATTTTGTGAAACCCTAACTAGAGATCATGTAGATAGCATGGTGACATAGGACTTTCCAAAAAAAACATGCAACAACTTACAACACTAAAAATTGCTACTACATTGGGTTTTTATGCCCTAACAAAAAATAACCAAGTGTCCCTAAATGAGTTTGGAAGGAAACTTGCAACTTAAAACATAATGAAAACCATGACTCAAATTGACAAGTCTTTAACTCCATTGGATTCCATGTGGAAAAATACACCTAGGGCACCCCTCTCCCTAGGGTTATGTGTCTCAGAGCATGTTTTATTCATTGATTTGGAGAACTAAGGTTTTTCTTAGTAAGAGACAATGCAAATTTGGATTTATGCATCCTAACTAGAGAGAATGAAGATAGTGTGGTGACATAGGCCTTTCCCAAACAAAATTGTAGCAACTTATGGCACTTGAAAATGCTACTCCTTTAGGTTTTTATGCCCCAACACAAAAATAGGCAAGGGCCACTGAATGAGTTTGGAATGAAACTTGCAACTTAACAGATAACGAAAACAATGAACCATCGACACCATTGGATTCTTGGTATCCAAATACAATTAGGTAACCCCTCGAACTAGGTTTTGGTGGCTTAGAGTGTCTTTTATTCATCGATTTAGAGAACTAGAATTTTGCTCAGTAAGAGGCAATGCAAATTTTGGATTTATGGGTTCAATTTGTGAAATCCTAACTGAATAGAATGTAGATAGGGTGGTGACGAAGTCCTTGCTCAAACACATTTTCAACACTTGAAAACAATATTCCTTTAGGTTTTTATTCCCTGACAAAAAATAGCCAAGGGTCTCAAAACAAGTTTGAGAGGAAAATTGTGACTTGACTCATAGTGAAGCCCTAACTCATATAGACAAACCATTGTCTCCATTGGATTCTTGGAATCCAAATACAACTAGGACACCCCTCTCCCTAAGGTCTTGTAGATCAAAGCATGTTTTAATCATTGATTTTAAGGATTAGGGGTTTTCTCAATAAAAGGAAATGGAGATTTAATATTTATGGTTTTAATTTAGGAAAACATAGATGAATAACATGAAAATAGTGTGGTGACATAGGCCTTTCCCAAACAAACTTGCAACAACTTACGACACTCTAAAATGCTACTCCATTAGGTGTCTATGCCTCGACAATTTTTTTTTATATAATACCCATGTTAAGCATATTATTCTATGAATTATGCAAAAATGACTACTTATCCCCACACATGTCTCCAATGAATCATTTCAACCAACATGTATCTTTTTATGGCTTGAAAATCAACAGAATGAGCAATAGTGTATGCATTCCTTACACAAACTACGAGATACCAATATAGTTTAGTCCATCTATGCAATCCCATACATCATCCATATAAATACATTAACAAAAAATCTATGAATTCCTTAGCATGCTATGGTGGTGTCTAAAGACATTGAATTCTTCTTTTTCCCTTAATGTGTTATCTCTAGATTCTTTGTAGAAACGTGTAAATCCAAAAGGATGGCATAATTAGTATCATCATACATTACATTTAATGTGTATATTTGCATAAATAACATAATTGAACTTACATTAGAAAGAAATCAATGAAAACAACTCTTAAATAACATACATTGTCTAACGACATACCCCAACATGTCAACATATATTTAAATTATCTTACAGCCAAACCCTCTATATGATCTCTTATACTGATGGTCTCCATCAGTTTCTTGTGCTCAACATCTAGTAGGAAGTATCGTACCCTCGATGAGTTTCTTTTATGTTCATTTGCAATTGAATGTTTGTACCAATGACTAGGCTCGTAAATTGATACACTCTTGCACATGGTTTGTAATTTATATAAACATATCCTCCCTTCTTTCTTCCATTGTTGTATTTTTTCAAGTATTCTCCTTTGAAAACCATTGACCCAACTTAAAATTGATTATTTTCATCATCAATTATGTATATATTAAATATTTGCTTTCTATCTAGACAACATGCTAACCAATAATACCCATCCTATTGATTACCTTTTAGGAAAAAATTTCATATGTGTTCCCTCCAAAATCTAATGCACGATGCTTAACAATATATACCATTACTTAAAACATTTAAGAAGAAAAAATGTACATGTGGAATTAAAATTTTAGATGTAAGATAAGTTTGTATCATACTAGGTTGTACAAGATATGAGGCATGGTCATCAATCAAGAGAAATAGATGATTGGTTTACCTTTAATGGGGTTAGCTTACAAATTTCATGTTGATCAGGTGAAATCGAAAGTGATCCCATGCATCAAACCCAAGTTGATGATTCACACCCATTTCAATCACCAATGTTGCATTGGGGGCAGAAGTAAGCAAGTTTTCTGGTCCATGTTTTAAATACATGGTTGTCTGAGCTTTGAATTGAGTGAAAACCATGAGTCCTATGCACACTCTTGCATTCCCACACATGTGAATTATCAACCTAAAACACCTCCCAAAACAAATCTCCACATGTATATTTTCCTTGTTGATTCCACTCACACTCTTGATCCTTCTCATGTTACGGACATGCACCACATGGATATAGTCTTATCATTTCAAATAGGGGAAATTGTAGATTATTTCAATTCCTCCCTGCATAGGAATATTTTGACACATGGTATATCTCCATCATGTTCTCCTTTACCATGTCCAGTCGCAAAATAGTTCCATGTTTGTGAAACTTTGTATTTTTTGTGCAATGAACACAACCATTGAAATATGTGAGAATTTTTTAAGTGACTGTCACATCCATCAAGCCAAATCCAATTTTGCTCCATTTTTATATTTATTTCCTTGAACCGATCTTAGAAAATATGTAACCAATTTCCTACATAATGGAAATCATGACACCTATTATCACTTATGTAGAATTGTCATTCCTTGAACAATACTTATTGTTTCTCTTCACTACTATCTGGACCATGTCTAATATATGTTATACATAACATAAAGGAAAATTGATCAGAATGATAATATTGCCTTTGAACCTAATTTTATGGTCAGAGGGTGTAATAAAATGATCGGAGGGTGTAATTCTCATCAAAATCAACCACAAAGAGTATAGTACCAAGGGGAAGTTTGCCTTCACAAATTCTAAACTACTCATCCTACCATCGAGAAAGGTGTACATGTTAAACATATCGTGGCATATTTTAAAACAATTCCTTGATGAAATGGATGACTTGCACCTGGTGGAAAAAATGATCCCAACATTAGTTATGTTTATAGGTAAATATTGAATAAAAATTGAAACCTACATAGATCCATCCTAAACGTGAATCTATCAAGCACTGAGAGGCATCCAATTTCTTGAGGTGTTATTTTTCTAATGGATTTTTATTTGGTTTTATTTTATATTTTATGAGTGACTATGGTTTTCTAATGAATTTTTATTTGGTTTTCATTTTTTTATTTTATGACCCGACATAAAAAATCAATTATTGATTTTTATTTTTGGTACATAATGTTATGTACATTAAATTACATAACACTACAAATCTCCCTCATATTGTGTTGAAAGAACCTCTCTACTCTCGGTGCAATTAAAAGTTAGAGACAATTACTTGCTTGGGATGTCACCAACTGTATCCTTTTCCTGAGTCTTTTTCAAGCCCTATGTCGTAAGTGATGTATTTGAGCTTTTCATGTATGCCATAATTTTCCCAAAATTGTGATATTCACTCTTGTGAATGCATGGGATCAATAAAATAATTCCACCACACTTGAAGCATATCCCATCTAAACAAGTTTTTGCATAATATATTTTTCCCTCTACCTTATTACAAATGATGCTATGAATAAGTCTCATGATGAATTCAATATTATTAACATTGAGAAAATCTGCACATGGCTAGTATGCAAATCACGATGAATATATGCAAATGCGTCCTAATAATAATCATATTCTATAGGGTATCTACAACAACAAGTTTTACGAAGTGTGTTTATTTGAACATACCAAGGCTTGTGTTTCTCAAAATATCTTCGACCCAAGTTCAATTCCTTGTGTTCATTCTTGAATATCATATAATTATATTTGTGTTGTGTTAAGAAGCTGTTTAATGTGTGATTCATGGTCCCTAGAACCCCTTCTCATTTTTATTACATCCTTTTGATTTGAATATGGCGTGGTTTTATCATGCCAAAAACTCTACACTAGTCCCTTAATTGCATTGATTAGTTTCATGCTGAAACATGGAAAACCTACCAATGAAGGCCCAAAATTCCACCTAGTTGATGGTTTCTAGATGTTTCTTCTAATACAATAATTATGTGGTGTCTTGACATTCAACTTAACAAGTTTGGATGTAGGATTGGACAAATGGATATTTATTTTGATCTTGCTTACAATTGCTTGTGACCATTCATGACGATCTTCATTATGATACTTAGAATGAGTTTTCTTACCAATTGTTCTAAAAGCATCTATCGGTATTTTAACAACAATAAAAGACCTAGATTTTAACAAAGTTAAAAATAACGTACATTTGTCAGCATCACATTTTGAATCAAAGTAATTATTAATTATTTATCAAGTCTAATAAGCAATATAACATTTAGATAAATCATTTTTAAGGGAGCCAATGACACTTTCATCCACCTAGATAATTTTTGGGTTCCTTTGATGCACTAGGATTAGCTTAGGTAATGGATTAGAATCCATATCCTGGAACACTTCATCAATAGGATGTGACGATTCAACATGAGCTTGTGGTCGTTCATTCCCTTGTCGTTAGCTATATGGAGGAGGTTGGACATCCTCATGGGTGGTATAAAAAACATTTACTTGTTCAATAGTAGGTTGTACCTCAAAAAATTATTCACTAGAATTATATTCATGATTTAAATCTAAAATCTCGTGGTCTACATAACCACTATAGGCCAAAAGTGCCCGTGTTTCCTCCTCATCCACATGATTTACAAATGGTGGTATATTTGTTTGGAAATCGCTTGATATTGAAATTGCAGAATCTCTTGATGAGCACCTATGCTTTACTTCTTGACTAGGTCCATGAGGGGATTCCTCATTTGTTTTTATTAAAAATGAGGGTTGATATGTTTAATGTTTATGTCTATCCTATCGTAAATTGGTAAAAGGACTTGTGTTAACTATTGTGCTTGGAATTGAAGTATGCCTCCAGTTCACCATGTATTCCCTTATTTTTCTCTAATTTCTTGGATGATTTCAGGAGGCTTCTTTTTTCTTGTTGATCTTCTTATTCTATTATGTATGGTTCCCATTGTCACAATAATTAATGTTGATATCTTGTTTTGGGTTATCTATGAATAATAAAACAATAAGAAAAAACACTCACAATTGTTGTTTGCATGAAAAAAACCTATAGATTGTTATTTTTAAGTAAATTTGAACAAAAATAAGGTTGCAATGGGACCAAGGGGATATTCAAAAAATAATATCATGCACAATTTGTTACAAATCGCAGACATGATAAGTTACAAATTCACTTGCGTATTTTGCAACTCATGAGCTACAAATCATGCACATGATATGTTTTCCTAGCCTACTTGTCAAGTACATGGCCAACTTCATAGTTTTTGGGCCTAGTACTGGTAAACATAAGTGTGTTATTGTTTTCTATAACATGAGAAAGTTTTTTAAAACTTCAGCTGCATCTAAGAGATCCACCAACTTCATGCACATGCCTCGTTTCCTAATTCCATTATTGAATACACATCATAAACTTTCGCTTCACTATAATTAATGTCATAATCTAAAAATTCATAGATGGTGATGACACCATCTTTTCTTTCTTTGATTCCCTACATCATGTGGTTGCAAAAATAAAATAAAAATGGATAGCAATATTGTTAAACAAAATAATTTAAAAGTACACAACTAAATGAACACGTTGCTATCATAAACCTATATTTCTTAACCAATCTTATATATTACCATAGTGATATAAGCCAAGCCATAAAGCCATAAATCCAACCATCTACTACATACTATCACACTAAGAAAATTGTTAGGGAGAAAACTTCCTATGGCTTGGGGTGTACCACAATAGACAAAGTAACCACAGAAATCAATCCCTTCCTAATATGCAAAAGAAATAAGACATATAACACTAAAGGATCTCGAAACATACCTTATTCCAGATGGTTGATGTAGATCCCTGTTGAGCTTTTCCAATCCCACTTGTGTTAACAATTTTCTCTCTCAACAATCAGCAAACAAGACAAGCATGCTATATAATGGTTTTAGACCTACTCTAGCATATATAATCAATAATGTATAAGCAATTAAAAGCATTTATGGATTCAATATTCATTTAAATGCGCATCATTGGACAGGAACAGATATTTCTATTAATATAAATCATATATTACATGAATGACAACCTCTGTCGGCATGTCTGCGAACCGAAGAAACTGAGTCCTCCACCTGGGCCTCCACCACCTCAATCCTCCATATCTCAATAGCAAGCTCACAAGAAAAGGAAAGATTGGGAAGAACACCAAGTGCTCCAAGGGACAAAGGGATGCAGACTCAAGTATAAGCTACGACAGCAATGGACTATAGTTTTCTTGCTCTTCAATTCCTCCCCTTTCAATGTATCGAAAGGGTTCCTTATATAGTGCTTCAATGGGGTAATGGAAGGTCAAATCCGAGCGATCTCGAGGCATATGGAAAGCTAGGAGACAAGTGACTTGGATCCACATCAAGGAAAACTCCAAAAATATTTGTCCATTTGCACACATCCTGATGTACTTAGGTTTAAGGGTTATCTCCGCGTGAAAGTGTTAAGAAGCTGTGTATAGAAAATAACAGGTGTTTTTAGGGATGATCATGGAAACATCAAAGGTACAAAAATGGTCCATGGGGTCCAAAGAGTCTGCAGAGGGATAGGGAAGGCCATAAATGTGTGATCCGCCATGTGTGGTAAAATCAACTGTAACAGATGCCCCCTAATGTGTGAGGTCAAAAGGGTGATATGATGGCCGAAATACATTATAAGTCCATCCCAAAAGTGGAGTGATGAAGAACCAGGTGGAAGAACCAACCATCCAACAATATAGTACAAATATCTCTGCATATGATTGCAAATACATACAACAGTCCCGGATACAAAAGAGTACAATGGCCATGAATATGCATGATACAAAATATGACATGTGTGGTCATCACCACGTACAATATAGATAGATCAGAATCTCCATGATGAAGATATACAAAGGATCATGATCTCCATGAAAGCTGAATATATACAATGGATGAAGATCTCCATAATGGCTGAAGATATCTGACATACACTGGAATCAAGTCAAGAGAGCTGAAATCTCATGAACACTGGCACGATCAAGGAGGTAACATATATGAAATGCCACCAATCTGGAAAGTCTTCTACACAAACCACTATGAGTACATGTCCTACTATGTGAATAAAGGTGTCAAGGTCGAACATAGTAGTCCATCGTCTGATTATCGGTCATTGATGTATACTATTAATAGACGCGAGATCACCCATCGATAATAAAATTGGGAATCAAGGTACTAGAGTGCAATCTAACAAGTGTGAATAAATGTGTTGAGGTCAAACACTTGAAAGAATCCATCGATTAGGGGACATTGATGTATTCCCAAAACTGTTGATGGAGAGCGAACCTACCACTGATGATTGTAAGTCTCAAGGCACTCAAATGACTCTAGACTCCTATCCCAGAATAAATGATCTAAATTCGATGGGATCAAATTTGCTGGAAGGAGGGAATTAAGGCATCCCCCATCATCCAACACGAGGTACTCAGTAAATCTATATAATGTGGAAGGACTCGATCATAATGTGCTTGAACCAGTACCAGTACCGGGAATGGCCGACATGCAAAGTCAAGAAAACTGAGGAATGGTCAACTCATGATTCAATTTCCTTTGAACAAGAGCATAAAGGAGAATGGTGACTAAATGTAGGCAGCGTAGACTCAATATACAAAACTAGGAAATCTCTGCGACACAGGAGGCATCGACAGAGGCTCCATAGGGACTGGAAGCTTAACCAGTCGGTGGAGATAAATTCAGAGAAACAAGTAAAGCTCCTAAATTCAAACTATTAACCCAACCAACGGATGTGATATACAGCGCTCTATTCGAAGGCGACATGACTCGACTGCTGCCAAAGATAGCATCTTTTCCTGTCTGGATTTTTGGTTTTTTTATTTTTTTTGGACTTTTTCAGATATTTTGAAAAGCTTGAAAAAGAATAAAAGTGCTCTATAGTTATAAATCTAGGAGGAGACGAGTGTCAAGGGGAAAACAAACTAGTTACAAGCAGTGGAACATACCTACGCTCAATGCAAGGAAACATGTGTAGGATAATGACACTCGGGGGAAAGTCCCCTCCCGGTAAAAAATGGGGAATCAAGCCAAAAAAGAAAAATGGCTCTGCTTGGCTAGACATGAGACAAGCTCGAGCTATATGGCTGATAATCAAAGTTAGGGAAGCCGGCACAAGGCTCAATAAGGCAAGCAAAAATCATGATAATGCAATTACAACTTGACATAAGGGAGTCTTAGGGAAAAGGCCAGCAAAAAAATTAAGAGGAGTATGAGGCTCTTGTGTAAAGTCATGGCGGTACTATACAAAGGACTCTCCCACGCTAAAGGAAAAATGTCGGCATGGGAACCAAATGAAAAATAGGAGCTAACTAGAGTACCCATGTATGGTCAAGCTCTACCATTCACATCATGTCACTTCTAAAAGCAACAAGAAGGTTCTGTGACAAGATAGAATGGGTTCATACCTAAGGTTATAATGAAACGGTCATAAGGTCATGCAAAGTGTAAATGGATGTGAAACCTAACCTATATGCCAGTTTAGACATAAAACCTGAAATAGGCATGAACAGGTCAAAACCACAGTCAAACCGCGCTCAAAACAGACTCCTACATCATCGAATTAGTTCAAAACAGTCCAAAATGGTCAGAAATGGTAAAAAACTATAGAAAGCGGATAAAAAATTTCAAAAATTTCTATAAATAGTAAAAAATTTAAAAAATCCACATCATTTGAAATTTTGACCCATTTGAGCTCAAAACTTTCGACGTGAATTCCGGGAGCATCGTCCGACGAAATTCGACACCGTTTGATCCAGGTAACTCCTCATGTCCTCCTCTTCCTATTTCATGTAAATTTTTTAAGTTTTCATGGTCTAATTAATTTTTTAGGCCATCCCAAGTTGTGCGTTTTAGTCCACATGGGTATCGTGGTTTTTTCCGCGTATAGGGCTCGCCATACACGGAAAAAACACCCAAACCCGCGTACATACGTGGCTATTTTGCAAATAGTCATGTATGAGGCCGCAAATGAGGTTTTCAAGGGCAAATGCTAATCAAAACTCTTATTTTTTGTGTAGGATGGTGTTAGAGTGGAGGGAGAGAGAACATGGTGATGTGGAAGAGGCCGTACAAGGTGATCTTATGGCCCAACAAGAATTACGAGCATGTGGTTTGTATAAGTTTTGGTGTCTTGGCAGCCTGAGGATCAAACCAAGACTCCTCCAGATGTTAGTGGATTACTGGGATCCAGACTCTGAGATTTTTCACGTTGACGGGATGTCACTTAGCATTGAAGTTGAGGACATATACTTTATCACTGGTTTATCCCGACTAGGAGAGGTGGTAAATATTTGATCTTGCAGGCCAGGAGGTGGATTGACTATTGATGAGTACATAGCAGTGTACTGCTTTTCGGACATGGAAAAGGTTGGGAGTCAAATACCGACAAACTCTATCCAGGTTCTAGGACCGTAGGCCATACTATTGGCATTAGGTAGGATAGTCGAATTAGCTTCACTCCATCAGGCCTCTCGGCCACTGATGTTCTATGCGGTGGAGTGTATGAGACCCATAGTGTATGACTAGAGCACGACACTGTTGAGCAACAAGAAATAGTAGCTCAGTGACTGCAAAATGGGCAGGGTGCAGAACTTCAGTTTTAGCAGCATACTGAGCACATTCTTCTTTGAGCGGGTACTAGGGCTAAGCCCTAGTGTGGACATTCCTCCACATGAATTTCGAGATCCGACCCAACGACGTTGGGAAAATGTTATGTGCAGACTGGGAGGAGGTAGGGTGGCTAACCCCTACCCAATAGACTTCTTTCCATGGTGGCAGAGGCAGATCATCACCATAGATGACTACCCCTATGCAGGGATAGACTTTTGTGAAGATATAGACATGCCCCTACCCCTAGGAGCAGCATATGGCGACATAGGTAACAAATCCCAACCCACTTTTTAAGTTTTTTGAATTATTAATTTTTTTTTGTTTTTTGATATATTGACTCAAAAGACATGCTTTGGTGTGATGACACATAGTGACAATCTGTCATGTGTATGCAGATGTTAGAACATGATGACTGGATGGTGTCCCTCATCATCGACGGAGGGGAAGAGGAGACAATATCATGGGTGCGAATGTGGAGCAGACACTCCAAAGCATTCACACAAACTTTGTACACTTGACGCATAGGGTACCCATGGCGCAAGTCGAGGACTTGCCTGAGGCCATGCAGCGCCAGGTGGTTGGTGTACCATGGGCATGGGTTCAATTATTTCAACGGCTAGCTAGAGCCGTAGTGTGCTACCACGATCAGAACCCCCCTCCTCCTCAGGCTTAGAGACCTAAGAGTATTCCTTTTTGTACGACCGTGTATTATATTTTGGTGGCTTGGAAGCCCCAATTTTTTATTATGACACTTATGTATTATGACGTCACTTTTTGGATGTTAATGAAAAAAACTTTTATGATGATCGATTTTATTTATTTACATGTGTGTAAAAATGTATGCTTGTGATATGCTTATGGTCTATGAAACAAATTCCAATCTAACACATAGTTAGCATATGAGTCAGCAACTTGATTAAAAATTCTTGGAACATGAATATATGTAATATTCTCAAATTGTCGTTCTAGAAATATCACACGTAAGAATCTTTTTAATAATATTGGATCCCTAATACGATACAAGCCATTAAGCTGTGCAACCACTAACTGCGAATCTAGTCGTACCTCAAGAGAGAGAACACCGTGAAATGGCATCACATAATAACTCAATAATGGCACTATATTTAACAACATTGTTCGAAGAAGGCCATAAACATACTCCTCTTGAAGACAATACTTGACCCGTAGGAGTATAAATCACCCAAGCAGCCGAAGCTGAGTTTTGAGTGTCACGGCTAGCACCATCGGTGAATCCTATGTAAACAGAAGACTCCATTGACATTTTACATAAGAAATAGAAGCTAATCAACAAACCCGATCACCATAAGAAAACCTTACTATGCAATTTTAGAACTGTACAATAATATACAACAATCAGCCCTAGTTGAAGATCATGCATAGTATTTTTTAAGATAGAGCCCATTTCTAGGCTCCGCCAAGGTTGTCCCTTCATAATCCACTAGCTCATAGGCACCCTTCTCTAACACATGTTTGACCACATAAGGACCATGCCACATGTGATTAAAATTCTCTTCCCCCAAGGGTTCTTTAGCTTGATCCCACAAAAGGACCAAATCACCTTCATTAAACTTCCTCGGACGGACAGACTTGTCATATTGGACCTTGACGTGACACTTATTTACTTCTAGAGCCACTAAGGCATCTCGGCGCTGCTCATCAAGCTACTCTAAGTGGACCAAACATTCTTCCAATGTGGAAGTGTATGGTAAAATCTCTATAGCTAGCTTCAGAGAAGGGATTTCACATTCAACTGACAAGACAGACTCCACCCCATGTATAAGCTGATATGGAGAGAAACCGGTGGTAGTCTTAACTGCGGTTCTATAGGCCCACAAAGCAGGATATAACATGATATGCCAATTTATCTTGATTTTTATGATGGTTCGTTGGAGAATGGACTTAAGTGATTTATTCACTTCTTCAACCTGTCCATTCTCCTGAGGGTAATAAAAAGAGGAGTGTTCCTGCTTATGCCCTCACTTTGAATCCAACTCTTCCATCATTTTATTCTGAAAGTGCCTACCATGGTCAGTGAAAAGCTCTTTTAGAATGCCAAACCAAGTAATAATTTGGTTGAAAATCAAATGCGCGGCTATCTCATCGTCGGATTTAACCGTGGGCATAGCCTCTGCCCATTTCATGAAATAATTGACATCCACTATAATGTGATGATGCCCCCCAGCTGAAGCTGGGTTGCAATCCATAATGTCAAGCCCCCACTTGGTGAAGGGATCGGCGGTGACAATAGGATGTAACGGGGCTAGATGCGAGTGCATATTGCGTGGAAACACCTAGCAAGGGTGAAACTTCTTGATTGCATTAACACAATCTTTGAAGATCGAAGGCCAAAAATATCATGCTCTCAAGATTTTTTGGGTTGTAGAAAGCCCAGATAAATGACCACCACACGCCCCTCCGTGGCAATCATTCAGCACAACCTCAGCCTCATCATGGGTTAAACAATGACGTAAAATGTAATCTACCCCACGACGGTACAAAGTGTTATCCACTATAAGGTAGTTCTTAGCTACATGATGTAATTGTCGTCGCTCATCCCGTGAAAGGTCAGTAGGGACCTTCAATGTTTGAAAATATAAAATGATATCCCCATACCATGGGTCCAAAGTTGAGATAAGGAAAGTATGCTCATCGAAAAATGTATCGTCATAAACTTCTTCCTCCTCCAAACTTGGAAAATCATATATGAGCTCCGCAAAGATCAATGATTTTTTCAATTTCGTTGAAACGAATTCGAGATAGAACTCTTGCAAAATAACAATCCATTTATTGTATTTTCCCCCAATCATCCTTCTAGTGAGGACAAACTGAAACAGATTGATATGAGTTACAACCAATGTTCAGTGAAGGAGAATGTAATGTCTCAATCTCTGAATCGTATGAACGGTGGCCAAGGAAAGCTTCTCCACATGGGAATAATGGATTTCTGCATCAATAAGGTTTTGGCTCAAATAATATATGACATGCTCATGGAGCTCCTCATCCTCCTGAACCAAAACCATACCAACCGTCTCCATGGATGCGGCCACATAAATCAAGAAATCACGGCTATAGTCAGGTGGACTAAGCATGGGGGCCAATGCTAAGGCTTGCTTAAGAGCATAAAAGGACTCCTAGGCTCACTCATCCCAACAAAAGGGAGTGTCCTTCTTTAAAAGACGCATAAATCCTTTAGTCAAGTTGGAAAAATTAACTACGAATATCCGCAAGAAATTTGCCATGCCTTGCAAACACTGAAGGTGTCTAATATTACGTGGGGGAGACAATTGCAGTATTGCCTCAACCTTTAAGGGATTGACTCTTATACCCTCCCTGGATACGATGAACCCTAGAAAACGACCAACAGACACGCAAAAGATGCACTTATGAAGATTTAACTGAACCTGGTAATGGTGGCATCTTTTGAATACTAATCTCAAATGGTATGGATGAATCACTCTCAAACGAGAATGAGCAGCAAGGTCATCTAAATACACTTCGATAATCATTTTGAGATCATGAAAAATTAAGGTGATAGCCTGCTGAAATGTAGCTCCGGTGTTTTTAAGGCCGAAAGGCATCTTCCGATATGCAAAAGTACCCCAAGGACAAATAAATGCGGTCTTATGTTGATCCTTGGGTTTGATATGAATCTGATTATATCCAACAAAACCATCCATGAAGGAGAATACCTCGCTTCCCATGCACTCATCCAAAATCTGATCAATAAATGGTGTGGGAAAATTATCCTTAGGACAAGCACGATTTAAATCACAGAAATCAGTGCATATATGGATCGCTTGCTGCTTCTTATCAACCGGAATGGGATTTTAAACCCACTCTGTCAGGGGAATGGGATAGATAAAACCTGATTTTAACAGTTTCTATATCTCATCCTTAATGGCGGGTGCTTTTCTAAGGTTCACCGCACGCAAACGTTGCCGAACGGGCTTCACATTCGGATAGGTCTTAATCTCATGTTCAACAATACAAGGGTCAATACCTGGCATTTCTTTGTCTAACCAAGAAAAGATGTCATGAAACTCTTTAAATAGATCAGTATACTCCTTGATCTCATCAGGGGAACAACTCGCCCCAATGTAGACATTCTCAACTTTTCCAGGACAACGAGAAATATTGATACGAATAGTAGGTGATAAATTCGCCATGTTCCCATCGGCCATCTGACCAAGAGAGTTCAATGGAACCACGGGACTATTAATATTCTCGATAAGATTCTCCCTAAAGTGATCACGCTCCATACGATCGAGTTCAGGAAGAAAATATGATCGATGATGTAACCCTTCCCAAGGTGGCTCAACCCCAGACATGGCCTCAATAATGGCTTCATCCGATGGAAAAACATCGTTGAGGCAATGATGTGCATGAGAGGAATCAACTGCCCATGCAAGAAACACATACGGGTCCTCCTCCTCTGTCCGTGAAGAGGAAGGACTAGGCTCTACAACTTGATCAAGATTTGCTTGATATGCTATCATCGTTGCAGGCAACGACACATCCGTTTCGATAGGTCCAATCGAAGGACTCGGTGAAGGAAGAATCCAAGGATCTTCCATATGGGTAGTGCGAAAAGACACTGAATTCAAAGAGGATGAAGCCCCACCAAAACTAGATCCGATCATAAGAACGGGCACAGGACAGCTAAAGGTTCCGATAAGAGACGGATACATACCCACACCCACACTCCCAGTTGCCGGCTGAGAATGATTGATAATCAGGATAGAAGTTCTTGATGATGCATTAACACTCGAATTACGGAATGACGTTTGATCAATTGTAACGATCTTCCCATTAAATGGAAAGCATACCACTCAAAAGAGAGAAGAGGCTACGAATTGCATACTATACATCCAATTCTGGCCCAGCAAAAGATTGTAGTCAAGGGGTGCATCAACCACCTCGAGCTTGATTACAATGGTCTTCCCTCCCAATTGGACCTTAAGAGAAGGAAGAATCCCGTGCGGCCGAAATGATCTACCATTAGAGGAAATTTGGGGTAAAAAATTGGCCTCCTAAGGAAAATAAAATAATAGTTAAAATATTAAAATAATAGTTATTAATTTTGGAGGAAGAATGAAAAAAACTACTTTTGTGTTCGTATTTTCGACATATCTCCCTGTGTTTTTACTCAAATTATGAGTAGGAGAGCTTGTTGGATGTGAAATTTAATTCCGCATCCAACGAGTACCCACACTGCATACTTTTGATGGACCCCTCCACCCCAAAAACAATAAATACCTGAAAAATGTGATGATGATGTCATCATCACATTTTTTCAGGTATTTCTTGTTTTTGGGGTAGCGGGGTCCATCAAAAGTATGTAGTGTGGCTACTCGTTGGATGTGGAATGGAATTCTGTATCCAACGGGCTCTCCCGCTTGAAATTTGAGTAAAAACATAGGGAGATATGTCAAAAATACGAACAAAAAAAGTAGTTTTCTTTTATGACAAATATGCCAATTCAACCATTATGGTTGACTCATTTTATTGAAATTCTATTGGTTCTTGAATTCCAACTCACAAAATTTATTGTTGGCACATTTTCTTATAAGGCCCATTTTAGACCCCAAATTTCCTCTAATGCATCGAAAGCTGTCAACATAGTAGCGGATTGAGACAACTCGGGAGAACCCAAACCCTTCCAGCATGACAAAGACATCACGGAAGCAGCAGCGCCTTCATCAATAACAATGTGTTTGACGGTCATATTAAGACACTCTACATGAATCGAAAGAGACACTTAGTAAGGCAAGCGAGGCTGTATTCCCATGGTTTCAAATTTGATAATGGAAGAAGAGTTATCATCATTAACCCTAAGAGCAGAAAGCAAGGCTCTTCTTTGCGGAGGACAAGTCTGAAGTACTTCAAGCACCGAAATCGTACAAGGAGTTTGGCCCAAATCCTCAACAACGGAATAGTTCTAGGCGGCTCAAGAATTAGTATTGTGCCCTGAACGCTTTAGGACTCCCTTAGGAATGCGAGGTGCAACTTTAGGTTTATTCATAGGTTTTTCGATACACAAAGGGCTCTCGAGTGGAGTGGGTTCCTTTTCAAGGTTCGGTTGTGACAAACCATAATCCTTCGTAGGAGTCACAACCTTAGTAGCGCGCACCATGTTGACGCAACCATGACTAGAATTGGCCTCCGATGGATTTTGATCTCCACTTGATGCACAATGAGGATCAATGGTCCTCGAGTTCATATTTTGATTATTGGGTAAAGGATTAGTTAGCATGGCTGGGACTTGTGCTATGAACCTCGAGGAATCTTCCATATGAAAGCACAAGTGAGTGAGGTGGTCCTCCTTACATAACTTGCAAGGAAACTTTATCTTACATTTAGTCCGCTTGTCCCCACCAGCATTAAGATCATTCTTGTCATTATAATTAGCATGTTCATTCTTATTCCCACCCTTACAGTTATTTTTCCCATTTTTGTTATTCCTTCCAGGCTGCTGGTTTCCCTTCTGGTCTGATGATTGCATGGAAAGTACACTCGCTGATTGGGTAGGTTGAGACAAAGCCATGGCTTGTCCCGATGTGGATTGATTAATTGACAATTGGCTCACTTGTTTCACAACCGAATCCGCAGGTTTGGTATTTGTACAGCCCACAATGCCATCGGCATGTGGCCCAGGCTTGATCTTGGGATCGAAACTAGATCGCGGAGCATTAGGTATAATCTAATAGAAAAGTCTGGATTGAGCGTAGATCAAATCCAACTCTTGTGCCCTAAATATTACTTGTTCCTCATTTTGGACTCCGGATGTAGAAAAATCCTTCGCAATGTAAGGTAACAACGACTTGAGGAACCACTCAAGGAGAAATTCTAGTGGTATAAAGGATTTAATCAACTGTTTCCATCTATGCCACTCTTGAATATGATCTGAGATATGTGTGGCTTTGTCTTGTCGAAATGTCGACAAGAGTTCGGTACCAATTTCGTAACGTACGGGTAGCTAAAAGTGATTGAGAAAAGTCATGGCAAGGACATCAAATAAAATGTATGCCTCCCTTGGTAACTCTATATACCATTTCGTTGCAGGCCTAGTGAGGGTGCGTTGAAATAGCCTCAAACGGATTGAATCGTCATGTAAGGAATTGGAAGAGCACCAAAGGTGAAAAGTAGTGACATGCTCATTAGGAACTTCTCCAGGTTTACCCTCGAACTTGGGAATGTACGAAGGAAGCTTGTTAGGGACGGTCAGCCATGCTGGGTCATGAGATACCGAATTGTTCATAAGTCTCGATAAGTCAGGTAAGTTCAAAGTTGCGAGGAAAGGGAGCCTAGGTTGAGTTGGTCTATGCCACACTCCCTGATAGTTCTAGTTCATGTAAGACTGATTGCTATAAATACCATGGCCTTGGCCATAATAACCTCCTCCCATTTGACCTATATAGGGCTGCATGGAAGCATTATGATGTGGGGTACCTTGATTATGCGGTGCTACAAAGCCATAATTGGAAGAGTAAGCAGGTTGTTGATACCTGTACCCATAGGGTTCATAGTTCTGTCCATACTGCGGTCCATAAGATTGTCCATGAGAAGCTCCATAAGGTGTCCCATGGGATGTCTCATGAGAATGTCGATAGTTAGGGATATGGGGAACTCCTTGAGATGGACCATAAGACGATCCAGAAATAGGGATATGACCTCCTGACACAATATGAGGTACTTGACTTTGAGATACTACCGTACGAGCAGTTGCATTATGAACATGTCTAGTAGTGATATTTCCGCCCGAAGGACCATGTGAATGAGGGGGAGGAAGGGTTGTAAAAAATGAATTCGAAGGAGTAGGGTTCGAGGATGAAGGGACATGTGAAAGGATGTAAGTGGTGTTCCCAATAGTCACTCATCTCGGTTCTGGTATTCGCATATGATTACTAACACTAGGTCTAGGACAGGCATGTGAGGTTGCTTCCACCGCTGGGAAGGAAGGTGCAATGTGACTAGTGCTCCCAAATCTCTCTGCATGGAAAGGAATAGGAGTGCCCCAGGCATAGTGCTAGGGTCAACTTTCGACTCCACATGATGTGTCGGATCGAGTGCAGGGATATCAGACATGCCATAACAAACATGACTAGTGCTTGTGGGTTCATAATGAGTCTCGTCGCCTGGTAACCAATACCGGTGACCTGTGAATGAGGGATCATAACCAGATTGTGAAGGTATTTTTGGTGAAGGATCATATACGGGAGTAGGATATTCCTCCCCAACCTCATGAGGTGGAGAGGACATATCTATAATATCATCCTCATGATATCCCATAGTGTGTGAATCAAAGTGAGAAATAGTCCGCTCGGACTGTTTGTTTCTCTCTCCCAAAAGAGGAGGAGACATGGAAGGCGAAAGTCCTGCTAAATGACGAGAACAGAAAAATGTCACGCCCGAATCCACAATGACTCAAAAAATGAAAAGACTCAATCTAATTATGCAAACCCTAGGAAAACTAGCATGCACAGAGCATACACCTATAAAATGTAAAGCCAAATTGCAAGCAAACAAGGGTAGGATATGTGAGCTCCCAAATGAAGCAGGTATGTCTCACCTAGGAGAGGCTTGAGACTCCCATACACAACAAGCAGAGATTCGTAACCAATTATAGTGGCCCTCGGCGTCAACGCATATAGAGACTGTGCTATCCGACTCCTACCTGGCCAGGACACCTACAGAATAACCTCTGCAAAGTACCCCCTCGATAACCTTGGTAAGGAAACTAAGGTCACCTCAATATAATCAATGCTCAAGCGGACAGTCGCAAGTAGGATTGACCATATGTGCAGGGTAGCAAAGCCCGAAACTCTTGAAATAGGCCCCAAATATGAATACAATCCTGGAAATATCTTCGGTGCTACTTAGTTACAACTAGGGGTCATCCCAATCATAACCGCTCACACCGCCTCATGCTTAACTCCCTTGTAAGAGGAGGATCTTGAGAACACTAATTATATAAAGGAATTTCACACTCTCACTTGGACAGACACATAAATGTTTCGTTTAGTGGTCTTGGAGAATTTACTCACAATGAACTGTTCCAAGACCCTAAAACCTAGTCTTGTTGGTGCACCCTATAAAATAAAAGAGTGTAATTAATTTTATTATGTGTTTATTTTAATTGGCTTATTACTCAAAGGGAAAATGGTCGTGCAACTAATGATGTTATGACGCAACAAGAAGTAAAATGCACACCTAACAATCCATGCAAATGCATTGTGTCAAATGAAGAACAGGGTATGCTACTACGTGAAGTGCAAAATTTTCCTTCAAATGAATATGAAATCATTCCTATATGAAAATATGACTAATACTCTCCAAGAAAACCTAATGCAAGTACCATGCAAATGCAAAATGCAAACAATGCATAATGATGCAAGAAGCAAATGTTTTTGTATTTTTTGAATTAAATGAGATAAAAAGCAAAAGTATGACTCTACAATCCCCACACTCTACAAGCACTACCAGACAACACCCAAGAAAAGCACCAAGGTAAAAGATACCTAATGCACTAATCCCCCCAAAAAAAATAGAAAATGAAATGACAAGAACATTTTCAAAAATTTAAACTAAAAAGCGTCTCTGGTCAGAAACAGGGGTGTATACAGATTTCACAAGCATCCAAGAATACTCAGGAATTATCGAAACTCACCCAGCAACACTTAATCTTCCCCCAAAAGGAAAAAAGCAAGGCATACACAATTGTTTGCAGTAAATCCGCATATATATGCGGCTATTCTAGGAAAACTTGCATGTACACGCGACTGTGAAGGAAAAACCCGCGTATAGGAACAAAAAGAGATAAAAAGAAGGAAAATAGACAAGATGAGACAAAATTTACTCCTATAAGACACTACGGGGAAAACATGCCCCCAGAACCGACTCAGAAACAAAGAGATCAGAGCAATTCAAGAACATTGAATGTCGACAAAACCCCCAAAGGAAATGACTAGGAACTCCCCAGTATGGTTTCCAATTCTGTTACAGAGAAAAATTCCTATGGCTTGGGGTGTACCACAATAGACAGAGTAACCCCATAAATCAATCTCTTCCCAATATGCAAGAGAAATAAAACATCTAACACTAAAGGATCTCAAAATATACCTTATTCCAGATGGTTGATGTAGATCCCCGTTGAGCTTTTCCAATCCCGCTTGTGTTAACAATTTTCTCTCTCAACAATTAGAAAACAAGACAAGCATGCTATATAATGGTGTTAGACCTACTCTAGCATATATAATCAATAATGTATAAGCAATTAAAAGCATCCATGGATTCAATATTCATTTAAATGCACATCATTGGACAGGAAAATATATTTCTATTAATATAAATCAGAGATTACATGAATGAAAACCTCAGTCGGCACGTCTGCGAACCAGAGAAACTGAGTCCTCAACCTGGGCCTTCACCACCTCAATCCTCCATCTCTCGATAGCAAGCTCACAAGCAAAGACAAGCTTGGGAAGAACACCAAGTGCTCTAAGGGACAAAGGGATGCAGGCTCAAGTATAAGCTGCGGCAACAATGGACTATAGTTTTCTTGCTCTTCAATTCCTCCCCTTTCAATGTATCCAAAGGGTTCCTTATATACTGCTTCAATGGGGTAATGGAAGGTCAAATCTGAGTGATCTCAAGGCATATGGAAGGCCAGGAGACGAGTGACTCGAATCCACATCAAGGAAAACTCCAAAAATATTTGGCCTTTTGCACACATCCCGATGTATGCGGGTTTAAGGGTTATATTCGCATGTATACGTAAGAAAGGGTTAAAAAGCCACGTACAGAAAATAACAAGTGTTTTTAGGGACGATCATGGAAACATCAAAGGTACAAAAATGGTCAATGGGGTCCAAAGAGTCTGCAGAGGGACAGGGAAGGCCATAAATGTGTGATCTACAATGTGTGGTAAAATCAAATGTAACAACAATTTATAAAGTTTAAACCTATCCCCAACAGTGGTTCATGTTGAACTTGGACCCTTGGATCCTAAACCTATGGATAGTATTATAATGAAAATTTATTATAAATAAGTCATTCTAGTCTATAGTCTTTCAATGTGTTCCATGGTTGTAGAATAAGAGGAAAGCATATATTATTGGGGGTGCAATGCCACAGGCATGGGACGCCACTATAGAGGTAGTAGGAAATATAGGATCAGGTTGGATTATGCATGCATCAAATCACTAGAAAAAACCATATTTGTATTTTTTCGTAATATTATTAATATAAATCCTTGAAAGAAAAAAACTTAATCCTTCCCCTTCCCCTCCCAACTTGGTTCTTCGACTAAGACAGATGCAAATTAGGGTTGGACTTTGATTCATATTCACAACCATCAACACCATGAGAAAACATCTTGCAAGTGAACTCATTCATAGGGTTCAAACCACTAAAATTTTCAAAAGGAATCATTTTATATCCCATGTATGCAAAGAAAATGAGAAATATTAAAAGTTTTAAAACTATTTTCCCATTTGAAATAGTAAACACTTTCAAACTAAGTAGCATCAATATTTCAAAGCGAACTTCATAGATATACTAAATAACAAAAGATCAATAACAACCCATATAACCAAATTCCAATGTCAATTCCAAGAACCACCATACTTCAAAGAAGGTCACCATTCATGGACAACAAAGGAAAAAATAATACATCATATAAAAATACAGTAAATTGAGAATCTAGCATATGTGGGACACTTCCAATGCAATATTATGGACCTAGAAAGCAATTGACATTTGCATATTCACATAAATTTGAGACTTTTCATACCATGTGAATATTGTTGGTACTAGGTAGTAGGAGGTATCATGACTTTTCTTCCATACAAGAAAGAAAATTTGCATAGTAATTAGTTATCATGCTACTTGAAACCTAACAATGGAGGCATAGAGGAATTTCCCACAGGTGGTATGCATACAAACATACATTTTTAAATTTTAAATAATGTACTTGGTAAAAGTTCACTCACCTTGTCTTACCATAATTTCTAACTTTTGAATATATATTCAAAACTAAAGGCTCAATCTAGTTCTATGATAGATTTGACAATTTCTTCAAATATAAAGATGTTTTTTTATGTGAATACAAACATTCAAATATAAATATGTCCTTTGTTGTGCATATAAACATTTAGCCTGACTTAGTAAAGGGTACTCACCTTTGATTACCATAATTTCTATTTTTTTATAGTGTATAGTGGTCTAACTTATGGATTTTTATGGGAAGTATTGTAGGTTGATTTATATTCAGTTGGTGTACTATTTGATAGTCCAATTATAGAGTCTATTTACCATCAAAATAAATTTATTTTTTCATTCCACCTTAAAAAGGAAACCCAAAACATTGGCTAATAAGAGCATTGCAATTATTGTGTCACATGTGTAGGCTGGAAGCAAAAAGGAGAGGGTAATTTTTTAGTTGTTGTACTCTAATTGATTTGACCAATATTGAAAATTTTAGTTCATACAAGGGTTTTTCCTTTTTTGGATAGTATTTTCAACTCTATTTTAGAATGTGTGGGATTATTGCCACTTATGAGCTTGCAATGTTCTCACTTATCATTTATTAACCACTCATTTCTTCACATATCAGCATATAGAGTCCCCTGTAGGTTGATATATTCCCTACATGGTATCCTAAGGGCCATTGTAGGTTGACTTCTTGAACTACAAGGGCCCCTATAGGCTGTTGTCGCAACCGATAGGTTCATGCAAGACTTCACCCTATCCTAAAAACATGTATTCTCTAAAGTATTCTAAAATAAAGATAATTGTATAAGGACCATACCTTTGCATGTTTTGCTTCAAGAAAATTTTTAATAGTAAGTGTTGAACTAAATTCATGCCCCTTTCCAAGTTCTTCCACCTATTTTTCACCACCCATATCTAAATTTTCTTCTTAATATTGACAAGTGGGCATTGCCATTCAAGAAAAAAGGTTAATGACTGAACAAAAATGGAAAAAAAATACATTAACAAAATTTAAAAATCAAGCCAAAAAAAAGTTGTATGGGAATTAAACTCGGGTAATTACCTCATCTCAATTAATATGTTTGCAATTTTTCCATGCAACAACAATATGTTTAAGAGAGTCCGCAAGGGTGTAGCTCAACTGGTGATTCACTTGTAAATGAGATGATATGTTGTAATAGAGGTCACGAGTTCAAAACACCCCTACTTACATATTCCCCATTCTTGTAGGCTATGTGGGTGCACCTAGGGGTATAGTGGTAACAAACGGGATTGGACCCCTAGATCCCATGTCATGCGAGTACTAGATCCATCCTAGTTGTCGATTCCCGTAGTACAAAAAAAAATAGGTTTAAGAGAGGATACCATTTGTGAAATTTTGTTTGTCCACCCACGTATCCATTTCATTGCATGTATACAATCATCTTTGGTTTTTTACATTTTAATTAGTTCTTTTGGGATTCTTTGAGCTTCAATAGATAGAAAGGGACTTTTTCTTTGAGGTTTTTATATCTTTATATTATTCTTACAGTAATCTAATTTTTCCATATATTGAACAATATCATCTTCCCCTAGTTCTTTATTATTGTTTCCCACCTCTAATTCAATGTCAAGTTTCAACACACAATCGGTTCAATAAATAAATTGTAATATATAGCAAAATATACATTCAAATAAAAATTCATTCACTTGCTTCAAATTTGTCTTTTTTCCTTGCAACCCACCTTGACCAAAAACATATGGAACCTTCACATTTCTTGATTTTTTTCCTCCTATATTCTTTTACAAAAAATCTTCTGAATGCATATTTTTCCTTAATGTTTCTCACTATTTGGTATTTAGAGAGGAGCCAATCCTCTCCTTTCCTTAGCAATTTTTTTCTGCATGTATGTCCAAATTTGGTAGTCAAAATTTTCATTATTTAAAGTAATATTTTCAATAAATCTTAATACCAACAATATAAAAATAATTTTCCATTTTATATATGAAATTATCTACACTTATTCGACCTTGGTCTACAAAATATGATTTCCAAACATCCAAATTAGACCTACATCATGTACCCACTCTAAGGCCCACCTTGTAGAGTACCATCATAGATCCATCTAAACTCCAGATCTACCATATGCCAAGAGGGATAAAATCCCTCGAGTTCAAACCCCTTTTAGATTGCAAAACTTGAGGAGAGGTTTGCACCTCAAGTTATTTGATCCCTTTCGGTGCATGATAGATCCAGAATTTAGATGGATATAAGTTGGTTCCAATTGAAGGCGGATGAATTAGAAATTTAGACAATTATGGTTATGTGTATGTATGTTTTTTAGATGAATTTGATCCTTTGAAATTTACTAAGTATCATCTATAATTTGTATTTCAATAAAAAACAATTAGGACATTTAAATGATTATAAAGATGAATAAGTGCAAAATAACAATGTTCAAGTGAATAATAACAATGTGATATTATGAAGATATTCAATAACCTATAAATTATGTAGGAATTAATCTCAATGTGGCTTCTTCAGCTTTTCTCTTAGACACACTTCATCATTTTGGCATATCAATCATATGAACATAAAGGTTTAAGTTGAATACCATCCAAAGGGACCTTGTTGCTCTGTCTTTCCATTAATAATATTTATTTTTCCTATTGTCAATACCCGAGACTTATGGTCAATATGTCATATTTCCTTCATAATGAATTCCTAATGAATGATTGATGAGGTTAGACTGATCCTTGAATTTATGTCATAGTTTAATTGTTGCAATACGAAGTTAATATTTATTTTTAGCACCAAATCACTTTTCCATGTGGATGCAAGGAAGCATCAATATTAGATTAATGAAATTAATGCACAAAAATAATGTAGTAATGACTTATAGTGACTAAAATTAATGCACGAAACCAATGTAATAATGATTCATAGTCATTGAAATTAATGCATGAAACCAAAGCAATAGTAATCAGTTTTACTCACTGAAATCAATGCATGAAACCACTGTAATATTGTTGAGGCTTACTCACTGAAATTAATGTATGAAACCAATGCGATAATGATGAGGATTAGTCACTGAAATTAATGCATTCAACTAAATTGATAATTAACCGATGTAATAATGATTTATAGTCATTGAAACTAATGCAGTGAAACCATTGTAAGGGTGAAAACAAAAAGGTGGGAAACACATTTTCTAGTGTGTTGTTTTAAACTCTCGACCGATAGTTTTATTCAGTTAGAGTTGTCTATTAAAAAAATACTTTCACTTGAGAATCTATAACACTTTTCCAAGAGTTGGTAGAAAAACCTCCACTGAGACATTTTCTTAGACTAGAGTTTCTGGTAAAATGTTTAAAAAAAAACTCATGCATCTTTGGAAAGGCCAAACCCCCTGCAAATTTTAAATATTAATTATTCGACCTATTACCAATGGATTCATCTATAAATCTAGTTTCTAATTATATAAGAATTGTTTGTTTTCATCATTAAATTCTATTTTTTAATAATTTTATTCTAAACTCTATCTCTTCAAAATTTTACTATTCTAAAAACTATCTGCAATGAAAATTCAATATCTTAAAAATGACAACACCAAAAAAATAGGAAAAATCATAGAGAAATTCCTTTCCTTGTCCTCTTCACAAATATACTTTTAGTTTTATTAGTGATGATGACATAAAAATGAAAATTGATTGATCACAAAATGTGTTGAAACATCACCATCTTCTGATTGATCACAATAGTTCATGCACTAGTACAATCTTTGTAGATTGTGACAATGTAATTTTCCCTCAAACTGAATAGCCATCTCTAACGAACATAATGGATCAGTAAGTCACTCATTATCTTGATGTAAAATTTTAAATTATATGCAATTAGTAAACATTGAATTTATTTTAGTATATGTCAATAATGTTTTTTACAAAAATATGAGTATGGAGGTAACACAATTATATACAAATATGTTTTTACCTAAAATTGAAAATTCCAAGTGAAATATGATTTTAGAGGGGTTGAAGTTGAAAAAATGTAAAATTTTACAATTTTCTTCGTAAAAAACAAGCAAAAAGTGTTTTCCAACGTCATGTTTTCACTCATAATCAAAAAATAAAGTAATACACAGAGATCTAGAAATTTGTAATGCATTTGACATGGTCGATATATTAGACAACCTTCCTAATGAAGTCCTAATGAATGATTGGTGTGGACTGATTGATCCTTGATTTTATGTTATTGTTCAACCATCATAATTCAATGTTCATCTTTCTTTTTAGTGATAAATCACTTTCTATGTCGATGTGAGGAAGTAACATTAGGGTTAGATCATTGAAATTAATGCACGAAAATAGTGTAATAATGATTTATAGTCATGAATATTCATGCACGAATCCAATGCAATAATGATGAGGTGTCACAAAAATTAATGCATGTCAATGCAATAATGAGGAGGCTAATTGAAACCAATGTCATATGATAAATAATCTTTGAAATACATGCACATGTGGAGATCCATGATGTTTCTATCCATATTGAATCCATTAATATGTTAGTCTTATGAAATTTTGAGAAAATATCTTCTCCAAACATTATGTGTCTCAAATGCATATGACTTACTACAATATGAGGATTGTCCATTACTTTCTTCTTTTTAAAAGTGAAATCATTGCGTGATACTTGGCGATCTCTTTTTGCACAACAATTATTTAACCCGAGTCTTTAATAAGTCAAGTTAATTTATTGGAAACATCTTTAACCACCCAAGGAAAACTAATGGCATGTCATCTAGATTTGTATTCCCCACTTATTGAGTGCATAACCTGCAAAATTGGACTGACTCGTGCTATGGACATCTCTTAAACTTGTGTACGAATTGCAAGGATCAATGGTATCAACCCTAGAATCATATGGTTTTGAGATAAATTATTTGATTGGTATCCTCTCTTTTACATCTCTTACACATCCACTACACATCGGACCTATATTAATAAACACCACTTGAATGTTGGTATATGACTCTTCACACACATGGAACATTTGAACATCATCCATTTTATCAATTATTTCATGAAATTCTTTATGGTAAATAATTCATCTTCATATGAAACCAATGGTACATTTGATTTTTATTAAATTGAATCATCATCATTCATCATTGGTCCATTTATTCAATGATTGGTACTGGCTAGAGAAATAGTCTTAGTTTCCCCATTTCCTTGCTTATAACTTAATGTTTTCTTTGTTAATGTCTTTGTTGTCGATATTGATTATGAATTATATGATCTTCCTAACCATCCTCATTCATTCTTTCCAATTTCAATATTTTCCATTCGCAATTCGTTATTTGTTGCTCTCCCCTTTGATCTTTAGTCATTTATTGTCAATGCAATCTTTGTTACTCATTTTTCTGTATATTCTTTCCCTCCTTTTCAATTTCAATGAATCAATGCATTTGATTCATAGTGTGACTTCTATCATACTGACGTTGTTGGAATCTCGCATCTTCAATATTATCATTATTCACTTCTCCATTAACAATATACATGATGATGCTCAATTTTTAGTAATTTACAACTTATATCTTACATCAAATAAAGAGAACATAATTACAATCAATGCTAAAATTAATACAAGTTTATCTCTAAATTCAATTGTAATCAATGATGAAATTAGAGTTTGTTGAAATAAATAGATCCAAAAAAATTACGCCAATGGGTAGCTAAGTGAGTTGGAGCTTCTGAGTCCATGACCAAAGTATTCAAGGTAAGAGGTTCAAATCTTTGGGTCCTTCAGGGTTAGGCCCCTGTACCTGGAGCCGATAGGGTGACACCCCTTTGAGTGTCCCCCTTGATAATTATTACCGTGGATGAAGAAATCCCTCCATCTTACGCTATTGTGAACTACATGAAAAAAAATGCAACCAAAATTGAATTTACATCCATTTAAATTTATCGAATTTATTGAGTTAAGCTATATTAAATGTTAAATTATTTATAGATATTAATTTAGTATATATATAATTTTAAATTATAATATTATAATATTACAATAATGCATGTTTACCTCTAAATTTAGTTGTAATCAATGATGAAATTAAAAACTGTTGAAATCAATCCATCCAAAATTGAATTTACATCCATTTAAATTTATTGAGTTAAAAGATTGAGCTATCTTAGATGTTAAATTAATTATATATATAGATGTACATATAATTTAGGTTAGAGTCGACATTAACATAGATAATAATTTGTTGTTTTTAAATTTTAGCTCAGACTTGATATTGGTATAGTAAACATTTATAATGTTTAGAGTTTAGGTTAGAACCGACATTATAAAATGTGTTATCTCCACGTTAAGCATGGAATTACACCTATCTTTCATGTTTATTTGTAGAAAGCACTTCTCAGCGCAAATAGTGAATGGGATCATCATCTTTGAACACCTCAACGATGAAATCCTTCTTCCCTTCTATTTTTCTTTATGTTGACTTCCTTTCTACACTCGTATATACCAATATTGACTGGGCCTTTATATTTTAATAACAACTCATACATCTCAAAATTAGTAGAAATATTAGGTGATCCTATTGCATCAAAATTGTTGATACAACAAGTGTATTTTGAGGCACATTTCCCCCCCAAAAAATGTAACCAATGTCTATTCAGTTCAGTTTCACTATTCAGTTCAGTTTCACTAGGATGAACTAATTTATCCTTGACCACAATAGGTGTAGCACTAGGTATCCCATCAATCACCACATAAGTGTCTTCAAACATTTTCTTTACTTTTGAATAAAAATACTTTAAACGTGATTCTTGTTTTTCCTTATTTTATCAATAATCTCTTATAGACCCATGACATCAACCTCATGATGTTGAAATTGTGATATATCAATTCGTTTATCATGATCACAAGTATTTTCTTTATCATCAACTACATGTGTTGAGTCATTATTAATGTTTAGTCTTCTACGAATTGGTGGCAATATGTGCTTACTTTCCTTTTGACTTTTTTTTCTATTTTTCTTTGAAATCTAGTTCTAGAACATACCATATAATTAGTATCAAAATCATTTGTAGCCTACATAATTAAAGAAATAATATACTTATAAGTTCATGAAATATGGCCAGAAGTAAAATTTTAAGTGGATTAATTAATTACCTATTTGTGAGAACAAGAGATGATGAATATTCAACATTCTTTGTCATTCATTATTTATGCGAACATTCATAATATGTCAAGGGAACTGCATCATCAGTTTCAACTTTTCACTTCATGCCATTTTTCTTCATATAATTGCATCAAACGTTTCACATCGACCAAGAAAGAAAAATCAGAAAATATGATTGAAGATCTGGTATATTATAGTTGTAGCAAGCTATAATCAAGCATATTGAATCATGAATATAATACAAGTAGGTGGTAGAGACATTACAATGGCTAGCTAAACCATTACTTTGAATGCCGTCTTTGGAGTATTAATTTAAAACTTAAAATTTTAAACTATCACTATTCAACAAGGTGGATATTTCAACTAAAAAAGAAGTATTATCTAGTTTAGTGACAACAAAGTTTAGGGTCAATGCCCCACAAGTGATAAAACACATACATACCAAGATAAAGAAGCTAAGATAAAGAAGATAGAAGAAAACTAACAATGAACATTGTAACAAGTGAATGTGGAAAAATAACCAGATAATGTGACAAGCAAGTTAAGGTGACAAATCATCATCATCATTAATCATCTACATCACCATCAAGGTCAGAATATTGATCATTCCATGTGTATGCATCTACTTAATTCTATACCTCATCCCTCCTCTGTGACAATCATTATATTTTCTCTCAATATATTCAAGGGGAATCAAATTATATTCTTCAAACACTATCATCACTTTGAACATCTTCTTCCAATGTTTCTTGTAAATTACCATATTTCCCATCAAGCATTATATCAACAACTTACATGAATTTTTGTTTTGAACGAGATTTTTTTTTAATGAAATACAATCATCCTAGGCTTGTTATATCATCAATTAGAAATGATTGGTTAATTTGATCAAGGAAAACATATGACTGATCAAACATTAATAAAACTTTATTTGCATTTACATGTACAAATCCATACTTATCAAATTACACTACAGATGGTTTGATCAATTTACATTTTAATAATATCTGAATATTTTCACCATAGCGCATTTGAATAATATCTTGGATGAATCCAACATGTAATTTTTTCTTAGTTTCATGATTTAATTCAACACTAACGATACAATCAAAATTTTCCTTTCCTTCGTCCTTTTCTTCCACTCTTAAATGACTACCATAAACTTGCATTCCATTGAAATGCCAAGTTAAAATATGTGGAGATTGTGAAAGCTCAATTTCCTCCATTGTTATATCTTGAACTTATTCATTTGCATCACTAATTGCATCAATGATCGATTCATCAAATTTCGGAAAAGAATCACCTACTATCAAATCATAGCGTTTGCACTTTCAAGGATGACACATCCTTATTTGATTATGTTCTTCATATTTTCTACATAGAAAAAATAATCAAGATAGTAAGAATAATAATATAAATATATGAATGCAATTGAATAAATAGATTATCTTGAAAAGAATATTTTCATCTATGACATTTATAAAATGATTATGTGTTTTGAAGAACATAGTCATGTATCATAGTTCTTTCTTCGTGTGATAACTTGAAACAATGTCCATTTCCTTGTAATACTTCACCTACAATTCTCTCATCTTCATCATGATCCCAACAGATCAATTTATATCTTTAAAATCCTTCATATATTCTATGAAAATCCCACGGCCTATTACATTAAATATCCATTAAACATGATGCCTTCAAGTTTTTCTCTATAATGACATTTGTTTTTTAAATGTTCATATATAGTTCTATAGGATACATCCAAATTGTTCTTACTAGGACACATTGATCTAATTCATATTCTAGATGTATCAAAAGATGAATATAACACAATAACCTCTTCCCTAAAATTATCGAAGTTTAAAGGATCTAATACATGTAAACTCATTCTCTATCATATTAGGCCCAATAGTTTAGTTTCCATTATTGGCCCTCTACAAAACCTGATATATTGACCACGATGGGTAAAATATCCTTAGTTATGAAATGATAGTAATGGGTCTTGAGGAATCTTAAGCTATTGAATTTGGTTTGGATTCTAATATTACTACTTACATATCCAGTGGGAAAGCGAATATGAGACATCAACTTTATGAATTGTGCATGTTGTTCCTTTTTCCACACATAAGGAGAATGAGGTTTTCTATATTTTGCAGCACCATATTGTTCAACCCAAATATTTGAACAAATATTTAGTTCTTGAAAGTCTCAACATGATGAAACAATATTACAATACCTTCTACAATAACATAATCTATATTTTTCTCAATATGCATAAAGTCAACAATATTCCCAATGTAAATTGTAAACAATAAGGAAGCTCTCAAAGTGAATTTGATTGAATTACATTCCTTAAAAATTGAATTTCTTCAACTATGTTCCACGATCCTATTATCTCATCATATAATGTCTGTAGATACATATCAATTGTATACGAAGTTATACTTTTCTATTCTAGTATAATAAGTGATAGCATTAAGAAAAATGGTCTAATTGCTAAACACAGAGGAAAGTTAGAATTTATTAAAAAGGTTGACCAAGTCAACCATCTGAGTTCTATGATTTGAGAATGGGCTCAACCCATCAATATCCAAACCCAAGCTTACATGACAAGAAACTATGTAAAAATTAGGCCATCTATTGTCAAGATCCATACACATCTTAAAATCAGGTAGATGTTGTTTTCCATCAATGCTCTTATTTTGGGCATGCCATTGCATAAGTTCAACAATATCTCAATGCTTATAAATTCAAAGTAAACATGGTATCAGTGGGGAGTTGTGAATCACCTTTCTAGGAACCATAGTTTATTTCAACCCTTATCTATACCTGCTTGACATTATGTACATTTAGTATCACTTGTTAGATTTTTGTGAAAAAATACACAACCATTCATACAAGTGTATTTTTTCATATCTTAATCCTTGCTTAGAAATTTGTGTTTTACATTGACTTCATTTTGTTGGAAATTTGGACTTAGGTGGTAACAATTGATGCAACAATACCAATACCTCATCTACACTTTCATATACCTATCTTTCCTTGTAAGCCTACCAAGGAGGGTTATTATCATTATGCACCCTTCTCCTAAGGAACAACGACTTAGGAATTTATGAATTTTGAAGATATGGATCATGTCTGAGGCGGTTTTCAGGCTAATAATGACCCATTACAAGTATAGCAAAGAATTTTGACACTCACCCCACTTTTAGAGACCAAAATTAACAAGGGACCAATCAAATCTAAGGAAGAATTGAGTGAATTATTCCTCAATGGAGTCACCAATTATGTGGTGTAGAAAACCCTCCTATGGATAGTTAAGACCTCCTTTATATCTATCCAAAATGTGAGATAGGCAATAGGATAGAACACTGTATAGTTGTTCCCTATATCTATCAGTTGCTCTAGATCAAAAATGAAAAGAAAGAAGTTGTAAGAATTTACTTCTTAATCAGATCTAGGAGCTAGAACAATGTTCACACATGAAGTGTTTGACAAAATGTGCAAGAGAATCAACAAAGAGACTAAAAATACATGGAATAACACATGTGAATGGTGATAATTTATGATCATATTATTATCATGCATCCTATAGATGTTATGTTACACATTTATAATACATTGGAGAAAATTCGAGTGGCTCTGGCAGCCAATTGAGAAAGTACAAGTGTCATTATGAGAATTGACCCCAATCCCCCCTAGGTGGACCAAAGGAGCTCCAACTAAGCCCAAACAGTCACTAAAACTCATGTGAAGTGTGTTGGGTCATTAATGGGTCCTAGGAAAGTGTGGGTGAGAGAATAGAGGTGAGTGGGGTTCTCTAGGCGGCAATAAATGCTCCCGGGAGAGCTAAAACAGGCCAAATACACCCCTAGCGCGCTTAGTCAAACCAGGACCCCACAAATCAAGGAGGTAGCGAACCAATACATTAAATTAGGTTCCCATGTTCTGGGTTGACCAACTAGGGTGTTGTTGTAGGTGTGAACAGGCCAAAATAACTAGTTATATTGTTGAATCAGCTCTCCTATGTCTTAAACCATAGGATATCATTGCATGAAGGAAAATAAAGTTAGCCTAAGGTAAAAAATATGTACTAAGGATTTATTACTGCTCCAACACCCCCCCTTAATCCAGACTTAGTACATTTTAATCAAAAATATTTATTAAGGCCTTGGCAACTAAGGCACAAGTCACCTTTTACAACAAATTTTATTAATCCATGTAATCGAGGCAAGGAGGAAAACCTCTTGGGACAAAAAATCCCCTAAAAAATGGATATGAAAGAGATAAAAATGTCTTAATAAGGTCCTCTTATTCACTTGAATGATATTAAATAACAACTTCTTGGTGATGGACTTGGTCAAGATGTTGTGGATGCCAAGATCATGCATCAATGCATCAAAGTACTATAAACAACGATCATGTGGAGAGGCCCTTTGATGGTAATCATTTGATTATGGAGGGGCATAATAATAATTTCTCTTGCTGCAAGAATACTCTGATATAATATCATAATCAACCATGGAAAATATATCTCTGTAGACTCTTTCCCAACTAACATCAAAAGATTCAACAAAATATGCATTATGTGTAGCTGCCATATCATGAATAAAACCATGAAACTTTCTCTAAATTTGATGAAGCACCTTCATAAATCTGTAAAAAAGCTCATGAGGCTCTGAAATATCAGAATATATGTCACACAAAGAAGAAAATATCAGAGGTATGGTGTCTCTATGAGAGAATGGATCCATAGGAAGATGAGAGTGAGCAACTAGATCACAATTGCAATTGAGCGAACTTGGAAGGTCTGGAGACTTGAGATTTGAACCATGGGTGGTGAGAGAAAGTACAGAAATATGGAAAAGAAGTTACATGAAGGCCAATGATATGGATTTCCAACCAATGAAATATATACAATACATAACAGCAACATATCCAAGAGACATAGCATTGGAAACTAGGCAATTTTCTGAATTTCCAACTTGTGAACTTGAGGGTTGATGGGTCTTTTGGTCATGAGATGGTTGGGGAAATGAGTTAATGACTGTCATAGGATATATATCATCCTGTATATCATATTCAGAATCAGAAATGGAAATATATGAATGGATTTTGGAAGAGCTTTAAGAAGGCACATCAAAAGCTAGTGAAAAATGACTAGTTTTGGGAGGAAGCTTTGATGAAATGATTGGGAATTTTTTTAAGGAAGGGATGGAGGTTTCAGGTTCTGATATATAAGAATGTGAATCAGAAACAAAGCTATCAGAAATAGAGAAAACATAATTGGTTTTTAACCATGCACCCAATGCATGCTCAACCTTACCATTTCCTTGCTTGCGCTCCCATCTTTTTGCAAATTCTGGAAGAGCAATGTGGTTCTCCTCAAGGAGCTTGGTCATGATGTCCATTTTATTTCTGAAGCAATATATCTGAATATGTGAAAATTTGCAATAATCACATGTGGGTATTTCTCTATTGTTTCTCCTCCTAGATTTTGAGCTCTCATCAGTAGAACTAGAGCTTTCTGAACTTGATTCCTTCTTCTCTTTCTCCTTTTGCTTCAACTATTTCTTCTTCCTCTGGGATTGATTTGATACACCAGAAGCAAGAGATTGATTCTTGGATTTTATTATGGTACCCATTTGTATGAGCTTGTCCTGCTCTTGAGTCAAAGACTCCATGAAATCTTCCAGCGCAGGCATCTTCCAATTTCTGGTTGTCAGTTTGCTAGAGTGAAATGTTGAAACATATACAGAATACTCTAGCCCCAACTTAGAAAGGATGGACAAGATAAGATGATCATATTTCTTCTCTATGCCACATTGTTTTAGCTGAATTACCAGCACTTTAAACTTGGTGAAGAAATCTTCAATGGTCTCGTAGTGAGTTGGGCTCAGTGAGATTAGCTCATTCTCAAGATGATGGCCTCTCATTTCATTTTTCTTCCCGAATAGTGACTCAAACTTGACCCAAATTCATTCGGTGTGCCAAGAATTTCTATGTGAAAGATAATTTCTCTTGAAGTGCCAAGGAAGAGCATACCAAAGGCCTCATCAAGCCTATTAAAATACTTAGCTTTCTCCACAACATAATTTGGCTTGGTTTCAGTTCCCATGGTGACCTGGTAGAGGCCCTTGGACCTCAGCTAAATGACCGTTTCGACATTCCACTCAAAATAATTGAATGGAGTAAGAAGAGCTCGAGTTTTCTCCATCCTGCTTATGCAATCTGTGACAAAAATGTTGTTAAACCTGCAAGAAAACACTCTAGTTTTTTGGAAATATGCCCTAAATAGCAACTCAAACCTTACAAGATTTGTTTGCAGCTCCAACTAGCTCTGATACCATGTAATAATTTACTTCTTAATCAGAGCTAGGAGCTAGAACAATGTTCACACATGAAGTGTTTGACAAAATGTGCAAGAAAATCAACAAAGAGACATAAAATACATGGAATAACACATGTGAATGGTGCTAATTTCTGATCATATTACTATCATACATCCTATAGATGTTATGTTACACATTTATAATACATTGGAGAAAATTCAAGTGGCTCTGGAAGCCATTGGGGAAAGTACAAGTGTCATGATGAGAATTGACCCCAATACCCCCTAGGTAGACCAAAGGAGCTCCAACTAAGCCAAAACAGTCACTAAACCTCATGTAAAGTGTCTTGGGTCATTAATGGGTCCTAGGAAAGTGTGGGTGAGAGAATAGAGGTGAGTGGGGTGCTCTAGGTGGCAATAAATGCTCCTAGGAGAGCTAAAACAGGCCAAATACACCCCTAGCGCACTTAGTCAAACCAGGGCCCCAAAAATCAAGGAGGCAGCACTCCAAGACATTAAATAAGGTGCACATGTGCTGGGTTGACCAACTAGGGCATTGTTGTAGGTGTGAACATGCCAAAATAACCAGTTATATTGTTGAATCAACTCTCCTAAGTCTTAAACCATAGGATATCATTGCATGAAGGAAAATAAAGTTAGCCTAAGGTAAAAAATATGTACTAAGGATGTATTACTGCTTCAATAGAAGGGAATGTGACTCACCTATCCTTTGGGAAGTTTTCCTTGTGAGATCCTCGGTTGATGCAGCTCCTAGAGATCCATCTCCATCTCCTAGCACCTGCAACCTGCACACAAGAAGAAAACAAAAACCTTCCTCAAACCTTTCAAGCATCTAAGAACAAAATATATGCAAGGTATAACATGTTATGCTTAAGGAAATATCATTTCCCATGTATAATTTCAAGTAGCATCGATAATAATAGCAATATGGGGGGGACTTGTCAAAGCATGCACCACTTGCAAGTTAAAATTTTGAAGGATTAGTGTCAAATGGATTAACTTGCAAGTACCATACATGAGTTTTAAAGTATCCTCCATGAAATTGTTACAATCATTGTTGACGCTCTCATTTAACATTCTATACACTTAAAACCCTTCATTTAATATTGTTGGATCTTCATCTATGTTTGGTGCCTCCTCATATATCACACTATGCATTTCTATCATTATGGTTAATTAGTTTAATCCCAAGGGATTATTATTACCACTGTTCCCATATCTTATCATATGTTGATAAATCACAATTTATTTTTTTCATATTTTCGCCATGACAATCTTTACATGGACACAAATATCTCTCCAAACCCTTCTCATAGACTATATTGTCATCATGTGCATTCTATTCATCAGTTGTCAACATTTGACATTGAATATACATCTTCAAAGTTATGTATTCAATTATGATCAGATATGTTAATTAACAAATCTAAAATAATTTAGAAAGTTATTATCTTAGATTAACAATATTTGGATTGTCAAGCTCTAGAGTATGCCAAGTTAATAATGATTGTCAATAACTAGATATATTAGAATAACAAAGACTCTAAAGCTTAGAGAGGTTTCAATTGGATGTTCAAGACTATAGTGTTTCGACATGTTAGATTATATGTTTTTCATAATAGCCTAGGGTTTGTCTCTTTAATTTTGTATGTTGTTTGGTTTTGCCCCATATATTTCTAATACAAGTTTTTTATTCTATGAAAAAAGTGTGCAATTTTTTAACAGAAGAAACAAAGGTATGAATTATTCCAAGTAAACTAAAATCCAATGAAAAAACAAACTAAGAGTAACTGAAGATCATGGGATTATAAATTATGCATAGAACACCATAAAAATTTGAATCAATGTTATATGCAAGACATTTCTAGCCATCCTTATAACCAAAACATTAACAATGAAGCTCTAGACAATGATATTTCCAATGAACAATCCAACTAGGACATATTTTAGGTTAAATTTTTCCCTAACAAAGACAAAACATTAATAGTGAAGCCCCAACTAATGATCCTTCCAATGAACAATCCATCTAGCGATACACAAAGTTTACTCTATTGTTTTTTCATAATAAAAATAAAGGGGTATTTTTCATGGAACATGTATTATATACTAGGGAAAAGGAAATCCTCAAAATCTCAAAAACACTCACAAAATGAGTATCAAGCAATGGAAGATATGTCTATTTTTTATACTTGATAGGAAACAATGTGTTAAAATTTCCATTCTAGCATCATGATATGAATGAAAATAAAATAACTTTGTGGGTCAAATTTATAATGATATATATGTGTATACCATATATTAGGAATACCTTATGTATTAGGAATAGTCTCAAGGAAATTGTAGGTATGACATACACTCAATAGGATATGCCTCGGATAGTTGAGGGAATTAAAATTAATATTATAGTGAATATAGATGCTATCCTCTTTCAAATTACTATTGACCTGCTCATTGAATGTATCATGAGAAAGGCCATTCCAGACATGGGAAAACAGGGATATGGAATGGCTTTCACTAATTCCATTGTAAGTATAATTATTATTTATTGACCAATCTTATATAATACCAATGTTAGAGTATTCAAACCATAAATCGAAAAAAACAACCATATACCACATACTACCACCATGTACAATTGTCTCACAAATATAAATTTAACTCCCACTATATTTCTACGTATGTTATCACGAAAAACTTCACACACATACAACATTTTCGCAATTTACATGGTAATTTTTCATCAACATAAAACATGCATCCAACTGAATACATCTTCACAAGACCCAAAGTGTATTCAGAGTCCAAAATTTCCCCAAAGTAGTTAAAATACATAACCACAA
This sequence comes from Pseudotsuga menziesii, assembly GCA_001517045.1. Taxonomy (NCBI): domain Eukaryota; kingdom Viridiplantae; phylum Streptophyta; class Pinopsida; order Pinales; family Pinaceae; genus Pseudotsuga; species Pseudotsuga menziesii. Next base: position 157,779 of record LPNX010867456.1, read on the forward strand.
GGGTAATATCATGTTTATGCGCACGCCACTACATGTGACGAATCCAATTCCCATGCAAGAGTGCATATATTCCTCTGATACCTACATGATTGATAGAAAAGGTAGGATCTCACCCACCTGCAACACATTAAAGGCTCATGAAATCTCCATTTACTCAAAGAATCGGAATTTTGTCCCTCCACATACTTGGTTTCCTTAAATGGCCTCTCTTGTGTACTTAGGAGCCACATCATGGATCATTGGGTTCGCATTGGGATCTTGTTATACCTTGGCCACCTCTTGGCCTATAAAAGAAATCCATGGGCTTACTAACTATAAGAGAAAAAATAGAGAAAGATTATGTTGTTGTATTTGTGCTTGAGCTTCCTTTTAGCTCACCACTTCCCTCTTGTTTAGAATTTACCAATATCCCTTTCCTCCTTCCTCCAAGGGGCAAGTATTCTCCTCATTTTCCCTCCTTTCTCAAGGAGCAATATCTCCATTATTTTAGCTTACTTTACGCTTGTTGAAGTTGTTGTATATTGTGAGTGCTTGGCCCTACCTGACCCATAGCAGCTACTATGTCCTTGGCTGCAATTCGCAAGAATATTAGGAAATATTTCTCACCATGGTGCCATTTTTCCCTCAACCATATTTATGGTGACTCCAATTTGTTTTAGTTCATTTTTATTTGATTAGGTTGTTATTTGTGAAGTGGTTTATTTATGGTATTTTATGATTCACATGCGAAGAGGACCATCCCTTTCATCCCAAGAATTCATCCCCCAAGAGGCCATTTTATCCATTTTATCAAACGTGCAAATCCTGACATCTCGGGTACACTGATAGCACAAATATCCCTCTGATAGTTGTGTAACCCGTGCATATAAATAGACCACTGACCGGGTGGATTTCATTCTCATGATAGCGTGACATTCTCACATTGCAACCATGTGACATCATTCCAGTGAGTCTTTCTGCCACACTGCAACGTACCTATTAATTATTTTCCAGCGTTGTTGTATTTATTTGTTTTTACCTATTTTCAACAACAATTTTGTAGCCAAAGTATTGTTCACTAATGAAATAGGACTAAGTAATATTGCAATAGTTTCTTGTTTATTTAGTAATTATCCCATATAGACTAATATTTGTAATTAAATCATTCATCCCTCAATATCTACTTAGATAACCAACCTTGAGGCATCCAAAGGGCCTCATTGTTATCACTAGTATTCAGGAGATCTCATGCTTCTTTGCTTTACTTAAACATCTTTAGTTAAAGTAGTGTCAAATCCATTTTTGCGCATAATAAATGATCTAAAGACCCTCCTCTCCCCGAGTATGATATTCACCTCTCATTTCATACGATCTTGGTGAATCAAAAATAGGAGTGAAGTGTGAAATACCTCCAATTCACACTTAGCATTTTGTTTCTTTTTGCAAGGATTATTAGCATTTTTAGATCTCAAGTTACAATATCCATTTTATTTTGTTTTGAGCTCTTTATTTAATTGTAACAATACAATTTTATTACATCACATGTGATTTTCCACTTACACACACTAAGGGATCTAAAGACTATTTCAATCCAAGTATGCTCTTCACGTCGCATTCCATATGATCTTGGTGAATCAGAAAGGAAGGAAATTCGGAAATACCTCCCTTACACACCTTAATTCAATCAAAACCCATAAAATCAACCATTGTAAATGAAAACCAACTAAACTTATCCACAGGAGGTCACAAAACAACATTTTAGTTTGGTAGGATTTAGTGGGCTAGGCATCCAAATAATGCCCACCAATCTAGTTTCATTAGGCATTATTTGAAACATAGCATTGTTGTCTTTTAGGATGCTATCAAAATCCTACTATAAGCAAGTGTTCATAGAAATCCTATATCAAAAGTGTACAGTGACCAAGGAGGTAAAATATGATGTATAGCTACCCTGCTCTCCCCTAAGAGTCACTCAGTTCATTGTAGGGATATGGCACCATACCATCCAATCCCAATAGTTGATCCACACTTGACGCAAGGTAACTTAGTGGTAAAAAATTAGCATCTCACCATGGATAATTTGTGAGTACAAGTGACTCTTGAAGTCATTTATTTCCATTTGAAGGTATTTCCAAATCTGTTGGATTGGAACATTGGTCCCATCACTGGTACAACTGGCTCTTTGTTACCTCTACTAGTTGGATAATGTGTGGATTCCATTATCACCAACAATTGTGATTTTGGGAGGCCCAATTACATTTGAGAGAAAGGACGTTAGGTATTATAGGGAATTTACACTTGTTTTTATTTCTAAATGCAAGTTCATGTAACTCATAATTTAAAAAGAACCTAGATGTGAAAACCTTTGCACTAAACCATATTTTCATATATCACTCACATATTGCACCAATTTTGCATCTGTTGTGGTTGGAATATTTTTGCATTTGTTCATATGTGTTTATTTCCCTCACACCACTCTCACTTTGATACTAGACTTCCACCATAGGCAATCCCACAAATTGCAAGGCCTATCCCCCCCTATGGAAGCCTCGTAGACTGCAAGGCCTATCCCCTCTCTTGAGGGATGTTTTCCCATTATATCCTCATCATTCATGAGGGAGGTCACCTGATCATGGACGCTCCTAGGCCACATTGATTAGATCCTCTAGGAGTGGGCATACCTTTCTTGACTCATTCTCTTCCCTTAAAGAGAGTTTGGACCCTTTTTCCTCCTCCTTTTACAGAAGAGGTTCACCTTATTTTACTCCCCCAAGAGGGAATACCCCGCATTCTTCCCCCCCTTGGGAAGAATCCACACTACATATTCATCTTCTCATAGAAGACAAATATCACCACAACATATTCCAAGTTCTCCCCCATGCAAAAAAACAGACATAATACAATGGTGGTCCCCAGCCCAAACCTACCATTCATGGAAATTATCCTTGATCCAACTAAATTAGTCAATGATCCCATCAGTCATGATGCCAATTGGTATAGTATTCCTATAAGTATCCCATCAAAAATCCCTAAGTTCAAAGGGAAATAGGAATATGATCCTTCCAACCATATCATGGCATTCCATCTATGGTGTTCCTCCAACAACATAGTGGAAGATTTGGTATAACTTTGTCTCTTTCAAAGAACCCTCACTGGTACATCTACAAAGTGGTACATGAATTTGACCTGGGCATCTCATACCACATTTGAGACAATATCCACAACATCTCTCTCCTACATTCAATTACCAATAAGACATGACCTAGGCCTTGAAATCCTCACAAAATTTTGACTGAACACTATGACACACATCATGGACCAATGGCAATGTCGTCACACCTTTTGTAAAATCAACATTCAACATCCTTTCCTTTGGATTGGTTCTTCAAATATCTCCAACCAGTTATTGCCAAGGACATGGCTACCTCAATGGCTCAAAATGAGGCCCAAAGTGATTCTTAAAGACCAATAATTTGAACTCATTAATGCCCAACTAGGGTATTTGTAGATTGTAATACCACATGCCCCTTGGCATCGATCATTAGATCCTATCCTTGCAGGGATGTCACATTCCGTAGATGGGGTTATTGGGCCCAATTTCTCCCATGGCAAGGTTCCCTCACAACCAATTATTGCACCCCCCCTAATGATGTAATAATAACCCCTCCCTATTATGTTGGATCCCCCTACTAGTATGCTAAACCCCTCTTTTGGATAGTCCCAGTACGGAACATACAACTCTTCCTACCATAGTACAAGCCAAGTACAAATAGTTTCCCAACAACAAATGGCACCACTTATTCCTACATCGACATTGTATGAGGTGCAACCAACCTATATACAACCACTAAGGTCCTCCTAGAACAACCACCATACCCCATATGGGGGTCAAATAGTTTCCCTTATTACCCATACCCATGTCCTCCTGGAACAACCACCATACCCCATATGGGGGTCAAATTTTTCCAATGTTCTATACAACAACAAACTCAACAATTTGAGCAGTTGAATATTGCTGACCCCCTGAATTCTCAAAAACATGCGAAGAAAATGGAAAAGAGAAAAAAACCCAACAATAGGGGAAGGGGTGAAACCAAGTTCCCTAGCATAACCTAAACCAGGGTAACCAACTAGTACAAGGGGGAAACCCCCCAACCAAGAAAAAAATTGCCAACCTGAGAACCAATTACCCTTGCTCAATTTTTTGTGAGTATGGCCATTACACTCACCATTTATCACTTATCCCCGATTGGAAATAGTTGGTGGGAGCAAAGAAGTAGACAGCAACAAACCCCCCTTGGGAACCTCCTACACCACACACAACAAGAGATGGATCCTTTCAAAAAAAATTATGAACTCGACATCTATCAACCTCCAAACTCATTCCAAAGGGTATACTAGTGTTGATCCCTCACCTATCCTAGAAGAGACTTCAGTCCCTTCAAGAGGCCCTTTGCATATTTTGTTCCCCAACACAGAGAAAATTCCAAGGATAACAAAAGAACCACTTTTGTGTACCCCTCATAACTCTCACATGAAGTGATTGGGATCACATGTTTGTACGCTATTGGGATCACATAAGTTGGTCCCATCATATATTGCTCTATGTGCATATGATGGAAGGCTATCCTAACCACGAGGATTGTACTAGAATGTCCCCATTGAGCTAGGGAAAAATGGTAATCATTGATTTTGAAGTCGTTGATTCCTAGTTAGACTACAAAATCCTATTGGGTCTCAATTACATGTACGCCATGAAGGTGGTCACGTCCTTATTTTTCTACATCATGGTGTTTCCCTTTAACAAGAAGGTGGTCACCCTCAACCAATTTAATTACTACAACCCTCATGCCTCTATCAATCTTGAGAATGTCCTACCAGTAGTAGGCGAAGCTAACCCAACCCATTATGTTTAAATTGGCCTGATCATGTACAAAGATTTCAACCTCCTCAGGGAATATCCAGGCCCTCTACTTGGAATCCCCACCTCAATAGATGGTCTCATGTGCACCATTTTCACCTATGAGAATGAGTCTTCCCACCCCATGACATCATCATCAACAACCCAAACCAACCATGGAGTCGAGCAAGTATTGAACCCGTCCGTACGTCCCATGTTCTAGATAGCATTTTTGTACCCCCCCCATTGGAGTGCAGGGAACACCAATTATGGCCAATTTAATGCTCCTAGGGCTCACATTGGGAATCCCTATGTAGTACCTCACACCACTAATCCCTGATATGTCCTCAAATCACATTACACATTACGAAATGGTGCTAGCTCAACAAGTCACTCCCCGCGATACCACCCATCGAAACTACGCCATTATTGAACAATCTACCATTAATAGTTAGAAAATCAAAAAATGGGGTATCATTCAACCCAAGCTGAAAACCCCTACTAATGGAAGCAATAATCAACCCAAGTTAAAATCCCCAACCACAAACACCCAACTTCCCAAATCTTCATCAAGAGTATATAAACCCAAATATGGTGGCATACTTTAACACACATTGAAATTCCCCACCATGCATTATACAACCACTATGAGAGCCACACCTCCATGTGCTTTATGTGGTCAGCAAGGTCATGCGATAAACTTGTGTCCTACCATACCAGAGCTCAAAAACTTGATAAGCAAACCGATAAGTTTAACACATGCACCCCAATCTGTGACTGGGGACACATCCCCCTCCCAGAATCCTAAGTCCAAATTATGAAACACCAACAAATCGTGATCAATCTATTCTTAGTTTGGGAACTACACACACCATTGTCTAGATCTCCCATGATTTCATAATGCATTGGAAACTATTCGTCTCACGCAACCTTTGGTGGAATGCCCTCCTTCTCCACCAACAAAAACAACTTCCATTAATGTGGTTACCACCAATATAGTCACACAAATCGTGTCTCCTGAATCACCTGCTCCTAAGACCCCTACATATCTACACCCACACCTCGGTCATGTTGAATACAATAATCCAAAACAATGGTTGCACCTCTTGTGAAAACCACAACCATATGATTCCTAGTCATAATATGCCAACCTCCCTAACAAACATGATACCCCTTCTAATACCAAGACTCGTACAAATCAAGGGATCATATTACCCATGTTGAGCATGTGGCTCTACTTCCCAATATTCATTTCAGCGCCCCATCTTACACACTGAATGAAACATTTTCCTCAATCATATGCATCTGCAATACCAACTTCTTCACCTTTTAGTATCTCCACAAGAATTGTCGATAGAGAAAATTGTTGCCACCTTAGTAGATACCATCAAGAATGTATCCCCCCTAGCTTGTATACTCACTAGTGATTATTCGTTATCCTCCAACGAAGACCCATATCCACCACATACATTGCATGTTTCCTAGAGATAAGGGGATCTCCATTCAAGGGTGGATTCACACTCCTAATGTGGGTTATGTTTTGGTTCTTATTTTTGCATTGTCAATACCTTGGTCATTTCCTATACTATACTTAGATATCATCCCAAAACTAGCATATATTCAATCATTTTACCCCCTGATCACATTAAACTTATGAGTACTCCTACTAATAATCATATGGTCATAATTCCAAGTAATAATGTTCTATCAACATTGTTCCTAAGAATATCATATTTCCCCCATGGTTGTGCACGCATTGAAAACCATATCATCATTTGAAACCCATTATTTTAAACCCCCACAAGACAAAGAGTTTTATATACTTTGAGAAGATCAACCCATAGTTCATGATATCATAGTTGTGCATTTATTGCCTCACCTTCAACCGTTCATGCCACCAAATTCCTTGACACACGTTATGATATCAATTCACGATTCCCCATTCATACCCCCATGTTCACATCATGATCTACAAATATTCTTTGTATCATCACCCCCATGAAGACACCAATGGGTCCCTTTCCCTCTGAAGCAACCAATTCTATTCAGTTGTTCCTGTTAGAACACTTTACATGGCATTGATTCATGGGCACACATATTTGCATTTGCAAAAATACCCTCACTTCATCTTGGAAAGGGTTCCCCAACCAACTCAAAACTGTGGTAACCCCACCCATCATCAAATTGACTAGTCAACTTACAAAAAACCATGGGATTCCCACCTATCATCAAATTGGTCCCTTGACATGCCCAAATCTATGGGGACCCCACCAATTATTCATTATCTACAAACAGTTCACTAATACACTCATAACCATGGGAACCCCTCAATTCTTTGGTCAACAACCTCCTAGTTTCCTTTGATCGATGTAGTTGAGTCCCCTACCCAGCATGGTCAGTTTGGTCAGTCACTATGTCCTCATTATTGTGTTTCCCCTAAAACCCATCATTTGGAGTTTGTCCTCCTCCATTATAATCTATCCATACACTTTGAAGTATGTTGTCATCAATTGATCCCCTAGTTTACATCGATCAAAGGAAGTTATGATCCCCATGCTTACTAGTCAGTATTTTGTCAAGTCAGTCAATCCAAATTGGGTACAACATGATCTTGGTTCATATGACAAGACCCTCATCTTATCAATATTCTGCATCTCTCATCTACATCAAATCTTCATATTCTGAGAGTTGCACAATTTACAGTAGTAACTTGGGATTCATGTCATTCATGAGAATGAATTGTCTCAAGCTAAGTAAGGAGATTCATTAGTGCTCCTTAACTTAGTGGTATCCCCTATGCTCAACATCAACACTGTTAAATTGCATTAGGGGGAGCCATACATATCAAAGGTAGTAGTGTTTACATTTGAAAATCATGGCAGTGGCATATCTAGTACAATGATGTCTCCAGTGGCTTCACCAGCATTTCAGACACCCACCCCTGTGGGATTATTCATGTTATAAATAGTTTTGCTTCTCCAACACCAGTGACATCCATTCTAGGTTCATGTACTCTCATATGGTTTGAAGCTTCCTTTATCCATGGCCAAACAATTTTGTGGGAGATATCTTAGTCTGTTCATTTTGTATCCACTATGTCCTTCTTCACAAGCATAAGAATGCCCGCTTCGTTTTTATAAAATTAACACTTTTATTTATCACTCCACCAACAACCTTCCTCCTTAGGAAGGGTCTATCCATCCAAATATGTTTCCAATAATTTCAAGAGAAACAAAGAGAACACAAGAAAAAATGATGATGCATTATCAGCTCTACATTTTGTTTAGTTTTGTTCTTATTTCTTTTGCTTTGCATTATTTCCATTAACAACCACTTGAAGAATTACTTGGAGCACTCACCCACCTCAAAGGGGCACATAATACTGATACCTTGCTACAACCTATAAGGCCTCGCCCCTCGCCAAGTGGGAATAAATCACTCTTGTGCAATATTTGCCAAACTAAGGTCCTACATGTTACCATCAATTAAAGCATATGACCGATGACGATATTAATTCTTGTCGTCACGACCATATTAAAATTATAACTTGATAACTAGAATAAGGACATTCTCATGATGGAGATGTCCACATTGGAGAGATGGAACATGAATGTATGATATCTCATGTAACTACTTGTTAAATATATGTTGTCATTTATGTCAAATATAAAATATGAATAAGCTAAACATGAAAGTCAAAGGGAAGAGATGAACAGGTTGAATATCAAAGATGGGTAAGATGGATTAAAGATGGACCAAAAGTCAAAAGATGTCAAATATCAAGAGGTTAAAGTACCATCATGACATTGCTCTCATTTGCGCACATATTCATGCACATAATTGTAAGTAACTATAAGTTTGAGACTTGTAAAATAAGCAAATTAGGTGTGCCATAATCCCACAAATGTATTGGAATTTGTGCGTCTTAAACTACTACAATGAATTGCAAAAGTGGCACGCCAATTTAAACATTAATTTGTGTCATAGATGCAATCCAGTTGGATGATATCCGAGGTAGATGAACTTCACCAAGTGGGCACATATATTGAGTTAAGAAGATTATAAATAAGCAGTGAAGTAAGCTTGGAGAGATGGATATCTAACTATTTGACAAGATTCAAGGGTTCTTGTTTTAGGGGGTATTAATGGCTCGTTGATCGCAGAAGAATATATTTTTGGAGCAGACCCATAGTGCAAAATGAGCAGCATTGATTGATAGGATACTCGAAATCTGGATGTGTGAACAACAAGTATAAATTTGCATAAATTCTTCTATAAAATAAAATGCAGATCAGTTGAGAAAACATAGATCATAGTTATATTCACACATCATATTTTGAAGAATGGTTTGACGTCAACTCAGACACTCAGATGCATATCATAGTCTATTTGTATTTTGAGAAACTAGATGTAGATACAAAGACACAGATCAAGAATTGTGGAATTTGAATAGGAAGATGCAGATCAAAATTGTTTGGGAAACTGACTAATACATATACGTAGATGAAGATTAGAAGAATTCAACAATTGTGTAATTTTAAGGAAGGATATTTCTCTATTTTCAACACAATCACATTTCATATCAGGGAAGTCAGAAGGGGCAAGGAGAAGGGGGTTAGAAACCTCCTTCCATTAGATGCTGGAAAATTCATTCAAGGTGCAACAACATCCTTTCTATGGGTGCAAATTAAATACAAGGGATCAGAATCTCCTTCCAATGGGTGTTGGAGAACAAAATTAAGTTGTAACTTCCACACCTGGAGAGTGCAATTATTCCGTAGATCGGAGCTTGAAACTGCAAGTTGCAGTTTGCATGACCAGACAAATGTTTGCTTAGTTCATTTCCTAGAGATCGTGAGTTGAAGCTTTCACAGATAGAAGTTGTTTCAGGTTCGTTCCAGCAGGCTGCAAGTTGTGATTGAGATCAAGTTAAATTCTGAAAGGAGTGGGTGCTCATGGTCGAATACTGTAATATCCCATTGATGTAACTATTCATATTCACACACTCACACACATACATTTGTTTTCAAACATTTGTGTGTTGTTCTATTTATTGGTGTGATTTTTCTAATCATGAATACCAACAATTGGTATTAGAGTGAGGTTTCTTTAGTAAACAAACTAACATCTAGAAGACTAATCCAACATAGAAATGACGAGATCAGAGGTGTCTCATAAGGCCATGAAGGATGTACCAAAGGACGAAGAAATTGTAGAAGTGGACTTTGAAGGAGAAGTTATCAATGCTCTTTAAGAATTAGAAAAATTCAGAAAGAAAAACAAGGCTCTGAAAGAGAATCTTAAAGAACAAAAGGAACAAATCGAAGAAACACGAAATATCATCATGGAAATAATGGAACAAATAACACTTCAAGAAGAAAAGTGTAATAAGCTGGAAGGTGAAATTACTCTTCTAAAGGAAGAAATGTACAAGGAAAATAAACGACTGAATTCTTGCAGAAAATCAGGGATTCTAGAGAACTATAGAAGACCATAAACAAACGTCAAAATCAATGCCAATGCTATAAAAAATTATATACCGAAGGAAGAACATAATTATATAATAAGGGTGTCCTCCTGCTCAAATGACAGCTATACACAAACAAGAATTTTTTGACCAATAAGGTATCAAACACTCTTTATAGTAAATTGTTTCTTATGTAGAAACTTTGTCACAAAGAAGTGAATTGTAGAGTGCGCCCAAGAAACTACTCTAAAGAGTATAAAATATCCTACATAAGAGATGATTCTAAAATGTTGACTAAGGTTTCACAAGAAGGATCGGATCTGTTCAATCCCTTGAATACAAAACATGAGTGCCAATAATGTGGCAACTATGGACATAAAATCGAACATTCTAAGAAAAGGTATTCACTGGAAAACAGTTATCACTCGAAGGAAGTTCGACCAGAAAAACTTGTTAGAATAGGTTGTGAACACTACAAAGTAGCACTACATGCACAAAATAGAAGGGGTAAGTGGTATATTGGCAGTGGGTGTTCTGACATATGGCAGGTGAAAAAGGAAATTTCTTAAAATTCAAAGAAGAAAAGGGAGGAAATTTCTACATTGGAGACAATGGCTCTGCCAAAATCATAGGCAAAGGACTGGTCACTCTAGGAAACCAAAGAACTAAAGAATATAATGTCCTATTGGTTGAGAATATGAAACATAACCTTCTTAGTGTGAGTCAAATGTTCATCAAAATCATGACGAAAGTGCACAAAATGAAAATACTAAGAAGATATGGATAAAAAGGACATCTCAGGAACATGTAAAGAATGAAAACAACAACTATCGAGTATCAAGGGAAAGCAATTCTTGTTCACACTAATCCAAAAGGATTATGTAAAATCCTTAGTCCAAAATAGGTACATTTGAACACTCGAGGATTGATAGAGTAAAGATGTTCATTAAGTTAAATTTGAAGAATTGTTATGTGGTATTATAAAAAGGCATGCAAACAAAAATAGAAAGTAGATATACAAGTTACATACCATGATTGCGCAAAAAGGAAAGTGTCTGTATTTTATTCAAAATTATTGTTACAAAATTGTGGAGCTTCGAAGCTCAAATTACATCAGGCCACTATTGGGAACCAAAACATAAAATTGAAGCAAATGTAAAGACGACTAAATTTGGATCACAAATGTAGACTGAGGTCGACGTCTTTGACATGATTGGAAGACATAAGTGAAAGATGCAGATTTAAGTCCATTGGAGATATCTCTGCATGTTCAAGTGACTGTAACAAGGGAATAAGTTTCTATGTTGAAGTTGATGGATTGGATTCAACCCCAATATTACTCAAAATATATAATGTGTGTTGTTGTTTATGTTCCAAAATTTCCACCCTCCTACTCAAACTGGACATCCTCTCTGAAGTAGTTCAGTTGAAACATGACTATTCGTACCAAGGTAATAAATTAATCTATGTCACTTGATTCTTCCAAATTCCAATGTCCATCTACAATTGTCTAATATCTTCTTGTTGATATTGAATGATTTTGAGAATACTATCAACATAAGTATTCAAACTCTGGAAATAGGACATTATGATGAGAATGGTATGCATAATTGAAAAGAAATACGCAAATAATAGGACAATATTAATAGAGTAAAAACTAGGGTGTTGAAAAGAATGAAAATACGACAAATTTATGGACCAAGGAGTAAGTCGATCACCCACTTGAACATAAATTGAAGATACATTGAAGATGGAGAGTTCGTGTATTGTACAACCCAAGGCATCGCACATTAAGTTAAATTAAATGCAAAGGAAAAAAAGTTATTTGAAAGAATGATGTTGGAATAAAGGCGACGGTATGAACACACCACATGGACAACACTTTGGGCACATCAACTTGTTTAGGCACGTGAAAGGTTGTAAATATGTGCAAATTTATTACATGAAGTAAAAACACCTCTTATCCATAGTCCAAGACAAGACAACTTGCAGAATCCATAAAGGTGACAAGAAGTTAGTTCACTATAAATGATGCAAAGACAAAGTTATCTGCGACCTGGAAAGCACAAATCCAGGGGGGGAAACATTGTAAAATGTCCCTTTTCCTTTGATGTCAAATGGGGAGATAAGTTAAATGAAGGATAAAATGAAGTTGGAAGAGGGAGAGAATCTGAAAATAAAGAAGATCCCAATGAAAGGGGACCCTAGCTATGTTGAAATCAATGTCAAATGGAGATATTTCTGAATATATGTTGTCATTGATGTCAAAGATTTAAAAAAATGAATAAGCTAAACATGAATGTCAAATATAAAAGATGAATGAGATAAATTTTAATGTCAAAGACAAAATACGAATAGGTTGAATATCAAAGATGGGAAAGATAGATTAAAGATGGACCAAAGTCAAAAGATGTCAAAGATCAAGAGGTTAAAGTACCATCATGACATTGGTCACATTTGTGAACATATTCATGCACACAATTGTAAATAACTATAATTTTGAGACTTGTAGATTAAGCAAATTATGTGTGCAATAGTCCCACAAATGAATTGGCATTTGTGCATCTTAAACTACTAAAATGACTTGCAAAAGTGGCCCTCTAATGCAAACATTAATTTATCAGAGATGTAATGGAGAAGAATGATATCCGAAGTAAATAGAATTCAACAAGTGGACACATCTCTTGAGTCAAGAACATTATAAGTAAGTGGTGAAGTAAGCTTGGAAAGATCAATATATAATTGTTTGAAAATCTTCGAAGGTTCTTGTTTTTTGAGGCATCAATGGATCGTTGATCATAGATGAATATCTTTTTGGAGTAGAGCCACAGTGAAAAATGAGAAACACTGGATGATAGGATACTGGAATTCTAGATGTGTGAAAAACAAATATAACTATGTAGAGAGTCTTCTATAAACTCAGATGCAGAATAGTTGAGAAGATGCAGTTCATAGTTATTTTTGTACATCGTATTTTGATAAATGGTCTGACACAGACACAGACACTCAAATGCATATCATAATTTGTTTGTATTTTGAGAAACTAGCTAATGCAGATACAAATATGCAGATCAAGAATTGCGTCAATTGTGTAATTTAAAGAGGAAGACATAGATCAAAATTGTTTGGGCAACTGACTAGTGAACATACACAGGAATAGATCAAAAGAATTCATCTGTTTCAGAATTTGAAGGAACTACAATTCTCTGTTTGCAACACAAATCACATTTCATATCAGGGAGGTCGAGGAAAGGAGCAAGGGGTTAGTATCCTCGTTCCAGTAGGTTCTGGAAATTTCATTCAGGGTGAAATAGCATCCTTTTTGTGGGTGCAGATAAAATTTAGGAGATCACAATCTCTTTCAAGTGGGTGCTGGAGAACAAAACAAAGTTGTAACTTCCACACCTGGAGAGCGCAATTCTTCCATGAATTAGATCTTGAAGCTGCAAGTCACAATTTCCATGAACAGACTGATATCTACTCAGGTCGGTGCCTGGAAATCATTAGCTGAAGCATACACATATAGAATTTGTTTCAAGTTGGTTCCAATAGACTGCAAGTTTCACTTGAGATCAAGTTAACATATGAAATGAGTGGGTACTCATGATCGAAGACTGTAATATCACATTGATGTAACTACACACACACACACATTTGTTCTCAAACATTTGTGCATTGTTCTATTTATTGGTGTGATTATTCTAATATGAAAATATGCATAATTTGAACATATATGCACAATTATTGATTCACCCTTCCCCCTCTCATTAATAACTTAATACTACCGACATAGATCCAAATCCTAGGCTTTATCAAGCGCCGAGAGGGATCAAATATCTGGAGGTGCAAAAATCTTCTTTAGTATTGCATTCAAGAAGCTATGAGCTTTGGTATGCCCTATATATAGCCATTGATTTGATTCAAACCAAAAGACACATCTTTTTATTTAAGGCCCGCATATAATATTTTTATTTAAGTGAAAACCATTGTGTAATTACTGAAAACTGGATAAAATCCTATGCATAAAAAAGGCCTTAACAAACAAACAGTGAAATTCATGGATTTGTTTGTGGTGTTAACGTGATAGATTTTGTACCTCAGGCGGGCTAGATTTTATGTTAATTTTTTTTCTAATATAGATATTGAATTGTATAGATATATGGCTATTCTGATGCTTTGCTTCTATTTAATCTTGTTCAATCATTAAACTTATTTCATTAGTGTCTTAATCAAATCTTGAGGGTGAAGTTTTGAAGCTATGCTCATTGGACGTTTATGCTAATGTTATGTGAATGCTAATGGAAGGAGACTTAAATTTATGTGTAGGAAATCTACTTTTGAAATCTAGTTAACTTAGGTCTCTTCTATGCAACTCTAGAATTTCTTGACGGATCTTGTAAAACTTGTCTGGTAATGGATTGTGATTCTTTGAAATCCTTAAACACTTATTTGTTATTGCTTTGGAATGTGAAGTTAAGCCTTGCTCACTACATGTTCATGTCTAGTATACATTCAAGACATTTCTGGTTATTATGCTTCGATATGTGAATGCAATTCAAATGATATTTATTTCTATGTTGGAACTGTACTTCTTGAACCTGTGGAATTTCTTCACCTTTCGGAAGTCCAATAATACTTTCAAATCATAGAAAAGTGAACTGATATCTATTATTGAAATTTAGGATATCGATTTGGGATTGTTAGACTGAATAAATTTTAGTATGAGGCCCTCTATGAATTTCTCAAGAATACCTAATTCCCTTCCCATATAGAATGTAGTGTTATGTGCCACACCCCGAGGATCCAACAACCGAAGAAATGGAAAATAGTTTGCCAAATTGGGAGCTCTTGCTTTCATCGCCAATTTCTAAATAGTGTATTGTAACTCTTGAAAGGACTAAGATTGGGGATCAAACATGTATTTACCAAAGGCCATGTTTCCTAAGAGATTAATAGCGGAGTGGACCATAGCATCTGTGATATTTAAACTCTTTCCCTTTATACTTTGCTGCAAAATATTCTGGATTGTTCGGAATACTTGATCTCTTCTCAAATATTGCAAGGCCTCTAGTCTCTTGACATTGAAGTGCTCTGTATTAGATATACGTCTGAGCATACGCTAGTGGGATCCATATTGACCCCAAACTATTAAGTACTTGTCATGGGAAAGAGACTTTATTGATTGTATGACAGTCCTACACGCAAAGATGTGGTCATGGGTCTTGAGAACTTTATTTTCCATGGTTGGAAAGGAGACCACCACTGTGGTTTTCATTCCCAAAGAGAGACGCATGAGAGGACCGTATTTGGTAGCCAGGTGGAACATGGACTCATGGGGGTTGTTACCCAACTGAAACAAATTACATAAAATAGGCCATCCTGGAGGCCCCGGAGGAAGCCTACAATATGTTTTCCTCCACATGTTCAAAAGAAAAAATATGATAGCTGAGTTGATCCCCGTTGCAAAATACCATAAAAAGCATCCAATATCCATTGTGAATTAACGATGAGAGCCACGCAAAACTAAGTGCAGATAGAGGTGGTAGAGAAGTGATATAGATAGACGGGGTATAGAAGTCATATAGTCATACTTGGTAGGTTTCCCATACATATATAGTAAAAAATGACGGTGATTATATGTTTTTCGTTGTTTCCTCTTTTTATTTGACGTGACAAGGAGTTAAAATTTTAAACCGTATTTGAATGACAAGCATTTACCTGATGTGACATGGAGTTAAAATTTTAAACCGTATTTGAATGATGAGCATTGCTCGTGAGTATTACATGTTTTAACGTATTACCTATTAACTAGGGCTAAAATTATTTATCCATTAAAGTTTTCACTTTTCTCCATAAATGTGAGAAGTGAGGATTCTGATGGGTAAATAAGTTGTCAAAATTAATAGCCGACATAAAAAAAATTGTTGCAAACTTTACAACTTATGATTAGACAAATGTTACAAGATCTCCCTCATACTTAGCTGTAGAGCACCTCTCGGCGCAATAACTACTCATTTATTGAAAGAAAGTCTTTTTTACTAAAGTGATGCATATAGGGTCCATGTTTGTGTGTTTTGTGGTGTAATTTCCACATAAATTTTGAAGAATTTGTTTTTTTGGATTGTAGAGGATGCAAGAACAAGATTGGTAAGTCCATTGGATGTAGCTTAGCTGGTTGGGAGGAATGAATGCTATCCTCCCTTCCTAGGTTCAATTCCTTGTAAGTGACATGTTTATCCCTTAAATGGGTCTCTGAGATGCTCTTGTTGTTGAGTCTCCACTGTACCAAAAATTCTAAGCCACCCCATGTTCTCTCATGGATTCCGGGGAGGTTATCCATGGACATAGTGAGCAGCAAATGAAACACAAGGAAAAAAGAAGAAGGAACAAGACTAATATTATGAAGGTGATTTTTCACAATTGTGACTTTTTGTCTGTACATTATATAGGAATATTAATATTTGATATCATCATTATTCTTTATGTTGATGTTTTAGGTTCACAAACCACATGCTTGTATGTTATCATTTAAAAAACTCATTGACATGGTTGTTTCCCCAGGAATGTACACTAAATAATTTAAGGGTATAAAAGATCAAAATTAGAGAGGAGGAGCCTGAACATTGCCTACTACATATGGGTTCTATGTGCAACTAATTGGAATGTAATCTCCTCCTAGTAGTGGAAGATATGTGTACTTTGTAAAATGGATAGGAAATAATATGCCAAAAATAGAATTATAGCATCATGATCTGGTTTTAAATGAAATGTATTTGTAGATCACAAAGTTAGAATGGAATATATGTGTATACCACAAATTGGGGATAAGTTTAGTAGTAGTCATATCCATCAGGGAATTGCAGGCACACATACACTTAGGAGGATATGGCTTGGATAATTGAGGGAATTACAAATAATATTATAGTGAATATGCATGTTATCCCCCCTTAAATGACTACTCTACTATTCATTTAATATATCATTGGAAAGGTCACTACAGACATGGGGAAAGAGGGAGATGGAACTCCTTCCACTTGGTAATTGTACGTGTAATTATTATCTTTTCTTGGATTCTTACTTTGATTTGTAGTAAATATATAAACATCATTAGTTCATTGTGTTTGATTCTACAATCATTGTTGACATATTTCAAGTGGATAACATCAGCAAGGAACTTTGTAAATGCAGATATTAGATGAGAGGTTTTGATACCATGTACAATTATCACACGACTAGAAATTTAATTGCCATGTTACTTCTAGTTCTTACAAAGTACCATAAATTAAAGCATATAGTGGATGGAAATATTCATTCCCATGGTCATCTCCCTATTTAAACTCTAACCCAACAACCAACATAAATGATAGGATGGTTAAAACATAAATTGGAAGTAAAAAGAGAATGGTCAAAGCGTTAACAATGAATCCCCAACCAATGAACTGTTCAATGAAAACTCTAGCTAGGAGTACCCAAATTTTAGGTTATAGTATTAGGACTAGGAATACATAGAGTTATAGGGATCTAGGGTGGGGGTTTGTTATCAACCCAAATGGCACTTCTCCGTCTGAGTGCTGATATTCCTTATGTTGGTACACAAAAGGACATATTAGGATTGAAGTTTGCTAAAACACTATAGATGGGCATGACATGGGATGCATTTACCCTTGAACCAGCTTTCCATATTATTTTTCTAAGTGTTGAGTTGCGTACGCAACTATCTTCATTGAAACTCGTGTACGTATGCGACTATTTTCATTGACAACTCGTGTACTGTACGTGACTATCTCCATTGCAACTCGCGTACATCAGCGTACGCGGGTTTCCTTTAAGCAACTCGTGTGTCATACACGGGTTGCCTATATCAATAGTTGCGTACATCTTGATTCAACATTAAAAAATATAAATCACGATTAATGGAGATTAGCTGGGTCCTAATCATTAACTATCCTAACTGTTTCAACCTCCTCAACCTTCGAAACCACTCTATTTCTCAAAGTATAAATAGACGCCTTGGGGAAGGCATTAATCAATCAAGTTTGGAGAGCAAAGTTATGCTGGTGGTATATCATTAGAAGTCTTGGAGTATCAGAACTCAGAGTCCTTTGGTTGCAGAGGATTCCTTGTTTCAGAAGCTGGGTTGTACTCTTATCTCATTCACTGATTGTTAATAAAGAGAATTATTCTTCCAACATTGTGTTGAGTCTCTTTCATGTATCATGGTTGATGAATATATTCGATTATGCACTAGATATATTGTTTATCTAACCTCTCATATATACATGTATAATATTGTACTTGGAGAATTTTCTCTTTGTAAATGAAGGAGGTGCATCCCTGGAGGCTTTGGAGAGAAGCAGAGCGGAAGAAGATCAAGCTTGGATCAACCGTTCGTAATCGGGTGAGTTAAGAATTTCTTCCTATTTCCTTTCTGTACTCTATTAAAGCTGATTGTCTGCAAGGTTAGTAGTAAGTTGGTAACCCCAGACCCTAGGTTACAAGGGTGTTTAATCCTGAACAACAGAACTGGCGACTCCATTGGGGAGTCCAACCTACTGTGGGTTATTCCTGTAGATCCTTGACCAGTCTTTGCTTTGATTCAGTTTGTGGTTTTTTGTCTTGGTTTGGACTGGTGGTGGTGTTTTAAACACCTTTATAATTTTTCTTTTTTGAAAATTTTTACTCCTGTACGCGCGTTGCTGTGCTACATAGTCGCGTACAAAGGTCTGTGTACATGGGTTTTTGTATTGAATAGTTGCATCCAGTACGCGGGTTGCTCAACTAGATAGTCACGTACATACCTTAGCAACAAATTTTTTGGGTAGGGTTGCTTGTCCTTGTCCTTCTTTGGATTTTGTTTTGCTTTGTGGTATTTAGTACTGGCATTTCATTGTAGGTTTGATAGCCCTATTAACCATACTTCATGCTTTTAAATAAGCCCTTGAGTTTTTGTTGGTTGGATTGTCTTTCTTTTTGCAATTTGAAGTCATTTTTCCTGTTGGGTGATAGGTCCAAGTGTTGTGTGTCTGAATCGGTGATCAAGGTTCTAGATACCATATATCCCATGCTATTTCCAAGTAATGTTGGTTTGTCACTTGCCTTTGATTGATTTCAGTGATTTTCATTCATTGTGTATTCCCAAGATAGGTGTTTTCCAAGTCTTCCTTAGGTGGTTGATCTTTGGTTCTTATAAGTCTTCTATACTTCATTTTTGCTTACTTTATATAGTTTGAATATTCAAGCATACTCAAGAATTTTTGCATTTAGGTACATAGTAATCTTTGAGGAATTTGAAAAGTGAAAAGAAAAGCATTGGAAACATTTGCATTTGAATTGCATATGGTAGTTTTACTTTCAGTTTTTAAATAAAATCTCAAAAATTACAAAAAATGAGTCTTAGTTTTCTCTTTCCTAGTTGCATTTTCATTAGTTCATATTTACAAAAAAAAAAAAAAAAAAAAAAAAAAATTCTTTAAATACTGATAATTTGCTTTGGAATTCATTTATACACCTGTTTTACTTTTCTTATCGAGTCTATAATATCATATTCATTCATGCCACTTACCCTCTGATTAAGAACAACCCTTAAAATGAACACTATAATTTAAAATTGATTAGCGATATTTGTTTTATAGGGTCATACATCTACTAGCTTAAGCTAGACTTGTGGGATAGGAAGTCTAAACTCCCCATAAGTACTTAAATTCAGACGTAGTTGGCCAATTGATAGGTAAATACTTCTCTGTGTTGATAGTATCTGAGAAGCTCCTCTCAAACGGGAGTTAAGCACGAGGCCGCGTGGAGGCATTGGACTGAGGAGATAACCCTCTGATTCCTTGTCAAAACGTAGACCAAGGTTTTTACGCTTCCAGGGATTCTACATAGACATAGTTTTGGGATTTCCTACCCTGGCCATGCATACGAATCAGGCTTGCGACTATCCCCCCAGACTGTTTATATAGCTAAGGTAGCCTCTGGTCTCTTGAACATCTAGGGTTTATACACAGGTAAACCAGAAGGCTATTTCTGGTTCACCTTGGACAGGCTTGGATGGTAACCCTCGTTGAAAGTGTAAGAGGGAGGTGGGTGATTTCTCTGCTTATGCCTAAGAACCTCTTCAAGGATGCCAAGAAAATGTCTCTCAACTTTCTTCAGGAAAGCATATCTTTTACCCCTTGTGATTGTTGAGACTTTAGGAAATTTTTGCAGTGATTGCTCTGTGGTTTGTCTGTGTTTTTAGCCGACCTTAGGGTGTGAAGATACAAATTTACAATCATGGAGGACAAATCTATTAGAAGGTAATGAAGGTTGCAAAACCTTCCTCTGCTTATCACATTGAAACCTCCACCTCCCCCTCAAAGGAAGAGATTGGACACAGACGGTTCTTTCAAACCGATAGGAGTTAGTGAAGTTTTGGGTGAACCAGAACTTAGGGTAAACCATTTTAATTTAAACACAGTTGAGATAGAAGACTTTCAGGCTGACGAGTTTGCAAAGAATTTTAATTCACCTCTAACTGACTTAAACAATCCGGTGATTGTTCAGGTTCGTCCTTTCAATCCACCCGTGATTGGTGTCCCTGTGGGCAGAATAATGTCTACTGCAGGAGAAAGTTCTTTTACTTCCACCTCAGCTGCTCCGGCTGAAGGGGTGCTACCTCCCATGGTAGGTACCCCTAGAACAAGTATACCTACTTAACCGTTAACTCCAACTAGCTGCATGGTTCAACCAATGGCTCCCACAAGTTTAGTAGGTGCTCCTGGTGGTATGGTCATTAGGATTCCTAGTGTACCTATAGTTCCTACTTCCTTTGCACACACTGGCCAGAGTGGTCCTATAGGATCCTCCACTTTTGTCCAAGGTTTTCCTTGGAATGGGGGACACATTCCCCCATCCAATCCATACGCAGGCACAATACCCTCATATGTAGGGGTGCAGTTTTGAAACACTAATCCTTATGGTCAAGGTTTTCAAACTCCGATTTCAGCTCCATTCACGAGCTCTCCTTTTTCGCTTTTCAGCAGAGGGATACCTGCTCCTGTATTCCAAACCCCAACTTCGATTGGGGAAGCTAGAACCTCTTATACTGCACTGCACATAAACAATCTGCTGGATTATGGATGTAATCCTTTCCAAAGCAATCCATCCACTTCACAACCGGCAGCAGGGGGCAACCCCATATTCACATATGGGAATATGGGGGCAAGTCCCTCTAATCCCCAAGCTGGTACTTTTAGTGCTCCGGTTAGAACCAAGCTCCCTTTCTTGGAAACGTTAAACTTGCCATATTTGTCGAAACTGATGAATGACCCGGTGAGACATGACCCCTCCTGGCCACCCATCCCTACCAAGCTGCTTTCGGATATCCAAAAATTCGAAGGCAAAGTTGGTGATGATATTGGAGCTCATGCCACCACTTTCCATTTATGGTGCTCTTCCAACTCACTGAACGAGGATTTAGTTCAGTTGAGGCTGTTCCAAAGAAATTTGACCAGTACTACAACAAAATGGTACATTGAATTGCCTTCTACTGCATTTAGTAGTTTTTGGGACTTGGCTAATGCATTCCTTAGTCACTTCCAGCTTCGTGTCCATTATGATTTTAGGACAGACTTGTTATCTACCTTCCGGTAGGACAAGGCCACTCATATTTCAGATCACATCCAAGAGTGGAGAAGACGGAAGAGCCTTATCAAAGCCACTATTCCTCCCAAGTTCTTATTAGAATGGTTCCTTAAATCCCTATTGCCTTATATATCTAAGGATGTATCTACTTCGGGAGTGACGAATGAGGAAGAAGCTATCCTCAGGGACCAACAACTAGATTTGCTATATTATCAATCTGGGATATTATATGAGATTATCCCTGAGGCACCGAGGCCAATGCACAATGTAGAGAAACCTAAGCTTGGACCCCATGGCGATGGCATGGTTGGTTCCTTGAATTCTCCCACTGTAGAATCTTTGGCTAAACAGCTCCATCAGTTGTTCGTCAAACATTCTATGGTGGAGGAAGAAAAGGCTGCTCCCTCACCCCAAAATGCAAATTTTTTTGCACAAACCTCTCGGAAGGGCAATCAGCAACCCGATGGGAAAAACAAGAGAAGAAAAAAGGGTGAGGGAAACCAAAACAAGCAAAAACCCACAAACAATGCTGATGGGGGCAAGAAAGAAAAGAAGAAGGTGAAATTCCCATGTTAGTTGTGCCATGAAGATAACCTAACCCATCTATGTCCCCTTATGGAATAAGCTCAGAAGTTGTTAAAATCCCAACAACCAGCTGTCCTGAAGAATCCTTTTCCCCAAGGACAGAATTCTGCTTCAGCTTCAAATGCAGCAAGGGGCACCCCAAATTCTTCTGACCCCAATTATATCAACATGGTTCAATCCAAGAATTTACTACAGACCAGGAACAAGAACTATGAAAAAGAGACCTCAGAGAAGGGTAAGTCGATAGGTGAAACTTCTAACCCTCTCACAATTGAGAAACCTGCTGAAATTATGCCCAAGATACCGAAAGGTGTCTTTAAGAAAACCTTGCATAATCCTAATGCTAGGGCTGCAACCAACTACTCTGTAGTTGAAGACTTAGCCCAGACTCCTTGTGCAATGTCGTCTTTAGAGGTGTTACAGAGTTGTCCCGCCCAGGGGGACGCACTCTTAGCAGCCTTAGGCAATATGGACTCATCGAGTCTCATGGGTAAATTTAATCTATTTGATGTCAAAATTTGCCTGCCATATCATGTAGCCTTATTGATAATGTCATTCATGGTGGAAAGACCATTGGAAGGGAAGTTGTCAACGAGGGTGCTTCTACATGTGTTATGTCCTTGTCTTGTTGGAAAGCTCTTGGATACCCAAAGTTGGTTCCATTGAACACCCTACTTACTGCTTTCGACGGAAGGTCATTCCGTCCACATGGTATCCTATCAGTTTTCAAAATTAAGTTGGTAGGGAAAGTGGTGTCTGTTGAGATAGAGGTGACTGATGCACCTTTGGATTATAACTTGCTCTTGGGGAGAAGTTGGACTTACATGATGTCTGCTATTGCATCAATTGTTTTTCGGGTGGTATTGTTTCCACACGAAGGGAAGTTGGTTACTGTTGACCAACTCAATTTTACTCGAAAAGGTCGCATTGAAACTAATGAGTCCATCATACCATTGGTTGATCATGTTAGACCTACTTCAGAGATCTTAGGGGCTGGAATGTACGCATCATTGATGGGCACATTTGATTTTCCAGCTCTGATTAATTATATAGGTTCTACTAGTGTGGGGAAGTCCATCGCTATAGTTGTTAATAGGACTGATCCTTGGGTTCTTCCTTCCCACCATGAACTTGAAGTGCCCTTATCGACAGCAGAAGTGGCTTATCAAGCTATCATCCATACCGCTGTTGATCCCATTTCGATCCCTCTCACAGTCTTAGAGGAACTAGAAGAAGCCTATTTGCCTACTTGGGCAGAGAACTCTTTGCATTCTAGAGATTGATTAGATATGGTTTTACCTTTGGATGAATCCATTCTGGAAGCCATGTGTGGATGAGATAAGATCTACGAAGATCTTCACCATTGATCCTATTTTCTTCCAGAGTTAAGCAGGATAGAGAACCGGGAGTTCCATATGAGACTGGCAGGTGATGTTGATACGCCTATTAATCCCTTACCAAGGGAAGGAATGTTTGCTGAGGGGAATATGGCAAACATTTTTGCTACTATCCCTATCAACATCTCTGTAAATCCTAACGTTGTGGAAAATGTAAACATCGGTGCAAACTTCTCTCCAGAGGAGATTGCGATCTATACGGCCTTGTTTAAGGAATTCCACGACGTTTTTTCCTGGTCACATGAGGAGATACCGAGCATTGATCCATCAATAGTCAAGCACGAAATCTGAACATACCATGACGCTAGACCTGTTCGACAAAATTTGAGACCTGGCAGCCTGCATAAAGCGGCGCCATTGAAGGCTGAAGTTGAGAAACTACTGAAATCCGGCTTCATTTATCCCATAGCTTTGAAATAATGGGTATCCAATCCTGTTCCTATTGAAAAATAGTAAGGGACTATACACGTTTGTACTGACTTTCGAGATCTAAACAAAGCCTGTCCTAAGGACAACTATCCCACACCATTTATAGATCAAATTATTGATGCTTGCGCAGGAAGTGAATTCTTTTCATTTATGGATTGTTTCTCTGGATATAATCAGATCCAAATTAAACCAGAAGACCAACATAAAACAACTTTTATTGTCCTTGGGGTACCTTTGCATACAAGAAAATTCCTTTTGGATTGAAAAATTCTAGGGAAACCTTTCAGCGGGCAATGAATTTTTCCTTTCACGACATTAAAGCCATTTTCAAACCCTACCTTGATGATCTTCCAGCACATTCTCATAAGAGGATCCATCACCTAGATTACTTGCATTTGATTTTTGAACGATGTAGATACTATAAAATTTGCTTGAATCCCCACAAGTGTGTTTTCTATGTTGAGTCAGGGAGACTACTTGGATTCATTGTTTCTAACAAAGGCATTTAGGTGGATCCTTTGAAAGTTGAGGCCATCGTAAATCTGCCTCCTCCTCGTTTTATCAGGAAGCTTCAGAGCCTACAGGGGAAGTCCAATTTCCTTCGACGTTTTTATTGTAAATTATGCCAAGATTACTAAGGGTTTCATGCGCCTATTAAAATAGGACACCCCATTTGTATGGGATGAAATTGTACAACTCGCATTCAAGGAATTAAAAAAAGCTTTGTTGTCGACACCATTATTACGTCTGCCAGATTACTCTAGGGATTTTATATTGTATTTGGCCACATGTGAGTCGACCATAGGGGTATTACTAGTCCAGGAGGACGATAAACTCCAAGAGCATGTCGTCTACTATCTCAGTCGTGCTTTATTCGGACCTGAACTTAGGTATTCCCACGTCGAGAAGTTGGCATTAGTAGCTGTGTATGTTGTTCATAGTTTGCATCACTACATCTTACTAAGGACCACGATAATAGTAGTGGATGTTAATCCTTTTCAATATGTTTTGTCTAGACGAATAGTTGGAGGAAAATTCAACAAATGGATAGTCATTTTCCAAGAGTTTGACTTGGATTTTCAATCCACCAAATCCAAAAAATCCTTAGTTTTTACTGAGCTCATTGCATAATTTCCAGTAGAGGAAGATGTAACCATTGAAGAAGACTCATTCCTAGATGAGCATATCTTTTTGATTTCCACCTCTAACCCCTGGTACGGAGATATACTAATCTATCTCCAGAATTTGAAGTACCCTATAGCCTTCTTGTGGGAAGAACGATGTAAACTATGCATACATGCTACAAACTACCTCATTATTGGAGATACTTTATATCGTAGGGGGGTAGATTCTATTTTGCGTCAATGTCTTACCCACAAAGAAGCTGAGATTGTCCTAAATGATGCCCATAGTGGAGCGTGTGGGGGTTATTTATCTAGGTTAGCAACGGCCCATAATATATTACGTGTCGGTTATTTCTGGCCGATGATCTTTGAAGATTGTGTGGAAGCCATGAAGTGTTGTCATCCTTGTTAGCTTTACACCATAAATATGTGGTTGCATCCCGCTCCGTTATTTCCCGTCATCTCAGTAGGCCCCTTCATGAAGTGGGGGATAGATTACGTGATGTGTAACCCAGTCTCGGCTGGGGGGCACAAACATATCATTGTCGCTGTAGATTATTTCATGAAATGGGAAGAGGTAATGCCCACCTTTAAAGCTGATGGGGAAACTGCATCTTTTTTCATTTTCAACCAAATTATCGCACGATTTGGTATCTCGAAGGTGATTTTCTTCAACCATGGCAGTCATTTCAAAAATATTATGATGACTGAATTGACCACAATGCTAGGGTTTAGACAAGAACATTCATCTTCGTTCTATCCTCAAGCAAATGGTCAGTTCGAGGCTGTTAATAAAACTTTGAAAACTATTCTCAAACATACAATTAATGCAGCCCATTCCAACTGGCACATCATGTTGTATCCTGCACTTTGGGCATATCGGACCAATGTGAAAACTACTACAGGGTTTTCTCCTTTCCAACTCGTTCATGGAGTGGAAGCAGTTACCCCGGTCAAATGCGAAATCCCGTCCTTAAAAATTGTTATTCATGTGTTACCCAATACGACTGAGCTGAAAGAACGTCTATTACATTTAGAACATCTAGATGAGCAGTGTAGACATGCGCTAACAACAAATGAAGCTCATAAAAATAGGGTAAAAAGCCAATATGATAAATTGGTCAAGCCTTGAATTTTTTTCTGAAGGGGAGCTTGTTTTGCTCTGGGATCAAGACAAAGAACCCATGGGGGTAGGAAAATTCAGGTCTATGTGGTTGGGACATTATGTTGTGTCAAAGGTGTTAAAGAAGGGCGCATATGAATTGATTGATTTCGAAGGGAACAAGCTTCCTGAGCCTAGAAATGGGCTCTACCTGAAAAAGTACTATGCTTAGGCTTAGCGCTTTTTCCTGTATTTTATTCCATGTATTTTTATACAATAGTTCCTCGGTTTGTGTTTTTTATACCATCTTCTGGTTGTTATAGATGTCTTCCAAGTGGTTCGTAGGTTTCGCCGATGGCACCAGTCGCCACACTTGTAATTTGGCTTCAGCTGCATGGGTCATTTATGAGCCCTCGGGACAGTTAGTTTCCTCAAGAGGTGCTTGCTTAGGTCATGCTACCAATAATGTGGCTGAATACAGGGCTGTCATTGAGCTTTTATGGGATGCTTTGTCATGTGGTATCACTCAACTGGAAGTCCGAATGGACTCTCAACTGGTGGTTTCCCAGCTCAATCGATCTTATCACGTACGGAACCCTATTTTACTACGTCAGTTTATGCAAGTTAGGTTATTGGAAAGAAATTTTGAGTTTATTATATTCAATCATATTCCAAGAAATCAAAATTGATTAACTGATGCATATGCTAATTATATCTTGGATTGGCATTTAACACATTTTGCATAAAAAATATATACAACAGACACATAAAAAACATTTGTAAATAAACCAGAAATACATATATATATGTGAATATTTGTCCATATAGATAGGTCGAGTTTATGATCCTTATATCCAGTCATAACTGTATAATATACAAAAAATATACAAAACATGGATCAAAGTCCATAAAATGCTCCTAAGTCTAATCTTGACCACCCTGGTCCCCTCAAACATCTTGGTCACCCTACACTCGGGCTTCTTCAGCCTCCTCATCTTCAGCAGCCTCAACAGCATCTATATACACAAGTACTGCTCTCTCTACCTGCCTCATAAGGCGTATCCAGACAGGTGGTATACCAACCACTAGTTCCTGCATGACGGCAGAGATATGATCAATGCGTAAGGTAGGTACTCTTTAGGTAATCCTGGACGGATTCCCCTCAAGAACCCTAATCAAACCCTGGTCCTCTCCCAACACAGGACGCACATACATGCGTGGATGCCCAACAGGGCAAACTGGTCCAATATCTACATTTTGACATTTTTAAAAGGATTAGAATTCTTTTACATATGTATATATCTTTATAATTAAAATTCATAAAAATTTTGAAATTTTGAAAATAAAAATACCTAACTCTCCCCATGCTCCTCCAAGAGGGAGGACAAGGTCAGTATCACCTCGAAAATCTAACCCAGCATATGGAAACTACTCCAAAGTTGGTAACTGTCGCTCTCACCAAAAGTAGAATTCATCTTCATAGACACTCTGGACCGGTCCACAACTTCCTTGGCGGAGGAAGATCTCTCCCCACCTAATCATCCTAGGATGATGGGGAGAACGAACTGGCAATGGTACTATAGGACTCAAACCTGGCACCCTCTCAAAGAAAAAGGCTACTAACATGTTGAAATAACCAAAAATTTTCCGCCTTCCTCTTTTGCAGTCAAAGAGTTGTTTCCTCATTATTGGGATCACTCCCGAACACCAGTCATATAGGGCTCCCTGTATACATTCCACTGCTAGTCTCATTTGGTTCCGAGTTGTAAGGTGAAGTGAAGATGACCTTGCAACCCTTACTATATTGCTTTCCAATACCTATAAGGGAAAGTGCGAATTGAACAATAGGGATGCAGCTACCCCTCTTTTGAGTGCCAGGCTCGCAGTATATGTCTATGTAGTTCTGTACACTTAGAAGGGAACCGCCTCTGCCGGTACCTTCCAAGTTCACCAGAGCTCCCCGTCGTGATAAACCAGAAATGAAATAGACATCTTCCAAAGTAACCTCTAGAAACTCACCTTGAAGGTCAAACATGCCAAGATCGTGATCTCAATAGTTTATCAAAAACTCTAATAGGTGGACATTTGACCGCATAGGTGAGGTACAGAATAATTTCAATAACCCACTCTGACGTAAAACATTCACCATGGGGGCATCTTGTAGATATTCTTGGTCCATGTCTTCATGTTCCCTCTCCCTCCACTCAAGCACCATCTTTAAATCTAATAATCAAGCAATTTCAAACCATTAGATTCATATAAAAATTTGAAATTTTGACCCTATATATTCTTTTTCTACCTCGCGCAGTGTATGCGACTGTCTTTTGGGCAAGTCACATACTGTAGGCGACTTTCCTTTGGGCAACCCGCGTGCAGAACTCGTATCTGTGACTATTAACATACCATACCCGCGTACACAACGTCCATGCTTTGAGGGCACTTGAAAACATAAAATTTGGGCCCAAAATTGAAATTTGCTTGGATCAAATGAAAGAGCATGGAGTGTAGTTTTACCTGGCACTTGTGGTTTCGATAATTGTCCACTGAATCGTCCACACCGAGCAATCAAAGGTAGAGGTAAAACTTGTCTTTTTTGGATAAAAATCAAATGGTGAGTTGTTTATTCATATTTTGAACTATTTATAGAAAAATTATTTTCAAAGTGGGATTTTTCCCTATAGTTCATATTTTTTAAACTAATGCCATATCTTTTCTTCCATGTGATAGGTTTATGGTCATTTTAAGTTGTTTTTTATCTCATATAGGATGGTTTTTTGGTCATTTCACATGCATTCTGCATTTTAACCTAATTCATCTTAATCCTAGCATTAACACTTCGACCATGGACTATGGTATCTTTAACCATTCGTTCCTCGTTTATACCATTATTCTTCCATGGATAGGACTTTCCTCCCACGAGTATCCTCATTTAGAACCTACTTATTGTCTTTCGATACTCATGCTACAACTGTCATAGGTTCAGGGGAATTTTCTTATCTATTTTTTAGGACAAATTGAGCCTCATTTTGGTCTCTTTTTACAAGCCATCCCTTTATAAGACTCCCCACCCTTATGGAGTTTCTTTAGGCCCAGGTCTAACTCCTCAAAACATACTTGACTGCCGAGTAAACTTGTCTGTTCAAGCTCGTTAAGAATATGTGAATGGGGATCCACATTGGTGGTAGGTTATCTCTTTCTTGGACCATGTGGAATAATATGAGAAAGGATCACTCTCTTTTTTATGGAATTGAGAAGAGTATTCTTAGGTACAGGTTTATCACTTTTACAGAAAAGGAACACCCGATATGAGCTCAGTTTTCTCTTTTTCGTGCTCTAGACCTAAACATGAAAAAGATTTCGAGTGTACTTTATGTCTTTTTCATGCTCGTTAAACACCAAGAACAAAGCATCGAGTTTATTGTTGTAAGCCCCATTTCTCATACTCAAATGGATCTTTTCGAGTGATCTTGCTTTCCTTCACACTTGTAAAACTCAAGCTATATGCTACTATCGAAGGAGTGTTGGGTAGGTGGTAATTTAACCTTTTTTGGACCTCCCTGACTAAGTAAGAAAAAGGTTCACATTTTCTTCTACGAAAGTTAAGAGAGTTCTTCTGTGGTATGTTTTATACTTTTTCGGCCTCAGGAGACTAAATTGGACGAAAAAGGACCCCCCTGGAGTCTTCTTCGGAGTTTTTAGACTCTCTAAACATGAAAACACCAAGTGAGCATGTGCTAGTTCGTGCTCATAAAATCCATGAATCAGTGACACTATCAAGAATTATTCCCTCTTCTCTTCAATCTTGTCAAAAAATGAAGAGAGACTTGAGTTGACTTTCTTGGACTCGTTAAAATTTAACAAGGAAGATAAGGAAGAAGTTTTCTTTTGGTTCTCAGTCAGTGGCAGCATGTCATCCTTGAACATAGCACTCTCTGTCTTTTTCGATACTCATGTCTCAGTGTTCACTTTCAGTTCAGCTAGTACTTTGAGTTTATTACTCCTCCTCTTGTCAGTTCTACTCGGGGAATCTGATCATGTCTCCTACATGACAGATAAGTCTAGTTGTACTATCTGTAAAGTTAAAAGCTGCCTTGATTCATCTCTGTGTCATGCTCATTGTTCAAGGACTTAACCCTGTATCTGATCTACATCTTGATTCCATCATTGTCTTATCTATTATTACTTGTGTTTCCCTTCCTTTATCCAGTTCTTAGTCACTCTTGTGATCCGTTGGAGGATCTATTGCCTTCCTCATCACAGTATGGTTCCGCATCAGCACTTCCTGACGACGAAGACCTAGAGTTTTTTTATGATCGTACCTTAGGATTCACCTTCATTATTGGTGAATTCCTTTGCTTCAGTTGTTGATTATCACCTATTGGTTGACAATATGTTGAATCCTATCCATGTTCGACTTCAATAACATCTATTCACATGGCTTGTATTGTACTGGTTCTTTGGGATTTTTGACGAAGACCTTAGTTTCATATTTATGGACTAAGTTGCACAAGATTATGTTGTGGTCACTTACACAGCTTCCAGATCTTTGAAGACTCATCAGTATTGGATATTGTGGCTTCAATCCACCTTTTTAATATACGTGGTCTTGTACCCATACTATATGATGTACTCAAATATTGTAAAGGAACTAGTGTTCAAGTATATTGAACATAGCATCCTCAGATATGACTTTGTATATGAAATTATTATGTATTTGTTTCAGGTACTACCTCTGCTCCACTAGACTTCTGAGTTCTCCATGATAATTATTATAATGTATTTCGGCCATCGTTTCCCTCTGACCTCACACATTAGGGGGCATCTGTTATCAACCCAAATGACACTTCTCCATCCGAGTGCCGATATTCCTTATGTTGGTACACAAAAGGACATCTTAGGATTGAATTTTTCCAAAATACTATAGATGGGCATGACATGGGATGCATTTACCCTTGAACCGGCTTGCCATATTATTTTTCTAAGTGTTGAGTTTCATAGGCGACTATCCTCATTGCAACTCATGTACGTATGCGACAATTTTCATTGACAACTCACGTACTGTACATGACTATCTCCATTGCAACCCGCGTACATCAGCATACGCGGGTTTCCTTTAAGCAACTCGTGTGTCATATGTGGGTTTCCTATATCAATAGTCGCGTACATCTTGATTCGACATTAAAAAATATAAATCACGATTAATGGAGATTAGTTGGGTCCTAATCATTAACTATCCTAACTATTTCAACCTCCTCAACCTTCGAAACCACTCTATTTCTCAAAGTATAAATAGAGGCCTTGGGGAGGGCATTAATCAATCAAGTTTGGAGAGAAAAGTTATGTTGGTGGTATATATTAAGAATTCTTGGAGCAGAAGAACTCAAAGTCCTTTGGTTGTATAGGAGTCCTTGTTTCAGAAGCTGGGTTGTACTCTTATCTCATTCACTGATTGTTAATAAAGAGAATTATTCTTCCAACATTGTGTTGAGTCTCTTTCATGTATCATGGTTGAGGAATATATTCGATTATGCACTAGATATATTTCTTATCTAACCTCTCATATATACATGTATAAGATTGTACTTGGAGAATTTGCTCTTTGCAGGTGAAGGAGGTGCATCCCTAGAGGCTTTGGAGAGAAGCAGAGTGGAAGAAGATCAATCTTGGATCAACCGTTGGTAATCAGGTGAGTCAATAATTTCTCCCTATTTCCTTTCTATACTCTATTAAAGTTGATTGTCTACAAGGTTAGTAGTAAGTTGGTAACCCCAGACCCTAGGTTACAAGGGTGTTTAATTCTGAAAAGCAGGGTTATTACTAGTGTCATCAATCATATGTATCATGAAGAATAGAATCAACTATTAAAATACTTAAATTTATATAAGAAAACACAACGTGAAAGAAATTAAACATACCTTGATATTTGAGCAAGTTTATCAAGAGGATTTCTTCTCTAACACCTCCAATACAAATTTTTGTGTCTAGATTTTGATTAGATTCCATATTCTTTCCATGGAGGAGAATTATTCATATCACTCTCACCTCAATGGGTCCAACAACAAGAACCAACAAGTGAACAATTTCCTCTCAATCCAACCCATCCCCACCAAAAACCTCTCAATTTTGCTAAAACATCAAACTAGCAACTCGGTTACACACCCATCATTTAATGTTTCATGTCCATGGCCATTCACACTTCATGAGCAACAAATTTCCTGCCAGGTCGAATTCTTCTCACCAATATCTCTCAATTCCATCACAAAATTTAAGCAAAACCATTGTTACACACTCACCATTTGAAAGGTTCAAGCTTTCATGGACATGGAAATGCACACTTTAGGAGTGACCAATTGCCTCTTATGATGACCCCTAATTCCCACTAAAAACATCTCAATTTTATTAGAATACTGAACCAAATTCTTTGTTACACACCCACTATTTAGGGGTGCATGGACATGGCCATCCCCACTTCATGAGAAACCAGCTACCTGTTAGGTTAATCCCTTCCCATCAAGAAACCCTCAATTTCATTAGAATATTTAACCAAAACTATTTTTATACACATGGTTTCATCACCATGGGCATTCCCACTTCACGAGCAAACATCGGACTCTCAAGTTGACCCCTTCCCACAAAAAACCTCTCAATTTCATTAGTAGATCAAACCAGTGCCACTATTACATGGAAATGATACAACTCGTTCAAGGTTACATGCAAGATCTATTTCCTTTCCCACTTTCACTTAAATTCCAAATGGATAGTGATTGTGCTTTATTTTTGTTTTGTTGTATTTAATTTTTGTTTGTTATTTATTTATTATTGTATATAATAATTATAATATATAGTTCTATGTGTATAATATTTAAATTATATGTTAATATAGTAATAAGTATATATAAAGTGTTTTTGTATATATATTCATTCTAATCATAATAGGGATATATACATAATGCATAGGAAATCAAAATGATGGTAAATTAAGACTAGGTGATGTAAGGATAGTACATAACACTCATAAGTATAACTGAATGAATCAGCTTAGTATAGTTTTTCATTGTATTTATGTACTAGTAGAATACAAATAATGGAGATGCATAGTGGCTTGTGGGAGGTCTATCTAAGAATTATAATCATGTAAAATTACCTCATCATTCCCATAATCTCCATTCACAACTAATAGGTTAGTGTATCACTCTCATAAGCTTGCATTTTCCTGATCCATATATAAATCAAGTGCAACCCTAATATATATCTACTACGTGATCTCCATATAAGTACTTTCATGCCTATAGATTTCTATTATCAACCAATCATAACAACTAAAAACTCCCTTGTTACATTTTATTGGTACTTTTTATAACAAATTGATCCATAAATTGTCATGGATATTCCACTGGAACGGTTCATCACAACAAATTTTACAACTTTGTTCTTTTTTTATTAGCTTATTTTTATTGATTGTCAAATAATTGTAAATGAAACAAGAATAACTAGAGAAAATAAGTACACAATGCACACAATAACACAAGATATACCATGGGAAAAACCCCAACCACAAATGAGGATTATGCCTTGATCTTTATGTCAAATTGCGAATACAAAGGATATGGTACTCTTTGTGGAGTTACCTATGACTCTGCAGAAAGAATGGATACTATAGGATATCTTATCTCCTAATTTATGCTCTAACATCCACTCATGTGATGTTGCTCGAATATGGATCAATACAATACATAAAAAGAATGGAACCCCCTTATTCTCCTGGTGACCCAATATTTAACGTCATAGTCTAATAGTCGTTTATGGTTAAGTTTAGGGTTTTTGCATGCCCAAACTCTTAATTAGGGTTAGGGTTTTAGACCTAGAATGTTTTGAAGGTCCACATGTGACTATCTCTATATGTGTGATGAATGAGAGCCAACATGGAATCTACTCAGTACCATGGTGGTCAACTGGATAGGTTAACTTGCAGAAGGCATAACTTTTGCATACAAACTATGCTTGAGGTGATGTTTAGACCATTGGACAGGTATCAAAGTGTAAAATTATGTAAAGGGGAATTGCACAATTGATGAACTTTTGATCCCAAAAAACATAGTTTAGACCCTCAATTAGGCCCTGAAAGGTTCCAAACGCCAAATATACTAAATGAGACCAACCCATAAAATGGGCCCGAAAATCAAATTCACCAAATCTTTTGACCCCGAAAAATCCAAGTAGGTGAAAAATTATATATTGATCCATTTCATATAACATCACCCCATTTTGGAAGTCTTTTGGTCCCAAAAATATTCTATTGAATGAGGTGAGGAACTTTTTACTCTACCTTTTCTTTGGAGTACCATTTAACCTTGCCTAGAAGTTGTCATTTCAACCCAACCTGCTAAAGTTCATATTGTCCCTACCTGGTAGTTCTAGACTTACTCTGCAACATTGTGTCTTCTGATAACTCTACCTAATCTTGTGGTTCTAAGTCCTCTATAGAAGGTAAGACTTTCTTAGGTTCTTTATCTAACATGGAAGGTTCATATATTTGTCTTGTTTTCCACATTCACTATGGAGTAAATGTGCATGTATGGGGATACATTGAGTATGTAGGAATTATATCCCACCTTATCAAATACCTCAAAAGGGACATACCTTAGAGCCTTTATCTTCTTACCAGGACCATTTAAGATTTCCTTATTCAGTTGTAACCATAGTCTGGACCACCTTAAATGTTTTCACATCCCTATGTTGGTCATGTATACAGTATACTTTTCTTGTGACTTCTTAAGCACCTCTTGTACTTGTAAATGGATCTACCAAATCTTATCAATGAATTTTTCAACTCTTACTGCTTCACATATGGTGTTTTCCCTCACTCCCCCTTGTTTCCTATAGAAAAAATCTAGAGGTGAAAGTAGAAAGTATCCAAAACAAGTTTCAAAAGGGGACTTCCCAATGGAAGTGTGTACTACCCCATTATAAGAGTGTTGGATGTAGATCACATTTTCATCCCAAGTCTTTAAGTGTTTTGATTGTACTATAAAAATTTGTACCAAAGTATTGCTGAATACTTATGTTTATCCATATATATGTGGATGGAATGTTGTATATCTCTTCAACTTAGTATCCATATTTTCCAAAAGTGTAGCCCAAAATGTACTAATAAATCTAGTATCTATGTTTGAGATGATGCTCGTTGTACAAAAGTGCACCTAGTAATGTTCAAAGAACATGTTTGTTTCTTCTTGTCCTTTAATGGTATATTTACAATACATAAGATTGAGCACATTGCATAATATACAAACTACCAGAAATAAATATTCATGTCCCTTCCTATTGGTTGGAATACCACCCACAAAATCCATGGTGATTCTCTCCCGTGATCTCGTAAGAACAAGAAATAGATGGTATAGTCCTTTATTCCTATTATTAGGCTTGCTTGTACAACAAATTATGAATCCTCAAATAAATCAAAACACATATTATTGCATTCTAGGCCAATAAACATACCTCTATAAGTTTGCAACTTCCTTCCCTACACCAAAGTGCCCTGCAATTTTAGAGGTGTGTGACTTTCTCATAAGACACAATCTCTTTCATGTAGGAACATAGAGCTTGTCCATATTTTAGAGTAACTCATACTGGATATTATAGTCATCCTTGTTGTCACCTTCTTCTACATAGAATTCTCCTTTCAAATGTTGAAATACCTCCTTGAATTCATCATTGTATGTGTACTCCTTGTATAAATCATTGGTAAAAGGTTCCATGTGCATAATGGTTCCCAAAGTTTTAATATTGTTTGTAGGTGGCCTTGAGAGCATGTCTTCCAACTTGTTTGTACTACCCTTATTATACTTAATGAATATATGGAATTGCTGTAAGAATCCCATCCACTTATAATGTATGGACTTCTATAGCAGGGATGATTTTAAGGAACCATACTTATTTAAAAGTGTATAAATGTTGGCGAATATTACCAATTTTTAAAATGCCAACTATAAAATGATTGGCGATATTTTTCAAAAAATATTTTAATTTCCAAAGATTTTATATCGTTTATATAATAATTTGGTGATTTTTAGGGTGAAAAAAGTTTACCCCATAAAAATTGGGCGAAACAGGGCTTCAAAAAATGCAAAATGGCAAATCTTTTTTGGGAGAAAAACATGGAAAAATAGCCCACTGGGATAAAATTCGCCCCTAAAATTATCCCTGTTCTATAGCTTACTTTGGGACAACAAATACTACAATGGTTGGTGTCAATGTGAATGATGGTATCCTTTCCCATCAAATGGTTCTTCCACTTCTTAATAGCTTGAACTAGGGCATATAGTTCCTTATAGTAGGTAGGGTAGTACTTTAGGAATCCCTCTTGAATTTAAAATTTCAGAATGATAGCATACTAGCCTTCCTCCTTGCATCAAAACCACTCCCATTCCATACCCACTTGAATATATCTCCAGTTCAAAATTCTCCTACAAATTAGGAAATTTGAGAATTGGTGCTTGACTGATATTTTTCTTGATATATTCAAATGATTTCTATTGATTCTTTCCCCACTGAAACCCCTTGTTTCTAGATATTATAGCATGGAGGGTTGCATACACTTCCGAAAAGGAAGCCATGATATTCCGAAGGTATTTTTATACCCAAAAACAGATCCTAACTTCACTGACATTTGTAGGAGTAGGAAACTTAGTGATGGCCTCCATATTTGTAACATCAATCATGAGTTATCCTCCACCAGTCACATACCCAAATACACAAAGTACTAGTGAACAAATTCAAATTTCTTAAGGTTGGCCAATAGTTGATTTTTTTCTAAGGTATCCAATGCATGATTGAGATGTGAGATATGACCTTCCTAGGTAGAACTATAAACCAATATGTCTATAAATATACTATAATAAATAAATATAAGAAAGGGAATAATACATCATTCATCAAATGCATAAATGTAGTTGGTGCATTGCATAAACCAGATGGCATTACTAACCATTCATATATACCTTTCCTAGTCTTGAAGGCGGTCTTACTAGTGTCTTCTTCCTTCACTCGTACCTAGTGGTATCTCAATTTGAGATCCAACTTTGTGAAGTACTTGGCATGCTGCAACTGCTCCAATAGATCATTGACCTTGGGTAGATAGTACAAATTCTTAAGTGTGGTCTTGTTTAAGGACCTATATTCAATGCACTTAATCCAATTCCCATCCTTATTAGGTACTATGATGATACGTGACTCAGAAGGTGAGGTGCTTGGTCAAGTCATGCCCCGATCCAATAATTTCTACAACTACTTCTTCACTTCATCTTCTTCTATGATAATTTTTTTGTAGAGTCTAATGTTTGAAAATGGAGAATCCAACAATAATTTTATATCTTGCTCCACCTCCCTCTTAGGAATTATCCCCTTAGGCTCCTATAACACTTCTCTATAATCCTGCAAAGGGATATCCAATCGATGTTTCTACTATATGGTACATCCCTCCAAGGATTCCTTCATTTTTACAAATAAATACAATATTCCTACTTGAATTGATCATCTTTTTCATTTGACTGGAACTTACCAAAGAGAAATTTAATTTATTTGTGTCCATGTTGATGATGAAGGATTCCCCATCCTTGATAAATTAGTATTGGTTAGATATCCCCATGAATATCGCATCCCCCATATACATCTAGGGGATTTTGAACACTACACCACAAACATCTAGGAGTAATACGTCTACCTCCACTTCGTCAACATACTCTGCACTTATGGAAAAATTGATCTTGCACTGCTTAGTGACTCTGAGTTATACATCCTTATTTACTCATCCTAATGGGTAGGGAATGGGATGATCACATAATTCCAATCCAATATTATGTACCAGATCCTTTGCTATCAGGTTTTCCTACAAATTGGAAACAAATAGAGCATTGATATTGGTATGCTTGACCTATATATTCATGTGGAAGATTTAATAAATATATTTCTCTTCCTTGGGGTGAAGCCTACTCATATTGACCTCCTTATACACCATGGTACAGATAATATTCTCGTCCATATATAAGTTACTTTCTAACTCCTTTCTCAAATTTGTGTCTAGATAGTTCTTCTTCTTAGCATCCTTCTTGTGATTCTTGGGGTTCAGGTCCAGATATAGATCCCAACAATTTTCTTCAATGTGACCATTGATATTACAATTGTTACAATAATTTTTTTAGATCCTTGAATTGATTATATATGGTTGTATTCTTCTTCTCCTTTCCCTTCCACTTCTTCTTCCCTTCCTTGGGCTAATATTGGCTCTCTTTTTGTTTTGAGCCACTTAGATTTCCTTTCTTTTGGCTTATGTTTTCCAAGCATTGTGCATGTGTGCATAATTTAAACATTGACCTAGGCTTGAAGAGAATCAGCTTCCTAGGTATCTGACTATGTAATCCCCCCAAATACTTGAGGAGTAAATATAGGTTCTTATGTGATATACCCACCATTATAAGCATCTTCCTGAACTCGGTGGTGTATTCTTGCACAATCTACCCTTGCCTTTTTCTGAAGTAGTGCCAATTGATCCAATAGTCCTCTACATACATAATTAGGTATAATTTGGACTTGATGAGGGTTTTAAATTCCTCCCACCTAGTTATCAGTGGATTACCCTGAAGCATAAGTGCTTCTGTGTGGAGTTCCCACCATGTTAATGCATCTCCCTCTAACTTTAATTGGGAAAATGGGATGTTTTGATGATTGAATATTTGATGGATGCTAAAATAAGCCTCCAACTACTACAACCATTTATTTAGTTTTATATCATCAATATTACCTTGATGTGACTTTATTTCATCTTCTGCTTCCATCTTGAAGAGATACTGGGAAGGAATATTGGTACTAGAACTCGAATTCTCTATCTCAAGATATTTCATCGACTCATTTTATAGTCCCCTTTTATCTTCTAATATTTTCCCCTCAAATCCAAAATCTGAGTTAGAGCATCCAAAATCCTTGAAAGTTCTAAACTTCTCTCCAAATCCTTCACAAGGATTGACATGTTGCATGAGATATTGACAACTTGTATTTCCAATTTTGAAAATCACTAATTAGTATTCATAATCATATGATGCTCCTTGAACATAATATTCCACCATGCCTAGGGTTTGAATACCTTTTTTCACCAAAATCTAGAACCTATGATTACCCACAAAACCCAAAGAAAACTAATCTAATACCAATACGATATGTAACTTCCATGGATATTCCTCTGGAACAGTTTGTCACAATAGATATTACAACTTATTTTTTTTATTAGGTATTTTTATTGAATTCCAAATAAATGGAGTTGAAACAAGAATAACTAGAGAACATAAGTACATAATCCACACAATAACCCAAAATATACATGGGAAAAGCCCACTATGGGGAAAAACTAAGGAAAAAATGAGGACTATGCCTTGCTCTTATGTCAAAGAAAATACAAACGAAATGGTATTCTCTATGGAGTTACGTATGAATCTACGTCCATAATGGGTACTACATGATCTCCTATATCATATATTCTACTCTAACATCCACTCCTATGATGTTTCTCAAATATGGAACAATGCAATACATCAAAGAATGGAACCCCCTTCTTCTCCTTATGACCCCATATTTAACATAGCTCGTTATCCATCTAGGGTAAATTTTAGGGTTTTTGCATGCCCCAAATCCCAATTAGGGTTAACATTTTGGTACTTCTAGAATGTTATTGAAGGTATGCATGTGTGAGAAATGAGAGCTTGTGTGGAATCTACTTGGTACCATGGTGGTCAACTAGATTGGTCAAGTTATGAAATCTTAACCCCAAAAAACATTATTTAGACCCTCGAACAATCCCTGAAAGGTTCCAGATCCCAAATATGCAAAATGAGACCTACCCATAAAATGGCACCCCCAAGCCAATTCACCCAATATTCTGACCTTGAAAGTTCCAAGTAGGTGACAAATTATATATTTATCCATTTCAGATCACATAAATATTCATTTTAAATATTACATTAATGTAAAAAATTAACGTAACATTATTGCTAAGAATTAAATAATACTAATTTATATGCACATAATAATCATCTAGCTGTATATGTTTATCCCTTACTAGAATAATAGTTTGGTCGGTTAGTCATTTATAGCAATGACACTTAAAATTGCTCAAATTTGGTAGCATTTGACTTATATAAAACATTGTGACTAACATTTTTGGTTGGGTAGTCACAAAGCTATCATTTTATACTACTCAATGCCATTACTCTATCAATTACACTGCTCTTCCTTGAAATTTTTATCAAACCGATAGCCTGTAGATTGCATTTTTCCTCAAATAAAATCCCATTGCATCATTTTCCAAACACTTGGAATGTAATTGTTTCATGTACAAATTGTTGTATATCCCAAACATCCCAGTGTCGTAATATGGAACTCTAATACCATTATGTCATGTACCTAACAACTTTTGTCCACCGCCAAGGCTATGGAGTGCCTTAATTTCATCTCTCATTTTTTCCTTCCCAATACCAATCTTCATTTTAAATTTCTAACTATATATAATACTAGTGGAAACACACTACAAAAACATTAACTACATAAATTACAATGCCAAACATGAATTCTACCATGCATATATTCATAATCATGATAATTCCATTCCATAAACAAAATTGGAAAATCTGGAAATGAATTCAAATGGATAACCAAACATAAATAAATGACAATCCATAAACATAAATATAAACACGGCATTCAAAGACACATTTAACACTTATCTTTATGTAAATAGTCCTATAATTCGCTGCAAATGAAGGACGTTCCTCCCATCCATAGGCACGTTGTCACACTTAATATTTCTATGATAAAGTTCACCCTCAAGCTGAAGTTATCATTCCACAAGGGTGAATTTATTACCATGTCTTGATACATCCACAACTTAGAGAACTATTTGGTGCCAAAACCAACTCTACAACTATCCCGATCAACCAACACCCTTCCCCCTTAGCCTGCACAACAACAAGAACAGGCTCCTCTTCTCTACATGAAGTTCTAAATTCCATTATAGCGGTACAAAAAAGGTTGGCCAAGGAATATCACTACTGGGACTCTAGGGTGGACACATGAAGGGCAGTGTGCTCTTCTCCAGGGGTTCAAGGAATAGCCCTTGAAAGAAAAAGTTGGGTCTATTTTTAATCCATTTTGTGCTTTTTGTGCCCATTGTAAACTATTTCTAATTAAGTAGTTATGGTTGTAATATAATCCATTTTAACATATTAGGGTTTTGGATTATATAATATTGTATTGTAAATAATGGAGATAATAGAACGGGATAGAGAGAGGAATAACTCTCAATTATGTTAGTTTTATTAGTTTAGGGATTCTCTTTGGAATGTTATATTCCTTGCATGTAAAACAACTAGAAAAGTTGATAGTCGAATCACATAAGTTGACTGGATTCAGAGGTGGAAATACGATGGAAATTTTTTCGATTGGCTAAGTGGAATAGTTTTTCGGTCGAATAAAAATACTGGTTGACAAGAAGTTGATAAAACAACCAAAATCTCAATGGGAAATCAACTAAGGTTTCCCCAATCGTGTTAATTGTAATAGAATAATTGAAAGTTGTTAGGAATATTTGGATTTCCATTAATCAGTAGTTGGTTGTATTGCATCTATAAATAATATGTAACATATATAAAAATAGTGGTATGGTAGAATTTGATGAAGTGTGATTTGTGGTATGGAAAATCACAGTTGTAAACACCTGTTATGAGTGTTTGATTAATAGAGGAGTGCTAAGCTCACTATTTTTTTGGTTTTCCCCCAAGAAAGGGGTTTCTATGATAATTTATGGGTAATGTGTGGATGTGTTGTGTTCCATTGTTTTATGTCTAATTGTGTTTAACTATATGAATCAATTTGCAATCCTATTGCAATTGCTATTAGAACCAAAAAATTGTATCATAATTGTATTTGGATGTAGGGGAATTCCTTTGTTGCTAGGGGTTTGGCTTGGTTCTGGATCTGGTGAATTGTTATCAGGAATATCACACCTTCTGCGGACAGAAGTTGTTCCTCTGGTATGAATGGTTCATATCCAGAACAAATGAGTTACAACTAGGTCGGAAGACTTTCCCTAGAAGCTATGAATTCCTGGAATAATATCTATGATGAAATACCTACATAAACACATCAAACACACAATAACATCAAAGATACCAAAAAACTATCCATAGATATATATCAGTGGCTAAGGAATCTGATAATACACATGTGAGATTATAACACAGTAGATATATGGGAAAGGAACCAACTTTGCATTAATAGATGAATGAAAGAGCTTACAACCTTTTTGCCTTAGTGTTGATGCACTCCTTCACAAGACTAACATCTCATCCTCGATAGCTCCAACTTGCTCCTCTATGCTCTCTAATGGATTAGGCCAGGATGTTAATTCCACAACATAACTTTACTTTTTTCTTCTCCCTTCAACCATAGAGTATGAGCCTGGTTTTATAGGGCTCAAAGGGATAGGAATGGTTGATAAATAGGTGGGTGAGGTGGCCATGAGATCCCCAAAGCATGGATCTCGAGCTTAATTGACCCAGGTGAGTAGGGAGAAGGCTAACCATGAATCTTTTATTCCAGAAGCTTCGTGAAACCTTCTCTTTTTCACTTTTTACCAAGGGCACCGCTTATACTCCCTTATGATAGAGTGGTGCAAGGTGAGAACCACACTAAAGACAAAGATTAAAGGCGGTGGCACCGCCTGTCTTCCAAATTACTCAGGCGATGTTGTATAAGTTACCGCTTATCATCTTGTTAATTGTTTTTTATCGTTAATATTTTTTATTTAATTTAAAAAAAAATAACTTTTTATTAAATAAAAGTTGTATTAACTTTTCTTACATCAATGCAAAATTGAGAATCATCTCAAAATGATTTAGTGTCGATATAAAAAATAAAAACTCTTTCAAAATACTTCATTCATATCATATTAGTGACCATGTGTAAATGATTCTTTAAGATTAAATTTTAAATTTTATAAGAAGATATAAATCTTAAATTTGTCATGTTTATTCTTTCTCCACTTTTTTGCAAGCAAAAAAAACATGTAATTTGCTATTCCACATAGAATCAAAATCACATAAGTACCAATCCACTTTTCCATCATTTCACCAGATATATTACAAACTTCCATCCTTACTGATCAACAAAACTTTGAAGAAACAATGACCTTCCACTATCCTACTATTAAACAACTGACACATTCAAGATCCAAAAACAACAACAACAACAACAACAACTTTATAAACTATCCATCCCTTCATGGAAAAAACAAGTTGGCAAGCCAAACTAAACAAAAAGCTCATGAAAAACAAGAGTAACATCCTTCATCTACCAAAACACCCTCAACATATTCAAAAAACTGGAGATGACCAACCAAAACACCTACCGATTCCTTAGATAAGGAATAAACTTCCACAAATTTTTTTTTTGTAAATATGTCTGAAGGAAATAGCTTGAAAACCCATCTTCAGATTTGCAATCCTTCTCAACCAACTGTAAAAATTCAGTGACTATAGAGAGTTTAAGCCATTTTCCCAGTCAAGAACTACCTTAGAGTCACCATAAACTTTTAACTCATAAAAAATCTTCTCTTGCAAAACTAGAGAAGTCCCCAAAGAGAAAGAATCTCTGCAAACATATTCATTCCATCTCCCACACCCAATTTCAACTTAATGCAGTGATTCCCTTTTAATTTAGAAAACATACCTGCACCACATTTTCCATCTCAATGAGCACCATAACAACACCATGAATGTCATCTTCAGGAAAAGAAGGACAAATGTAAAGATTATTTTCTTTTAAAAACTCATCATTCTTCCATTCCTTTAAATATGCTAAAATCCATGAGATAGTAAAATCGACTGAAGGAATTACATCCTGAAACACACATCTATTTTGTGTTTTCCATACTTCCCAGGGAAAAAAAAGGTAGCTCCTTTATCTTCTTTTTCTTGTTAAACCAATCCAACAAACAACCTTCTAAAGTCCCAAAATTCCACTTGAAAACGATCGAGAGAAACCTGCCAACCTCATTCCAAACATAAATAAAAAATGAACAAT
Source organism: Pseudotsuga menziesii (assembly GCA_001517045.1). NCBI lineage: Eukaryota > Viridiplantae > Streptophyta > Pinopsida > Pinales > Pinaceae > Pseudotsuga > Pseudotsuga menziesii. Next base: position 202,510 of record LPNX010867456.1, read on the forward strand.
GTAAAAAGAGATGGTCCACTGTCTTATTTTCCTTTCTACAAAGATGACAACAACTCGATCCAACAAACCTGTGCAATTGAGGTTCTCCCAAACCAATATTTTTATGTTTAATAACAACCAACATAAACATTTCACCTTCAAAGGCATAAACCTCTTCCAAAGAAATATGCACCACCATTTAAACTATGAAGATATTCTCTGTTCCATAAGAGCCTCGAACGCCAATTTAGCAGTGACCTCACCAGAGATTAAATTTGGTTCCCAAACTAACACATCTTCTCTATCAGCGAAACAAATACTTGCCTCGGAAAGAGAACCAATAAAGCAACTCCATTCCTCCATCATCTATCGAGGTAGATTCAAATCCTCGAAAGACGACCAATAAATATTAGGATTTCCATTTAAATTTATATTGTGTGCAAGAATAAGAATATTTCTTTTATGAAGCTCAAAGATAAGTTGCTGCAAGATAATAAGCCATTACCATGCACCCCTGCTATAGGGTCAATATCAATAAATATTTGAAAACCCCTTCCTACTTTCCAACAAATATGAGATTTGATTACCGACAATGATCTGAGAAAACTTCTCCATAAATAAAAAGATCTAGGAGCCTTCAACATAGGTTCGCTAACCCAATGAAACAAAGAATACGATCTGATAAAATTAGCCTTGATGACTTTGTTCCATAAACTTGAAACAAAAAGAGTTCTCTAGAAACTTTTAGCACAAAGAGCAGTATTGAACAACTTAAATCCTTGAAACCCCAACCGCCTTTTAACTTTGGTAAGGTAAACTATCCCAAGCATGCAAATGATATTTCGAATTTTCCAAACTGCATGACCAAATGAAATTATACATTTTTCTTCTTAACTAAGAAACCATTGTGGCTGGTAGAATATATAATGAAAACCAAAACACCAGAATACTCAGCAATATTGCGTTCACAAGAGCTAGTCTCCTTCCAGCCGATATCCATCTTATCGACCAACATCTAATTCTTTTATCAACTTTCTTTAACAACCAAATCCAGTTGGAAATGGAATAGGAATTTGGCTTAAGAAAAATTCCCAAGTATTTGAAGCCCTCATCAATAGAAGAAATAGAACAAGGGAAAAAATAATGTATCTGTCTACACAAATCATCATCATCATTTGAAAAAGAAAAATGAGATTTAATTTCATTGACTAACATACCATACACTAAGTAGAATAGATCGAAAACCTCTTTGAACTGCATCCATTCCAATTTAGAACCACTCCCAAAAATCAGGATATCATCAATGAAGAGCAGATATGAAATAAAAATCGAAGGATAGATCTTTAAGCCTTTTATCCTCTTTTCCTTTTTGTGTTCCTCAATATTCTACTCAAACCATCAATAACCAACCAAAAAAGAAGCGGTGACAATGAACAAAATTTCCTAAAGCCTCTAGAGATTTGGAAAAAAGTAGTGGGAGTGCCATTCACCAAACTAGCAAAATTACCTATAGAGATGCACCCCATAATCCAAGTCATAAATTCATAGGGTAAACCAATATGAATCACAATAAGACGTAACAAGGTCCAATCCACCTTGTCATAAGCCTTAACTAAGTCAACCTTTAAAGCTAAAGGTTATGTCTTTATCTTCCTTATAGAATGAAGGAATTCTTGTGCAATACCAATTGCCTCTGTGATCTATCTATTTGGAAAAAAACCAAATTGTTCTTAAAAAAATGCATCTTCCCAAAACCCCTTGTATCATGTTCGCAGTGATCTTTGGGATGATCTTGTACAAAGTATTATGCAAGCAGATGGGCCTATAGTCACTGAGAGTCTTAGGCCTATCCTTCTTTGGAATGAGGACTAAGAAGGTCAAATTCAAACTAAAAGGTATGTTACCCAATCTTAGATATTCATTCACAAACAGAGTAAGCTCTTCCCCCAACAAACCAAAAAGTGTAAATAGAAATCCACCAGCCAACCGTAAGGACCGGGACTCTTATTTTGTAACTCACATTGCAAAGGATGTTTTTGTTATTTTAGAAATATTCCTAGTTGTGTACTCATAGTGCTAGAGCTTCCCCATGGATGATTTTATGTTGGATCAGTACAATCTCACAAATAAGGAATTTATGGACCCTAGACTCTCCTTATACTTCAACTAGATATTTGAACTGCAAATAACAATGGGATATAAAATTCAAAGACAACATGAAAACAATATGGGCATGATCATAGGGACTAAACTCAAGGGTGCATTTTTTTACATAGTGATGGATTTGGTGTCCTATTGGTGACAATGTTTGTCCCTTCGAACCAGGTTCAGACCTTCTTTGTACGACTACAAAATCCAAGGTATCGACCCAACAGATCAAAGCTCAATATGCAAGACCTGTGACACAGATGCAGTCTCACCCAAGATATCTCCTCTGAGTAACTACCAGAACCAATTTTCAACAGTTGGGTGGGGATTTATCCTCTCACAACACCTTACCAAATCGCTTGACTGAATTCAATGGGTGTCTTACTTATATTTAATATGCACATTCAAGATATCACTTTACTTATCTGTCGACAAATATTACAACAGTCAATATAATTCATTATTATCAATTCCAACTAGAAATAGCGCGACATATGCATATAAGAACTATTTATAAGAAAATACACAAACACTTATCCACATCATACATTCATGCGACACAAATGTTAGGATTATAATCCTCCCTTGTCCAGTTTGGTCAATTATGTCTAAATTAAGAGTCTTTTCAATCTATATTTAGTCACTAGCACCATTGGGTACACATGGCCTAATTGGGCCACATGTACTAATTAATAGAGTGTGGGGAACATTGGTTGACGATAACTGCCACTGACTACACTTGCATGCATCAGTTTAGGTGCCTCCTAGACCAATCCCTACAATTTAGGATCCACTGGGAGTGTCGGAACCAACCTCCTTCAGTTAAGTTTAGTTAGTGACTAGTTAAGCCTTGTTAGGAGTCAGTTACATCCAGTTACATTCTTTTAGCGCTAGTCATTGATTGACTGCATGTGGGAAGGCGCCTTTCCTCACCTACCACATTCAGTTAGACTAGTTATCTGATTCTAACTGACCGAGGCATTGATTTAGACAACTAGAGCTAACTAGTTAGGCTCCGATAGTGATTTAGACATGTCTAGTTATCCATTCAGTTAGGTAGAGTCAATGAATTCGAATTCCTCTCTCATGCATTCGAATTGATTGGTTATTAATACCAGTGTATTACATTGTAATTATTATTCAATTACTTTGATTAATGAAAGCATTACACAGGTGCAAGCCATTTTTTGCATTGTTTCATTCTTCAATTCTAAGTAAAATTATCTGATCTATTTTGTTATTTCTGTATTGATCCATAGATCCATGTGCTCAATTTTATATGGTATCAGAGCCTCGGCAGGATGAGACACTTCTCCTTTCTATAGATCTCATGCTGGATCAATTGTTTTTAGCAAAATTGCTCCTTCCAGCTCTGCACTAGAAGCGACAAGTTTACCACATAAATCCTAAGAAAATGAATTGTTGATCAAGATTGCTTGATTAACTAAGCTGGGTGCAATGAAAACTTGAAAATTGCAGGTTGTCCGACCTTACAATGCCCCTTTTTTGTTTTTGCAAGTACAACTTCGAATGGATTCATTAGTTCCTCTTCTCACCCCATTCACAAGCTATTCAGAATGGAAGTTGAAAATGATTGCATCTCTGAAGAGACAATATCTCTATGAGGTGTCTATTTGAATTGGTAAAGAGTCTTATGAGAATGAGAATGACTAGCTAAATGACTATGATAGAGCTTTTGGATCAATATGTCTGGCCCTTTCTCCAAACTTGCGCTACCTTGTTAAATCTGCTGAATACCCAAAGGATATCTGGACAAAATTGGACTCTACTCTCTCTGATGAAGTTGTTAAAAATGAAGAAGAAGCAGAGTCTTCTACACAATCAATTCAAATATAATAAAGTCTCCTTGCAGTGACTCCTTCTCCTACTGCTCTGGAAGTTTATGAGATCTCTGATATCTCATCTTCTCATATGGATGATACAGAAGAATACATTCAAATCTCTGATATTGAAGAAAAACTCTCCTTCAATTCTATGCAAACACTCTCCAATGTTCCTCCTTTAAATTCGGTGCAAAATTTTCCAGTGACTGCTTCAGAGAAGGAAGAGGAATTTGATTTCTCTCCCTCTAATGTTGTTGCTGATGTGAATATAAGTAATTATTTGGATATTTTGGAAAGAATATCATATTTCAGGAGTTATTTATTCACTCTCATTGATCTTGAGCTTCCAGCAAAATTCCTACAGGATTGAATGCACCAAAATTTAGAATTTTGAAGAAGGAGAAAACTGTGGATCTACCATCTCCGTGGACCATAATTTTGGATATGATATGAACCTATTTGGATATGATATGATCTTATTTGTATCTGATATGATATTATTTGGTTTGAATTTTAAGTTCCAAGAGCTTTCAGTCATGCTTGTAGCTGCTCTCACCAATTTTGGTGTGAAAAATAAAGTACCGCAAGTCTTCTTCAAATTTGTTGCTGGGGATTTGGAGTTAGTTTCCTCTTATGAGGTTGCTGATATTTTATTTTGTGAATCATTAGTTATTTCTGAAGCTATATCAGATTATGAAGCTCAAACATTCACTCTCCACAGTCCTAGGTATTCTCTACCTTTGGTCACATGCTCATCTCCTCACAGAACTAGTGAAGAGGAAGACATTCTGCATCCACCTGTACACTTGCTCCTAACCCTTGGGTATGATTTTACCACTTATGGTTTGATGTTCACGGCTGAAACATATCAGTTGCTTGAGTGTTCCTCTCATGGCTCGAATCCTTAAGCACTTTTTCTTGCTTATCAGTTGATTTCAGTTGCTCTACATGGGTCCAGTTTTTATCCAGCAACTGTCTATGTTCATGATTTAGTTGAGCACATTATTCTTCTTCCAAAGAGGAATATTCCTCCAAATATAATTATGGATAATTTTACATGCGAGGCCCCTAGATACCTGTGCACAGAAGAACACGATTGATCTTGATTCTACCTGCTTAGTTTGAGGGGGGGGGTTTCCCATGTGGTTTTTTCCCCATTTCCTTGTATTAAGGAGTTACTTTGATTTAGCTGTAATGGGTGACCTATGGTCTTAGTTACCAGGGCCCACAAATTTTCCAATTTAGCATTCATGTGGGGTGTTAGGATTATAATCCTCCCTTGTCCAATTTGGTCAATTATGTCTAAATTAGGAGTCTTTTTAGTCTATATTTAGTCAGTAGCACCATTGGGTCCACATGGCCTAATTGGGCCACATGTACTAGTTACTAGAGTGCGGGGAACACTAGTTGAGGCTAACATCCACTGAATGCACTTGCATGCATCCATTTAGGCACCTCGTAGACCAATCCCTACAATTTAGGAGCCACGGAGTGCCGGAACCAACCTCCTTCAGTTGAGTTCAGTTAGCAACTAGTTAAGACTAGTTAGGAGTCAGTTACATCTAGTTATGTTTAGTTAGCACCAGTCATTGATTAACTACATTTGGGAAAGCACCTTTCCTCACCTACCACATTCAGTTAGACTAGTTAACTGATTCTAACTGACTGGGGCACTGATTTAGACAACTGAAGCCAACTAGTTAGGCTCCGATAATGATTTAGACATGTCTAGGTATCCATTCAGTTAGGTAGAGTTAATCAATTCCAATTCCTCTCTCATGCATTCGAATTGACTATTTATTAATACTAGTGTATTACATTGTAATTATTATCCAATTACTTTTGATTAATGAAAGCATTACACAACTGCAAGCCATTTTTTGCACTGTTTCATTCTTCAATTCTGAGTAAAATTGTCTGATCTATTTTGTGAGTTGTGTGTTGATCCATAGATCCATGTGCTCAATTTTATAACAAACACATTCATCAAATACACATCTACACAATATTTAATGTGGAAACCCATACGGGAAAAACCACAAAGGAACTCTTCATCTGGAATGAGAAATATATGGCATCTTTCGTCTGCACACTTAGCTTGCAGACTTTGTTCTAGATATTCTTCTACAATATATACAAACTTCTCTCTCCTCTCATGCTCTCTAGTCTCATATCTTTGAATATTTTTCTCCTTCATTCTATTGTCGATCTGCAAACAACCTGGATCGACTCACTCTTCTAACAAACACATACCAACTAATTGACTTGGAACTAACAGACACAACAAAATTCCAGAAGCGAGATGAACACAACTTGGGTTCTTCCTTTTATAGACTCTTTACATGTCATTATCAACCGAATTCATTCTATTAGCCAATAGTCTTTCATTCCTATTCTTATACATTCTCGTTACAACTGTCAGTAGGCACTATCAACCCAAAATACAAAGATGATTTATTCCCTAAAGCATGCATGGTTCTAGCCGACTTATTACCCATGATCTCTAAAGCTGTCCTTTTCATCTGTTGCACGTCATCTATCATGGTTCCTTCCATCGTGGCTAATCTCGTTGCAACTTTCCCTTCTGTTGTGGACTCCTTCCTTAGAGGTTGCTCCTGTCGTAGCTTTCCTTTCTGTCGTGTACTCCTTTTGTCTTATATCTTCCTTTGTCACAACTTCCTTTGTCACGCGATCAAACACTTCACATTCCAAGAAGAATTCTATATGAATTATGCCTATCTTTTCTTAGGGCCAACATGTCCTTAATTCAACATCATGCCCTTAACCTATTACCAAGGCTCGTAGTTGATGCACTACACAAGTTAATTGTGACTAGATTTACAACATATATTTATTTGATGGAGTGACAGATGGACAACCATACCATTGGAGGTATATAGATACCATAATTTGTTTTATTTGTGAATAAAATATTTCGCAAGAAATATGAGTGACTTGTGTTTTTCTAATTCCTTCTCAGATGTTCAAGAAATGTAAGTGACTTTTGAAGTCAAGAAATGATAGTGACTTTTGAAGTTGAGGTAAGGCTTACAATGAGGGAATCATTAGTACAAAATGAGAGATAAGTGACCATGTGATTGTTTGTGGGCCTTGGTAACTAAGACCATAGGTCATGGGATAAGAACTAAACTAAAAATGACCAAGATAAATGACTAATTTGGTCACGAGATAAGATTTAAACTAAAAATTACCACATAACAATTGGTCATTTATTTGGTGTTTTTTAGTTGTGCCACTCCGACAATGGAAAATTACAATTTTGACAATAAATTTGTAGAATTTACTAAATTTTAATTAGTAAATTGTACAAATTTAGTATATTGTAGACCCTCTCATGGATTCAGTGGGTTATTAATCCACTTAGTGTCGTGTCTCGAAGATTGGTCATTTCTTGTTAAAAGCATCATCATGTCTTGAATTTAACACTATTGTGTTCAGCTTATCACATTTATCATGCTCATATTTCATTTTACCAAAATTGTCATCATTTGACCCTTTCGACAGTTGGTTGAAGTTTTGGTAAATAAGAGTGTTTTACATCTCATCAGTTGAAATCCTACTATTTTGCGCCTCCCGATTAATTTGTTGATTGTGTCTATGGATTCCTGCAAGTCATCACACCTATGTCTAAAATGTTAGAAATACTACCTTGATGTTCTTGTGGAGAAAAAAATTCCTATATCCTCCATTTAAAAAAACCCTATATTAATAATATATTTAAACATGTAAGTATATAGTATTATATATATGTTAATAACTACTATTAAATATTCACTATATATAATATTAATATAACATGTTCTTAATAATATATAAATATATTAAGGTGAAACATTATAAAGAAATAAACTCATAAATGTTCTTATAAATATTTTAATTAAATAAATATTCTTAAATAAATAATAATCTAATAATCTAATAATATAAATGTTATAATAATATAATTATTTAACAAATTTTAAAAAACAAACTCAATAAGGAGGGACAACATTCCTTAGTGGTAAGTGCCTTGGTGAAGCATGCTTGGCATATAGATTTTTGGTAAGAGTGCCTTATGAAGAATGTCTTGGTGGTTGAATGACAACCTTCCACTAGTAGCACGACTCCTGACTTGTATGGGAAAATATGGAGAGACCTGCCAATGATTGGCATGGTGACCACACCAAATTCATTTGCAAAATGCTACATATAATACTAGAACAACATGAAAATGAAATGAAGTAGTTTTGTTCTAATGTCATGCATGGCATGCATGAACTAGATGTGTCAAGGAATAGATTGATCGTAACAAGATGAAAAAAGTGAAAAGAAGTTAACATTTCCACTAAAAAGTTTTTTTTTTCACAACATAACTTTTAGATGAATTAGAATGAAATCAACCCAATAGTAGTTTAAGGTATGTTTTGGGGAGTGAATGACAAAAAAGACACAAATAAAAAAAACATACAAAATAAATAAATATATTAAAAAAACCACAAGGTGTCAAATGAGGGCATATTTCATGAACAAATAAATATACTAAAAAAAATATTAAAACAAAAACAAGGTGTCAAATGAGGGCATTTTTCAGTTTTCCTGTGTATTTTTTGAGGGGCCCTTTGAACTTTGAAGACGAGCTTGCATGGAGAAGGTTCTAGGACCAAACGTGATGTATTCATTGTTGTAGATCATACTTGATTGATTGTTGGTTGTTGGCTATGAGGAGAGGGTTGTTTCCATCCAAACGGGACAGAAATGGAGGGCACAAAGGGCTAAGGAGGGCGTAGATCCCATCTATATCCTTGCATCGCATTACATATTTTATGTTCTATGAAGAGGAGGACCATGGAGTGTTGGGAAATTTATTTCGGTGATTTGATGCTCTCAAAAAGTGGATTTTCTCTTCTTCCTTGAAACTTTCTGATTACCATCAAATCGTTTTCATTTTTGGTATCATATCGATTTGAAGAAGGGTGAAATATTTCGTATGAGGGTTGAATATGATTGAAAGACATTTTTCAGGGTTCATGTATGTTTTTTTAGGGGCGCTTTGATATTTGAGGACGATCTTGCTTGGAGAAGGTTCCAGGACCAAATATGATGTCTTCATTGCCACAGATCATGCTTGATTGTTTGTTGGTTGTTGGATGCAAGGAGGGGGGCATTTCCATCCAAAATGGGGTAGAAATAGAGCATAAAGGCCTATGGAGGGCGTCGAGGACATCCTTCTCCTTGCATTGTATTACATCTACTCTATTTTGTGAAGAGGAGGACCATGGAGTGTTGGATAGTTATTTTGGTGATCTGTTGTTCTCAAAAAGTGGATGTTTTCTTCTTCCTTGAAATTTTCCCATTACCATCAAATTGTTTTCATTTTTGGAAGCATATCGATTTGAAGAAGGGCGAAATATTTTGTATGAGGGTAGAATATGATTGAAAGGAATTGATTTCCATTGAAGATAATGTGTTCAGTAGTTGAAGGTTGATTATTCATTGTGGAGGCCAATGGATTTTGTAGAAGCAGAGTTTAGTCGGAAAGGGAGTTGTGGGTTCATATAAGAGGGACACATCTTCATTTGGAGGGCCAAATCAGGTTGGAAGAGTAGTAGAATATTATGTGGAGGTTGTATTATGCCTCTAGGACTTAGTATTCATTAGGAGGACGCCTGCTACATTGTCAGGTGATGAGAGGAAGGGGGCATCACTTTGGAAGGGCATAATATATGGGTTAGTTTGTGAAGTGATCAAAGTGTGTGTATCGTTTCTCTAATTCCCATGCTTATCATTTTTCATGGTAGCCCACATCTTGTTTTTTCAATCTACTCTTCAGGTTTAAACTACAAAACCCATGCCTCCTTCATTGTGGATGGTTGTCAGATCCCACAACTCTCAAATACAATTTAAATAAGTCCATGAAGTAGAATCTATAAACAACAACTGATAAATTGCATTTTAACAACTTCAAGCTTGACTTACTAGATTAGGTATGTTATCTTTTGCTGATGAATTTCAACAGATATCTCTCCAAGATTTTCATTGGCCCTTTATGGATTCCATCATTGGATTCCATATATATAACACTAGGAGCATTTAAGAATTACAGGTTCTGTTGTCCAGAAGAATCATATTCCTTGTGTACGCTATCTGTGGCCCTTCTAGTGGAAAACACTTTTTCTTGAATTTCTAATCCTACTTTAATAGAAATATTAGATCTCACCATTCATGCATTTTATACTGTAACATAGAAATTATGTTATAAAACATTTTGTTAAGTGAAATGTTTATCAATACTACTTTCCTCCAATACTCTCAACATTGAATTCTCAGTTTTGCTTGCTTTCAAAAATATTCAATTGAAAGATCTCTCATCAACCAGAACTTCTGAAATATCCAGTCAATGGTATTTTATTTCCTTGTTCCTTTGTTTGCAACACCTACTGATCTCCAAAATCTAATCTTCCTAATAAGGAAATCCTATGGCCTAATGTGCATTGATTTGCTAAGCTAGATATTTCGTAAGAAAATTACTCTCTAGATAAACCATATAAGTCTAAATTTCTATGTGGTGTAGGAGTATAATTTGATATGCATTTGTCAATGTGATTAGTATCTAGTATTTTTTTATTTTCGACGTGAAATGTATTTAATATTGCTGCTACCACAAATATTTTGGGAAGGTCACATTGTTGTGAGTTATTTAACACTCCCTCCTGACAAAATTGAATGGATTTATATAAGTTGGAGTGTCTTACTTTGTTTTCCTTAAATACCTTGTAAGTTTTTGTAGCATTTATATTTGAATTTTCCATGGTATGTGTTTCTCTTATTTGTATTGAAATATGATATGTATTTACATCAATATAGGAAGATATGTGACATTGACATAGGTAATTGGACTATTCTAGTTAATTCCTGGACTCCTTTATCCTTTGCTCCAAGTGGTTAGACTCAAAACTATCATTTTCTTGTGAACATGTAGTGCTTTCTTCATTGTGGATGGTTTCCAGACCCCGTAGCTCTCAAATGCAATTTAAATAAGTTCATGAAGTATAATATATAAAAAACAACTGATAAATTACATTTTAACAATTTCAATCTTGACTTACTAGATTAGGACTATTATCACGTGCTGATGAATTTCAACAGATACCTATACAAGATTTTCATTGTGGCCCTTATAGAGAGATTTTCATGGCCATTCCTCAGTTGTATTTCAGGAAACAATCCTAGCATTTTTGTAGAGTATTCGAGCATATTTCTGTTTGTTTTTTGTGGCAATTTTATATGCCTCCCTTCTTAGAAACAATTTCAGGGGTTTTGGATGCCACTTCAAAGTTCTCACAATTGAAATTGAGGATATGCCAAATGTTAGGTTCTAGATTCATAGATGTTCTTGGGTGGTGGAAAGCATAAAGCATCTTCTATGGGACTATCCTTTTTCCAAATATTGTTGAAATCATGTTCAGATTGAGCAAGTTGCTATTCTTCAGGGGAGATTGCATTGGCGTGTAGTATTGTTTTGTTGATTCCATATCTATAGTCCATTACTCCCTTAGTGTATCTGACATTGCTTAATAATTTTATCTTTGTTTTTTCTAATTGTATTCATTATTGAAAATATTTTGAAAGCGCTTCTTGTTCATTTTGTATGATGTTTGTTTGTTGTTCGTGTCGGATTGACTTGAAGGAGAAATGGCCATGATTTTGATATATTTTATTATTCTCCAAATGATTTCAAGTGTTGGTCAAGGCTAGATGTTTATCATCATTTGGGAATTATAGTAGATAATGATACTAATACTCTCGGTGATTGTGTTGACCATAATGCTTCACCACATAAAAGTAGGAAGTTTTTTCTACATAAGGCTTTGCGGTCTACAACATTTCCTAGAAGAAGGAAGGAGTTAGCCAGGCTCGAATGCATGGATCTAACTTTACCAAGGGTACAAATTCTCACAGATACTTATGAAAACAACAACAGCAACGAGAGCGATGATCATTCCCTAGGCATGGATGCTGAGCCCAACTCTCGGAAGGTGAAGAGAAAGAAAAGAGTGTGTGAGTCTACTGTGGATGAAAATTCGTTACATCAAACAAAATCTAAGGTAATGAAAATTTTTACTGCTTATTCATGTTATCTATTCCATGATTTTATTTCTCCTCCTAATCTCTGCAATTGTAACAGTGTCCTTAGACAAATATTTTAGGATTTTATTTTTGTCCTATGTGTATAGGGAAGCATATTTTTTAAGTGAATTTCTGGGCAAAATATTTTATGATGATTCTACTTTCTGATGCACACATTCTTCTTTGTGAACTGCCACTACTAACTAAACCATATGATGGAGTTCTTCAATTGTTGTTGGATAATAGAAACTTTGACTCGCTTCTTTAATACTTTCTGGTGGAATTTCCCGTAAAATTTGAAGATTTTTCTATCAAGTGTATTGGTACCATTGATCCTTAGCCTACATATCATGATTATCTCCATATATGGCCTATAGGATATTGCTCTACTTGGAATGATAGCTTTGCTGGGTCATTATTTACATTTGAAGTGATTGATAGGGGATTTTCTAGACCTATTTTCTGGGTAACAAGATGTCCCTACACAACATTGCCAAATCCAAACCCAAATTGAATTGTCTTATTGATTTCGAGATGAAAAAAACTTCAAGTTGAAAATAAATATCAATAACATGAAATAGGGTTTGAAACAATAAATGAGGAGGACAATAAAATTCAGATGCTTCTTGTAGATCCCAATGATTTGATTTGTGAGTATTTGTCTGCATTTGATTAGAAAATTGCAACTAGTCATGTTCATGGTTTTGGGGATGATATGTATAAACCTATAAACCATATAATACCAGTTGGAACCCTTCCCCTGCAATGGGAAAATGAACAACGAGATTTTGACAAAAAGTCAATTGAAAATGATATGGGGAGTTTTGGGTTGAAAGTTGATATTCTTTTGAAGCTTGGCAATTGATTTCTAATAAGTTTGTTGAATCATGTTTAGATATTTACTAGTGGTGGAATCGGTTACAAATTGTTTGTAAACATTCAAAAATAAATGAAGGCTCCCCTACAAATGTTTCAAATGGTGTTAAAGACAAGAAAAAATTAGGCTTATTAAGCAAGCTTTGTAGTTTTGATATTGGCTCTCGAAATATGTTAAATGCTTTAAATAATATAAGTGATCTGAGAAATTCTTGCATGGTGTTGAAAGAATGGTTGCAACAAGATAGGTTTGGATTAGATTTTCCCTTTGTGCAAGAATTTATCAAAACTATTCTTGATGTAAATAGTTGTTTGAAATAAGAATTCCTGACAAAGTGGAACAACTATTTGACTTTCCAAACAGTTGCAAGTGGTCATCTGATCCTGCAGTCAGAAATGATGAGGAAGAATAGATAAATGAGGATCGTGACATGATAAAACCTTAGAGACCCAAGGTGTTTCCTAGTGAGATGATATCATGCAAAAGAGGCCTACTTGGGCATGTGAAATAATTGAAGAAGCAGAAAGATATGGTGTCCCAGAAGGAACCTATAGAGAAATTAAGAAGCCAAAACAATACCTCAGTTGTGTGGCTTTGATGTGTAATCTTAGTGAAAAAGAACCTACATGCTTTGAATAAGAAACAAATAAAAAGGAATGGGTATATTCCATGGTCAAGGAATACCATTCCATTATAAATAATGATGTACGAGAAGTAGTACCAAGACCGAAGAAAAAGTCAGTAGTATCCTCGAAATGGATCTACAAGATAAAACATTTAGTAGATGGAAGTATAGATAAGTACAAGGAAATATTTGTAGCCCACAGATTCTCTCGTAAGGAAGGAATCGAATATGAGGATACCTTTGCACCGGTTGCAAGGTACAACTCAATCAGAACTGTTCTTCCCTTGGCATCTAAGATGAATTGGAAGTTACATCAAATGGATGTAAAGATAACCTTCCTAAATGAAGTGATAAAAGAAGAAGTATACATTGAGAAACCACAAGGATTTGAGACATATGATCATAAGACTCATGTATGCAGACTAAATTAGGAATTTTATGGGTTGAAGCAAGAACCTAGAGCATGGTATAGAGGAATTGATGGATTCCTTATGACTTTGGGCTTTACCAAGAGTAAAGCAAATTCCAACCTTTACTATAAGTTTGAGGATTATGGGATTATGATATTACTACTGTACATGGATGATCTATTTTTGACATGTGAGGATAAGCCCATAAAAAATGCAAGAATAAGATCACTACAAAGTTTGAGATGAAATACCTTGGTATGATGCACTATTTTCTAGGTCTTGAAGTATGGCAGTATCCAGACGAGATTTTCCTAAACCATGAAAAATATGCAGTTGAAATCCTAAAGATATTTGGGATTATGGATTGCAAGGCTATGAGTACTCCGATGACAACAAGTTTTGAAGCTTTTCAATGACAAATCCTCAGATATAGTGGATGTTATCTTATATAGACATATTATTGGTTCACTAATATTTTTGACCAATACAAGCCCAGATACATGTTTTTTTGTAAACAACTTAAGTCGGTATATGGTGAATCCCATAAATGTTCACCTAGTGGAAGCAAAACATGTGATGAGGTACCTGAAGGGTAGGTTGGATTATGGTCTCAGATATGCATCAGATGGTAAGATCAGATTACAAAGATTTGCATATTTAGATTGGGTAGGAAATGTTGAAGCCAGAAAGACCACTTCAGGAAGTTATTTTAGTTTGGGATCAAGTGTGATCTCATTGTTCAATAGAAATCAGTCCAGTATTTACCTCAGTATAGAAGAGGATGAATACATTGCAACATGTTCATTCTATAGTGAAACAGTATGGCTTCACAAAATGTTGGAAGGATTATTCGATGTAGAGATAGATGTGATTGATATCCATTGCGATAATCAGACTCTATATAAAGATGAAAAAAAAATGAGTGTTTCGTGATAACTTGAAACATATCGAAATTAGATATCACTGCATCTGAGATATGGTGTAGAAGGGAGATGTAAAGCTCAAGTATGTTCCCATAAAGGAACAAATTTTTGATGTGTATTCTAATCCTTTGTCTTGTGTAAAGTTTGAATACTTTCAAGACAAGATTAGTGTAGTACGAAATAACCTCCCTTGAAAGAGGGAGAGATGATCACGTAGTAGGTTTCCTATTGTAGTGGTGTGGTAGCTCAACCTAGGTAGGGTATGTATGGCTAGGATTGTTTTTCCTGAAAGGGTTAGTATTCCATACTAGGCAAGTTTGATCCTAGGGATTGGTATGTCTAGCTAGGATTGTTTGGATTGAAGGGGTTAGTAAGACAAACAAAGATTTTTTGGTGGTTTGGTAGATCCATTTGTCTGGATAAGCTTGTTTGGCCCAAAAAGGGTTAGTAAGTTAGACAAATTCCTGAATGGATCCACTAGAGAACCCACTATGATGCTACTTCATATGTGCTAAGGGAAATAAAATGAGTTGATTCCATCATTTCTATGTTGATGTAGATGAGGTGGTTCTAGCACTCTGTGATGATTCCATCATGTCTATGCTAATGTAGATGATGTGGTTCCATCACTATGTGTTGACGCCAACATTTCTATGCTAATGTATACAATGTGGTTTCGACACTCTATTATAATGCCAAAATTTCTATGCTAATGAAGACAATGTGGCTCCTACACTCTATGTTTATTCCAACATTTCTATGTTGATGATGATGATGTTCCAACATCTCTATGTTGATGATGTAGGTGATGATCTAGCATTTATTTTATTGATGATGTTTCTTTAGCACTAACATGCTAATGATGTTGTTGTTGTTCTAGTATTTACATACTGATGTTGCATATGATGATCCAGTATTCACATACTGATGTTGCAGATGATGTTGTTCTAGTATTTACATACTGATGTTGCAGATGATGATCTAGTATTCACATATTGATTTTGCAGATGATGATGTTTCAGTATCCACATACTAATGATGTTCCAGATGATGATGATGTCTCGATATTCACATACCGACGACGACGATGTCCCAGTATCCACCTACTAATGATGTTCCAGATGATGATGATGATGTCACAATATTCACATACTAATGATGATGGTGATGGCCCAGTATCCACATACCGATGATGTTGATGTTGATGATGATCCAACACTTCCGTGATGATGATGATGTTGATGATGATGCATTTCTATATTGATGATGAACATATATGATGTTGTTCCAAAACTTCCTATGACATATAGAGATTCATCAGTCAGTTGTATAGTTGTTGTTGGGGTTGTTGCTGATGATGTAGAATACCTTCCAAGTTAGGAGCAAGTGTTAAAATAATGTAACTTCAGAAGCTATTATATTTGTATTATTGTTATTCCTCCATTTAGATATGTCCTTGAAGTAATTGGTCATGTAAAATTCATGAGGTAAAAAATTTGTTGTAAGTCAGGGAAATAGTACCCACAAAATTATTTTATAAATATTATTTTGAGTCCTTCTAGGTAGGATAGACCTAATTATATAACCTGGACGACCTAGTTAGGTAATTAAGTCACTCGCCCGATGAATATAAATAGGTGAGTCGCCTCCTTCATTTGTACACACTTTTCACTCAAGCAAGTTTTCTAGAGAGAGAAGAATAATTGATCTAGAGAGAGGAGGAGTTGTATTGGGGTTTTACACTGTCTTGGTTGAGTTCTATATTGAACAAGTTTTGTAGGGTTTTCTCCCTTGTGGTTTCCCAGAGGAAAATATTTGTGTTCTTTGTGTTGTTGTGCTTGTTGTTCTTTCAGTGATCCTTCTATTATAAATTGTTTTAGAATACCATCTATCAATTAAGAAAACTTAATATATAGTTTTATAATAAAAACAAATTCAAACGAATTATTAAGGTGGCATTGACATTCAACAAACTATATTGGAGGGCATGATGTCACATAAGAGTAATAAACTATGAGAAAAAAATCCTTATGATGTATACCTAATTTATAGGTCCAATTTTGTGAAACCCTCACTGGAGATCATGTAGATAGCATGGTGACATAGGACTTTCCAAAAAAAACATGCAACAACTTACAACACTAAAAAATGCTACTACATTGGGTTTTTATGCCCTAACAAAAAATAACCAAGTGTCCCTAAATGAGTTTGGACGGAAACTTGCAACTTAACAAACAATGAAAACCATGACTCAAATTGACAAGTCTTTAACTCCATTGGATTCCATGTGGAAAAATATACCTAGGGCACCTCTCTCCCTAGGGTTATGTGGCTCAGAGCGTGTTTTATTCATTGATTTGGGGAACTACGGTTTTTCTTAGTAAGAGACAATGAAAATTTGGATTTATGCATCCTAACTAGAGAGAATGAAGATAGTGTGGTGACATAGGCCTTTCCCAAAAAAAATTGTAGCAACTTATGGCACTTGAAAATGCTACTCCTTTAGGTTTTTATGCCCCAACACAAAAATAGGCAAGGGCCACCGAATGAGTTTGGAATGAAACTTGCAACTTAACAGATAACGAAAACAATGAACCATCGATATCATTGGATTCTTGGTATCCAAATACAATTAGGTAACCCCTCGAACTAGGTTTTGGTGGCTTAGAGTGTCTTTTATTCATTGATTTAGAGAACTAGAATTCTGCTCAGTAAGAGGCAATGCAAATTTTGGATTTATGGGTTCAATTTGTGAAATCCTAACTGAATAGAATGTAGATAGGGTGGTGACGAAGTCCTTGCTCAAACAAATTTTCAACACTTGAAAACAATATTCCTTTAGGTTTTTATTCCCTGACAAAAAATAGCCAAGGGTCTCAAAACAAGTTTGAGAGGAAAATTGTGACTTGACTCATAGTGAAGCCCTAACTCATATAGACAAACCATTGTCTCCATTGGATTAATCTTGGAATCCAAATACAACTAGGACACCCCTCTCCCTAAGGTCTTGTAGATCAAAGCATGCTTTAATTATTGATTTTAAGGATTAGGGGTTTTCTCAATAAAAGGAAATCGAGATTTAATATTTATGGTTTTAATTTAGGAAAACATAGATGAATAACATGAAAATAGTGTGGTGACATAGGCCTTTCCGAAACAAACTTGCAACAACTTACGACACTCTAAAATTCTACTCCATTAGGTTTGTATGCCTCGACAATTTTTTTATATATAATACCCATGTTAAGCATATTATTCTATGAATTCTGCAAAAATGACTACTTATCCCCACACATGTCTCCAATGAATCATTTCAACCAACAAGTATCTTTTTATGGCTTGAAAATCAACAGAATGAGCAATAGTGTATGCATTCCTTACACAAACTATGAGATACCAATATAGTTTAGTCCATCTATGCAATCCCATACATCATCCATATAAATACATTAACAAAAAATCTACGAATTCCTTAGCATGCTATGGTGGTGTCTAAAGACATTGAGTTATTCCTTTCCCCTTAATGTGTTATCTCTAGATTCTTTGTAGAAATGTGTAAATCCAAAAGGATGGCATAATTAGTATCATCATACATTACATTTAATGTGTATATTTGCATAAATAACATAATTGAACTTACATTAGAAAGAAATCAATGAAAACAACTCTTAAATAACATACATTGTCTATCGACATACCCCAACATGTCAACATATATTTAAATTATCTTACAGCCAAACCCTCTAGATCATCTCTGATACTAATGGTCTCCATCAGTTTCTTGTGCTCAACATCTATTAGGAAGTATCGTACCCTCGATGAGTTTCTTTTATGTTCATTTGCAATTGAATGTTTGTACTAATGATTAGGCTCGTAAATTGATACAATCTTGCACATGGTTTGTAATTTATATAAACATATCCTCTTCCATTGTTGTATTTTTTCAAGTATTCTCCTTTGAAAATCATTGACCCAACTTAAAATTGATTATTTTCATCATCAATTATGTATATATTAAATATTTGCTTTCTGTATAGACAACATGCTAACCAATAATACCCATCCTATTGATTACCTTTTAGGAAATCAATTTCATATGTGTTCCCTCCAAAATCTAATGCACGATGCTTAACAATATATACCATTAATATCCTTAAAACATTTAAGAAGAAAAACGTACATGTGGAATTAAAATTTTAGATGTAAGATAAGTTTGTATCATATTAGGTTGTACAAGATATGAGGCATTGTCATCAATCAAGAGAAATAGATGATTGGTTTACCTTTGATGGGGTTAGCTTACAAATTTCATGTTAATCAGGTGAAATTGAAAGTGATCCCATGCATCAAACCCAAGCTGATGATTCACACCCATTTCAATCACCAATGTTGCATTGGGGGTAGAAGTAAGCAAGTTTTCTGGTCCATGTTTTAAATACATGGTTGTCCGAGCTTTGAATTGAGTGAAAACCATGAGTCCCAGGCACACTCTTGCATTCCCACACATGTGAATTATCAACCTAAAACACCTCCCAAAAAAAATCTCCACATGTAAATTTTCCTTATTGATTCCACTCACACTCTTGATCCTTCTCATGTTACAGACATGCACCACATGGATATAGTCTTATCATTTCAAATAGGGGTAATTGTAGATTATTTCAATTCCTCCCTGCATAGGAATATTTTGACACATGCTCTATCTCCATCATGTTCTCCTTTACCATGTCTAGTCGCAAAATAGTTCCATGTATGTGAAACTTTGTATTTTTTGTGCAATGAACACAACCATTGAAATATGTGAGAATTTTTTAATTGACTGTCACATCCATCAAGCCAAATCCAATGTTGCTCCATTTTTATATTTATTTCCTTGAACTGATCTTAGAAAATATGTAACCAATTTCCTACATATTGGAAATCATGACACCTATTATCACTTATGTAGAATTGTCATTCCTTCAATACTTATTGTTTCTCTTCACTACTATCTGGACCATGTCTAATATATGTTATACATAGCATAAAGGAAAATTGATCAGAATGATAATATTGCCTTTGAATCTCATTTTATGGTTGGAGGGTGTAATTCTCATCAAAATCAACCACAAAGAGTATAGTACCAAGGGGAAGTTTTCCTTCACAAATTCTAAACTACTCATCCTACCATTGAGAAAGGTGTACATGTTAAACATATCATGGCATATTTTAAAACAATTCCTTGATGAAATGGATGATTTGCACTGGGTGGAAAAAATGATCCCAACATTAGTTATGTTTATAGGTAAATATTGAATAAAAATTGAAACCTACATAGATCCATCCTAAACGTGAATCTATCAAGCACTGAGAGGCATCCAATTTCTTGAGGTGTTATTTTTGTAATGGCTTTTTATTTGGTTTTATTTTTTATTTTATGAGTGATTATGGTTTTCTAATGAATTTTTATTTGGTTTTAAATTTTATTTTATGAGTGCATATGGATTTTTTTTAATTATTTTTTATTCGGTTTTCATTTTTTTATTTTATGACTTGACATAAAAAAATCAATTATTGCTTTTTATTTTTGGTACATAACATTATGTACATTAAATTATGTAACACTACACATCTCCCTCATATTGTGTTGAAAGCACCTCTCTACTCTCGGTGCAATTAAAAGTTAGAGACAATTACTTGCTTGGGATTTCACCAACTGTATCCTTTTCCTGAGTCTTTTTCAAGCCCTATGTCGTAAGTGATGTATTTGAGCTTTTCATGTATGCCATAATTTTCCCAAAATTGTGATATTCACTCTTGTGAATGCATGGGATCAATAAAATCATTCCACCACACTTGAAGCATATCCCATCTAAACAAGTTTTTGCATAATATATTTTTCCCTCTACCTTATTACACATGATGCTATGAATGAAGTCTTGTATTGAATTCAATATTATTAACATTGAGAAAATAAGCACATGGCTAGTATGCAAATCACGATGAATATATGCAAATGCGTCCTAATACTAATCATATTCTATAGGGTATCTACAACAACAAGTTTTACGAAGTGTCTTTATTTGAAAATACCAAGGCTTGTGTTTCTCGAAATATCTTCGACCCAAGTTCAATTCCTTGTGTTCATTCTTGAATATCATATAATTATATTTGTGTTGTGTTAAGAAGTTGTTTAATGTGTGATTCATGGTCCCTAGAACCCCTTCTCATTTTTATTACATCCTTTTGATTTGAATATGGCGTGGTTTTATCATGCCAAAAACTCTACACTAGTCCCTTAATTTCATTGATTAGTTTCATGCTGAAACATGGAAAACCTACCAATGAAGGCCCAAAATTCCACCTAGTTGATGGTTTCTAGATGTTTCTTCTAATACAATAATTATGTGGTGTCTTGACATTCAACTTAACAAGTTTGGATGTAGGATTGGACACATGGATATTTATTTTGATCTTGCTTACAATTGCTTGTGACCATTCATGACAATCTTCATTACAATACTTAGAACGAGTTTTCTTACCAATTGTGCTAAAAGCATCTATCGGTATTTTAACAACAATAAAAGACCTAGATTTTAACAAAGATAAAAATAACGTACATTTGTCGGCATCACATTTTGAATCAATGTAATTATTAATTATTTGTCAAGTCTAATAAGCAATATAACATTTAGATAAATCATTTTTAAGGGAGCCAATGACACTTTCATCCACCTAGATAATTTTTGGATTCCTTTGATGCACTAGGATTAGCTTAGGTAATGGATTAGAATCCATATCTTGAAACACTTCATCAATATGATGTGACGATTCAACATGATCTTGTGGTTGTTCATTCCCTTGCCGTTAGCTATATGGAGGAGGTTGGACATCCTCATGGGTGGTCTCAAAAACATTTACTTGTTCAATAGTAGGTTGGACCTCAAAAAATTATTCACTAGAATTATATTCATGATTTAAATCTAAAATATCATGGTCTACATAACCACTATAGGCCAAAAGTGCTCGTGTTTCCTCCTCATCCACATGATTTACAAATGGTGGTATATTTGTTTGGAAATCGCTTGATATTGAAATTGCAAAATATCTTGATGAGCACCTATGCTTTACTTCTTGACTAGGTCCATGAGGGGATTCCTCATTTGTTTTTATTAAAAATGAGGGTTGATATGTTTAATTTTTATGTCTATCATATCGTAAATTGGTAAAAGGACTTGTGTTAACTATTGTGCTTGGAATTGAAGCATGCCTCCGGTTCACCATGTATTCCCTTATTTTTCTCTAATTTCTTGGATGATTTCAGGAGGCTTCTTTTTTCTTGTTGATCTTCTTATTCTATTATGTATGGTTCCCATTGTCACAATAATCAATGTTGATATCTTGTTTTGGGTTCTCTACGAATAATAAAACAATAAGAAAAAACACTCACAATTGTTGTTCGCACGAAAAAAACCTATAGAATGTTATTTTTAAGTAGATTTCAACAAAAATAAGGTTGTAGTGGGACCAAGGCGATTTTCAAAAAATAATATCATGCAAAATTTGTTACAAATCGCAGACATGATAAGTTACAAATTAACTTGCGTATTTTGCAACTCATGAGCTACAAATCATGCGCATGATATGTTTTCCTAGCCTACTTGTCAAGTACATGTCCAACTTCATAGTTTTTGGGCCTAGTACTGGTCAGCATAAGTGTGTTATTGTTTTCTATAACATGAGAAAGTTTTTTAAAAAACTTCAACTGCATCTAAGAGATCCACCAACTTCATGCACTTGCCCCATTTCCTAATTCCATTATTGAATACACATCATAAACTTTTGCTTCACTATAAGTAATGTCATAATCTAAAAATTCATAGATGGTGATGACGACATCTTTTCTTTCTTTGATGCCCTACATCATGTGGTTGCAAAAATAAAATAAAAATTGATAGCAATATTGTTAAACAAAATAATTTAAAAGTACACAATTAAATGAACATGTTGCTATCATAAACCTATATTTCTTAACCAATCTTATATATTACCATAGTGATATAAGCCAAGCCATAAAGCCATAAATCCAACCATCTACTACATACTATCACACTAAGAAAATTGTTACGGAGAAAACTTCCTATGGCTTGGGGTGTACCACAACAGACAAAGTAACCGCAGAAATCAATCCCTTCCTAATATGCAAGAGAAATAAAACATCTAACACTAAAGGATATCGAAACATACCTTATTCCGGATGGTTGATGTAGATCCCCGTTCAGCTTTTCCAATCCCGCTTGTGTTAACAATTTTCTCTCTCAATAATCAGCAAACAAGACAAGCATGCTATATAATGGTGTTAGACCTACTCTAGCATATATAATCAATAATGTATAAGCAATTAAAAGCATCCATGGATTAAATATTCATTCAAATGCACATCATTGGACAGGAAAAGATATTTCTATTAATATAAATCAGAGATTACATGAAAGACAACCTCTGTCGGCACGTCTGCGAACTGGAGAAACTGAGTCCTCCACCTGGGCCTCCACCACCTCAATCCTCCATATCTCGATAGCAAGCTCACAAGCAAAGGAAATATTGGGAAGAACACCAAGTGCTCCAAGGGACAAAGGGATGCAGACTCAAGTATAAGCTACGACAACAATGGACTATAGTTTTCTTGCTCTTCAAGTCCTCCCCTTTCAATGTATCCAAAGGGTTCCTTATATAGTGCTTCAATGGGGTAATGGAAGGTCAAATCCGAGCGATCTCGAGGAATATGGAAGGCCAGGAGACAAGTGACTCGGATCCACATCAAGGAAAACTCCAAAAATATTTGTCCATTTGCACACATCCTAATGTACTCGGGTTTAAGGGTTATATCCGCGTGTATACGCGAGAAAGTGTTAAAAAGTCATGTATAGCAAATAACAGGTGTTTTTAGGGATGATCATGGAAACATAAAAGGTACAAAAATGGTCCATGGGGTCCAAAGAGTTTGTAGAGGGACAGGGAAGGCCATAAATGTGCGATCTACCATGTGTGGTAAAATCAACTGTAACAGATGCCCCCTAATGTGTGAGGTCAGAAGGGTGATACGATGGCCGAAATACATTATAAGTCCATCCCAGAAGTGGAGTGATGAATAACCGGGTGGAAGAACCAACCATCCAACAATATAGTACAAATATCTCTGCATGTGACTACAAATACATACAACAGTCCCGTATACATAAGAGTACAATGGCCATGAATAGGCATGATACAAAATATGACATGTGTGGTCATCGCCACATATAATATAGATAGATCAGAATCTCCATGATGAATATATACAAAGGATCATGATCTCCATGAAATCTGAATATATACAATGGATCAAGATCTCCATAATGGCTGAAGATATCTGACATACACTGAAATCAAGTCACAAGAGCTGAAATCTCATGAACACTGGCACGATCAAGGAGGTAACATATATGAAATGCCACCAATCTAGAAAGTCTTCTACACAAACCGCTATGAGTACATGTCCTACTATGTGAATAAAGGTGTCGAGGTCGAACATAGTAGTCCATCGTCTGATTACTGGTCATTGATGTATACCATTAACAGACGCGAGATCACCCATCGATAATAAAATTGGGAATCAAGGTACTAGAATGCAATCTAATAAGTGTGAATAAATGTGTTGAGGTCAAACACTTGAAAGAAACCATCGATCAGTGGACATTGATGTATTCCCAAAACTGTTGATGGAGAGAAAACCTACCACTGATGAATGTAAGTCTCAAGGCACTCAAATGACTCTAGACTCCTATCCCAGAATAAATTATCCGAAGTTGATGGGATGAAATTTGCTGGAAGGAGGGCATTAAGGCATCCCCCATCATCCAACACGAGGTACTCAGCAAAGCTGTATAATGTGGAAGGACTCAATCATAATGTGCTCGAACCAGTACCAGTACTGGGAATGGCCGACATGAAAAGTCAAGAAAACTGAGGAATGGCCGAATCAGGATTCAACTTCCTTCGAACAAGAGCATAAAGGAGAATGGTGACTAAATGTAGGCAGTGTAGACTCAATATACAAAACTAGGACATCTCTGCAACACAGGAGGCATCGGCAGAGGCTCCATAGGGATTGGAAGCTTATCCAGTTGGTGGAGATAAACTCAGAGAAATGAGTACAGCTCCTAAAGTCAAACTATTAACCCAACCAACGGATGTGATATACAGTGCTATGTTCGAAGGCGACACAACTTGACTGCTTCCAAAGATAACATCTTTTCCTGTCTGGGTTTTTGGTTTTTTGATTTTTTTTGGACTTTTTCAAATATTTTGAAAAGCTTGAAAAAGAATAAAAGTGCTTTATAGTTACAAATCTAGGAGGAGATGAGTGTCAAGGGGAAAACAAACTAGTTACAAGCAGTGGAACATACCTATTCTCAATGCAAGGAAACATGTGTAGGATAACGACACTCAGGGGAATGTCCCCTCCTGGTAAAAAATGGGGAATCAAGTTGAAAAAGAAAAATGGCTCTACTTGGCTAGACATGAGACAAGCTTGAGCTATATAGCTGATAATCAAAGTCAAGGAAGCCAGAATAAGGCTCAATAAGGCAAGCAAAACTCATGATAATGTAATTACAACTTGACATAAGGGAGTCTTGGGGAAAAGGCTAGCAAAAAAATCAAGAGGAGTATGAGGCTCTTGTGTAAAGTCATGGTGGTACTATACAAAGGACTCCCCCACGCTAAAGGAAAAATGTCAGCATGGGAACCAAATGAAAAATAGGAGCTAACTAGAGTACTCATGTATGGTCAAGCTCTACCATTCACATCATCTCACTTCTAAAAGCAACAAGAAGGTTCCGTGACAAGATAGAATGGGTCTGTACCTAAGGTTATAATGAAACAGTCATAAGGTCATGCAAAGTGCAAATGGATGCGAAACCTGACCTATATGCCAGTTTATACATAATACCTGAAATAGGCACGAACAGGTCAAAACCACAGTCAAACCGTGCTCAAAACAGACTCCTACATCATCAAATTAGTTCAAATGGTCCAAAATGGTCAGAAATGGTAAAAAACTATAGAAAGTGGGTAAAAAATTTCAAAAATTTCTATAAATAGTAAAAAATTTCAAAATTCCATATCATTTGAAATTTTGACCCATTTGAGCTCAAAACTTCCGACGCGAATTCCGGGAGCATCATTCGACGAAATTCGACACTGTTTGATCCAGGTAACTCCTTATGTCCTCTTCCTATTTCATGTAAATTTTTTAAGTTTTAATGGTCCAATTAATTTTTTAGGCCATCCCAAGTTGTGCATTTCGGCCCACGTGCGTATCGTGTTTTTTTCTACGTATAGGGCTTGCCATACATGTAAAAAACACCCAAACCCGCGTACATACGCGGCTATTTTGCAAATAGTCATGTATGGGGCTGCAAATGAGGTTTTCAAGGGCAAATGCTAATCAAAACTCTTATTTTTTGTGCAGGATGGTGTTAGAGTGGAGGTAGAGAGAACATGGTGATGTGGAAGAGGCCATACAAGGTGATATTATGGCCCAACAAGAATTACGGGCGTGTGGTTTGTATAAGTTTTGGTGTCTTGGCAGCCTGAGGATCAAACCAAGACTCCTCTAGCTGTTAGTGGATTACTGGGATCTAGACTCTGAGACTTTTCACATTGACGGGATGTCACTTAGCATTGAAGTTGAGGACATATACTTTATCACTGGTTTATCCCGATGAGGAGAGGTGGTAAATATTTGATCTCGCAAGCCAGGAGGTGGATTGACTATTGATGAGTACATAGCGGTGTACTGCTTTCCGGAGGTGAAAAAGGTTGGGAGTCAAATACCGACAAACTCTATCCAGGTTCTGGGACTGTAGGCCATACTATTGGCATTAGGTAGGATAGTCGGATTAGCTTCACTCCATCAGGCCTCTCGGCCACTAATGTTCTATGCGGTGGAGTGTATGAGACCCATAGTGTATGACTAGAGCACGGCACTGTTGAGCAACATGAAACAGTAGCTCAGTGACTGCAAAATGGGAAAGGTGCAGAACTTCTGTTTTAGTAGCATACTGAGCACATTCTTCTTTGAGCGGGTACTAGAGCTAAGCCCTAGCATGGACATTCCTCCATACGGATTTCAAGATCCAGCCAAATGACATTGGGCAAATGTAATGCGTAGACTGGGAGGAGGTAGGGTGGCTAACCCCTACCCAACAGACTTCTTTCCATGGTGGCAGAGGCAGATCATCACCATAGATGACTACCCCTATGCAGGGATAGACTTCCGTGGAGATCTGGACATGCCCCTACCCCAAGGAGCGGCATATGGCAACATAGGTAACGAATCCCAACCCACTTTTTAAGTTTTTTGATATATTGACTCAAAAGACATGTTTTGGTGTGACAACACATAGTGAAAATCTGTCATGTGTATGTAGATGTTGGACCACGATGACCGGATGGTTTCCCTCGTCATCGACGGAGGGGAAGAGGAGACAATATCATGGGTGCGGATGTGGAGCAAACACTCCAAAGCATTCACACGAACTTTGTATGCTTGACGCACAGGGTACCCATGGCGCAAGTCGAGGACTTGCCTAAGGCCATGCAGCACCAGGTGGTTGGTGTACCATGGGCATGGGTTCGATTATTTCAATGGCTAGCTAGAGCCGTAGTGTGCTACCACGATCAGAATCCCCCTCCTCCTCAGGCTTAGAGACCTGAGAGTATTCATTTTTGTACGACCGTGTATTATATTTTGGTGGCTCAGAAGCCCCAATTTTGTATTATGACACTTATGTATTATGACGTCACTTTTTGGATGTTAATGAAAAAACTTTTATGATGATCGATTTTATTTATTTACATGTGTGCAAAAATGTATGCTTGTGATATGCTTATGGTCTATGAAACAAATGCCAATCTAACACATAGTTATCATATGAGTCAGTAACTTGATTAAAAATTCTTGGAACATGAATGTATGTAATATTATCAAATTGTCGTTCTAGCAATATCACAAGTAAGAATCTTCGTAATAATATCAGATCCCTAATACGAAACGAGCCATTAAGTTGTGCAACCACTAACTGCGAATCTAGTCGTACCTCAAAAGAGAGAATACCATGTGAAATGACATCACATAATAACTCAATAATGGCACTATATTTAACAACATTGTTCGAAGAAGGTCGTAAACATACGCCTCCTGAAGACAATACTTGACCCGTAGGAGTATAAATCACCCAAGCAGCCGAAGCTGAGTTTTGAGTGTGACGGCTAGCACCATCGGTGAATCCTATGTAAATGGAAGACTCCATTGACATTTGCCATAAGAAATAGAAGCTAATCAACAAACCCGAACACCATAAGAAAACCTTACTATGCAATTCAAAAACTGTACAATAATATACAACAATCAGCCTTGGCTGAAGATCATGCATAATAATTTTTAAGATAGAGCTCATTTCTAGGCTCCACCAAGGTTGTCCCTTCATAATCCACTAGCTCATAGGCTCCCTTCTCTAACACACATTTGACCATGTAAGGACCATGCCACATGGGATTAAACTTCCTTGCCCCCAAGGTTTCTTTAGCTTGATCCCACAAAAGGACCAAATCACCTTCACTAAACTTCCTCGGATGGATAGACTTGTCATATTGGACCTTGACGTGATGCTTATTTACTTCTAGATCCACTAAGGCATCTCAGCGCTGCTCATCAAGCTGCTCTAAGTAGACCAAACGTTCTACCAATGTGGGAGTGTATGGTAAAAGCTCTATAGCTAGCTTTAGAGAAGGGATTTCGCATTCAACTGACAAGACAGACTCCACCCCATGTATAAATTGATATGGAGAGAAACCGGTGGCAGTCTTAACCGCAGTTCTACAGGCCCACAAAGCAGGATATAACATGATATGCCAATTTGTCTTGCTTTATATGATGGTTCATTGGAGAATGGACTTAAGTGATTTATTCACTTCTTCAACCTGTCCATTCTCCTCAGGGTAATAAGAAGAGGAGTGTTCTTTCTTATACCTTAAACTTGAATCCAACTCTTCCATCATTTTATTCTGAAAGTGCCTACCATGGTCAGTGACAAGCTCTTTCAGAATGTTGAACCGAGTAATAATTTGGTTGAAAATGAAATGCATGGCTGTCTCATCGTCGGATTTAATCGTGGGCATAGCCTCTGCCCATTTCGTGAAATAATCGACATCCACTATAATGTGATGATTCCCCCTAGCTGAAGCTGGGTTGCAATCCATAATGTCAAGCCCCCACTTGGTGAAGGGACCAGCAGTGACAATAGGATGTAACGGGGCTAGATGCGAGCGCATATTACGTGCAAACACCTGGCAAGGGTGACACTTCTTGACTGCATTAACACAATATTTGAAGATCGAAGGCCAAAAATATCCTGCTCTCAATATTTTTTGGGTTGTGGAAAGCCCAGATAAATGACCACCACATGCCCCTCTGTGGCAATCATTCAGCACAACCTCAGCCTCATCATGGGTTAAACAATGATGTAAAATGGCATCTACCCCATGACGGTACAAAGTGTTATCCACTATAAGGTAGTTCTTAGCTACATGACGTAATTGTCGTCGCTCATCCCGTGAAAGGTGAGTAGGGACCTTCAACATTTGCAAATATAAAATGATATCTCCGTACCATGGGTCCAAAGTTGAGATAAGGAAAATATGCTCATCGACAAATGTATCGTCATAAACTTCTTCCTCCTCCAAACTTGGAAAATCATATATGAGCTCCGCAAAGATCAACGATTTCTTCAATTTCGCCGAAACGAATTCGAGATCAAACTCTTGCAAAATAACAATCCATTTATTGTATTTTCCCCCAATCATCCTTCTAGTGAGGACAAACTGAAACGGATTGATATGAGCTACAACCAAGGTTCGGTGAAGGAGAATGTAATGTCTCAATCTCTGAACCGCATGAACGGTGGTCAAGGAAAGCTTCTCCACATGGCAATAATGGATTTTCGCATCAATAAGGTTTTGGCTCAAATAATATATGACATGCTCATGGAGCTCCTCATCCTCCTGAACCAAAACCATACCAACTGTCTCCATGGACGCGGCCACATAAATCAAGAAATCACGGCTATAGTCAGGTGGACGAAGCACGGGGACCAATGCTAAGGCTTGCTTAAGAGCATCAAAGGACTCATGGGCTCGCTCATCCCAGCAAAAAGGAGTGTCCTTCTTTAAAAGACGCATAAATCCTTTAGTCAAGTTGGAAAAATTAACTATGAATCTCCGCAAGAAATTTTCCATGCCTTGCAAACAATGAAGGTGTCTAATATTACGTGGGGGAGACAATTGCAGTATTGCCTCAACCTTTAAGGGATCGACTCTTATACCCTCCCTGGATACGATGAACCTTAGCAAACGACCAACAGACACACAAAAGATGCACTTATGAGGATTTAACCGAACCTGGTAATGGTGGCATCTTTCGAATACTAATCTCAAATGGTATGGATGACGCACTCTCAAACGAGAATGAGCAGCAAGGTCATCCAAATACACTTCGATAATCATTTTGAGATCATGAAAAATTAAGGTCATAGCCCGCTAAAATGTAGCTTTGACTTTTTTAAGGCCGAAAGGCATCTTCCGATATGCAAAAGTACCCCAAGGACAAATAAATGCGGTCTTATGTTGATCCTCGGGTGTGATATGAATCTGATTATATCCGGAAAAACCGTCCATGAAGGAGAATACCTCGCTTCCCGTGCACTCATCCAAAATTTGATCAATAAATGGTGTGGGAAAATTATCCTTAGGACAAGCACAATTTAAATCATGGAAATTGGTGCATATACAGATCGCTCCGTGCTTCTTATCAACCAAAATGGGATTTGAAACCCACTCTGTTAGGGGAACAGGATAGATAAAACCTGATTTTAATAGTTTCTATATCTCAACCTTAATGGCGGGTACTTTTCTAAGGTTCACTGCACACAAACGTTGCCGAACGGGCTTCGCATTTGGATAGGTCTTAATCTCATGTTCGACAATACGAGGGTCAATACCTGGAATTTATTTGTATGACCAAGAAAATATGTCATGAAACTCTTTTAATAGCTTGGTATACTCCTTGATCTCATCATGGGAACAACTCGCCCCAATGTAGATGTTCTCAACTTTGCTAGGATAGCGAGAAATATTTATAGGAATAGTAGGTGATAAATTCTCCATGTTCCCATTGGCCATCTGACCAGGAGAGCTCAATGGAACCACGGGACTACCAATCTTCTTGCTAAGATTCTCCCTAAAGTCATCACGCTCCATACGGTCGAGTTCAGGAAGAAAATATGATCGATGATGTAACTCTTCCCAAGGTGGCTCAACCCCAGACATGGCCTCAATAATGGCTTCATCCAATGGAAAAACATTGTCAAGGCAATGATGTGCATGAGAGGACTCAACTGCCCATGCAGGCAACACATACGGGTCCTCCTCCTCTGTCTGCGAAGAGGAAGGACTAGGCTCTACAACTTGATCAAGATTTGCTTGATATGCTACCATCGTTGTAGGAAACGGCACATCCATTTCGATAGGTCCAATCGAAGGACTCGATGAAGGAAGAATCCAAGGATCTTCCATATGGGTAGTGCGAAAAGACACCAAATTCAACGAGGACGAAGCCCCACCAAAACTAGATCCAATCATAAGAATGGGCGGACAACTAAAGGTTCCCATAAGAGACGGATACATACCCACACCCACATTCCCAGTTGCTGGCTAAGAATGATTGATAATGAGGATAAAAGTTCTCAATGATGCATTAACACTCAGATTACAGAATGACGTTTGATCAATCGTAATGATCTTCCCATTAAATGGAAAGCATACCACTCAAAAGAGAGAAGAGGCTACGGATTGCATACTATACATCCAATTCCGGCCTAGCAAAATATTGTAGTCAAGGGGTGCATCAACCACCTTGACCTCGATTACGATGGTCTTCCCTCCCAATTGGACCTTAAGAGAAGGAAGAATCCCATGCGGCCAAAATGATCTACCATCAAAAGCTGTCAACATAGTAGCGGATTGAGACAACTCGGGAGAACCCAAACCCTTCCAACATGACAAAGACATCACGGAAGCAGTAGTGCCTTCATCAATAATAGTGCATTTGACGGTCATATTAAGATACTCTACATGAATCAAAAGAGACACATAGTAAGGTAATCGAGGCTGTATTCCCATGGTTTCAAATTTGATAATGGAAGAAGAGTTATCATCATTAACCCCAAGAGCAGAAAGCAAGGCTCTTCTCTGCGGAGGACAAGTCTGAAGTACTTCAAGCTTCGACATTGCACAAGGAGTTTGGCCCAAATCCTCGACAACGGAATAGTTCTGGGCGGCTTGGGAATTAGGATTGTGCCTTGAATGCTTTAGGAATCCCTTAGGAATGCGAGGTGCAACTTCAGGTTTATCCGTAGGTTTTTCGATACGCAAAGGGATCTCGGGTGGAGTGGGTTCCTTTTCAAGGTTCGGCTGTGACGAACCATAATCCTTTGTAGGAGTCACAACCTTAGTAGTGCGCACCATGTTGACGCAACCATGACTAGTATTGGTCTCCAACATATTTTGATCTCCACTTGATGCACAATGAGGATCAATGGTCCTCAAGTTCATATTTTGATTATTGGGTAAAGGATTAGTTAGCATGGCTGGGCCCTGTGCTGTGAACCTTGAGGAATCTTCCATATGAGGGCACAAGTGAGTGAGGTGGTCCTCCTTACCTAACTTGCAAGGAAACTTTACCTTACATTTAGTCTACTTGTCCCCCCCAGCATTAAGATCATTCTTGTCATTATAATTAACATGTTCATTCTTATTCCCACCCTTACAATTATTTTTCCTTTTTTTCTTATTCCTTCCAGGTTGCTGGTTTCCCTTCTGGTCTGATGATTGCATGGAAATTACACTCACTGATTGGGTAGGTTGAGACGAAGCCATGGCTTGTCCTGACATGGATTTATTAATTGACAATTGGCTCACTTGTTTCACAACCGAATCTGCAGGTTTGGTACTTGTACAGCCCACAATGCCATTGGCATGTGGCCCAGGCTTGATCTTGGGATCGAAACTAGATCGCAGAGCATTAGGTATAATCTAATAGAAAATTCTGGATTGAGCGTAGATAAAATCCAACTCTTGTGCCCTAAAGATTACTTGTTCCTCATTTTGGACTCCAGATGTAGAAACATCCTTCGCGACGTAAGGTAACAACGACTTGAGGAACCACTCAAGGAGAAATTCTGGTGGTATAAAGGCTTTAATCAACTACTTTCGTCTATGCCACTCTTGAATATGATCCGAGATATGTGTGGCTTTATCTTGTCAAAATGTCAACAAGAGTTCGGTACCAACATCGTAACGTACGGGTAGCTGAAATTGATTGAGGAAAGTCATGGCAATGACATCAAATAAAACGTATGCCTCCCTTGGTAACTCTATATACCATTTTGTTGTAGGCGCAGTGAGGGTGCATTGAAATAGCCTCAAACGGATTGAATCGTCATGTAAGGAATTGGAAGAGCACCAAAGGTGAAAAGTAGTGACATGCTCATTAGGAAGTTCTCCAGGTTTACCCTCAAACTTGGGAATGTACGAAGGAAGCTTGTTAGGGACGGTCGGCCATGCCGGGTCATGAGATACCGAATTGTTCATAAGTCTCGATAAGTTAGGTAAGTTCAAAGTTGTGAGGAAAGGGAGCCTAGGTTGAGTCGATCTATGCCTTGATCCTTGATAGTTCTGGTTCATGTAAGGCTGATTGCTATAAATACCATGGCCTTGGCCATAATAACCTCCTCCCATTTGACCTATATAGGGCTGCATGGAAGCATTATGATGTGGGGTACCTTGATTATGCGGTGCTACAAAGCCATAATTGGAAGAGTAAACAGGTTGATGATACCCGTACCCATAGGGTTGATAGTTCTATCCATACTGCGGTCCATAAGATTGTCCATGAGAAGCTCTATAAGGTGTCCCATGGGATGTCCCATGAGAATGTCCATAGTTATGGATATGGGGAACTCCTTGAGATGGACCATAAGACGATCCAGAAACAAGGATATGACCTCCTGACACAACAGGAGGTACTTGACTCTGAGATACTACCGTACGAGCAGTCGCATTATGAACATGGCTAGTAGTGATATTCCGGCCCGAAGGACCATGTGAATGAGGGGGAGGAAGGGTTGTCAAAAATGCATTCGAAGGAGTAGGGTTTGAGGATGAAGGGACATGTGAAGGGATGTAAGTGGTGTTCCCAATGGTCACTCATCTCGGTCCTGGTATTCGCATATGATTACTAACACTAGGTCTAGGATAGGCATGTGAGGTTGCTTCCACCGCTGGGATGGAAGGTGCAATGTGACTAGTGCTCCCAAATCTCTCCGCATGGAAAGGAATAGGAGTGCCCCCAGGCATAGTGCTAGGGTCAACTTCCAACTCAACATTATGTGCCGAATCGGGTGCAGGGATATCAGACATGCCATAATGAACATGACTACTAGTGCTTGTGGGTTCATAATGAGTCTCATCGCCTAGTAACCAATACCGGTGACCTATGAATGAGGGATCATAACTAGATTGTGAAGGTATTTTCGGTGAAGGATCATATACGAGAGTAGGATATTCCTCCCCAACCTCATGAGGTGGAGAGGACATATATGGAATATCATCCTCATGATCTCCCATAATGTGTGAATCAAAGTGAGAAGTAGTCCGCCCGGACTGTCTGTTTCTTTCTCCCAAAGGAGGAGGAGATGTGGAAGGTGAAAGTCCTGCTAAATGACGAGAACGACGAAATGTTGCGCCTGAATCCACAATGACTCAAAAAATGAAAAGACTCGATCTAATTTTGCAAACCCTAGGAAAACTAGCATGCACAGAGCATACACCTATAAAATGTAAAGCCAAATTGCAAGCAAACAAGGGTAGGATATGTGAGCTCCCGAATGAAGCAGGTATGTCTCGCCTAGGAGAGGCTTGACACTCCCATACACAAAAAGTAGAGGTTCGTAACCAATTATAGTGGCCCTCAACATCAATGCATATAGAGACTGTGCTATCCGACTCCTACCTGGCCAAGAAACCTGCAGAATAACCTCTGTGAAGTACCCCCTCGATAACCTAGGTAAGGAAACTAAGGTCACCTCAATATAATCAATGCTCAAGCGGAAATTCGCAAGCAGGATTGACCGTATGGGAAGGGTAGCAAATCCTGAAACTCTCAAAATAGCCCCCAGATACGAATACAATCCTGGAAATATCTTCGGTGCTGCTTAGTTACAACTAGGGGTCATCCCAATCATAACCGCTCACACTGCCTCATGCTTAACTCCCTTGTAAGAGGAGGATCCTGAGAACACTAATTATATAAAGGAATTTCACTCTCTCACCTGGACAGACACATA
This sequence comes from Pseudotsuga menziesii, assembly GCA_001517045.1. Classification (NCBI taxonomy): domain Eukaryota; kingdom Viridiplantae; phylum Streptophyta; class Pinopsida; order Pinales; family Pinaceae; genus Pseudotsuga; species Pseudotsuga menziesii. The sequence goes on from LPNX010867456.1 coordinate 237,929, forward strand.
AATGTTTCGTTTAGTGGTCTTGGAGAATTTACTCACAATGAACTGTTCCAAGACCCCAAAACCTAGTCTTGTTGGTGCACCCTATAAAATAAAAGAGTGTAATTCATTTTATTATGTGTTGATTTTAATTGTCTTATTACTCAAAGGGAAAATGGTCGTGCAAGGATGTTATGACGCAACAAGAAGTAAAATGAACACCTAACAATCAATGCAAATGCACTGTGTCAAATGAAGAATAGGGTATGCTACTACGTGAAGTGCAAAATTTTCCTTCAAATGAATATGCAATCATTCCTATATGAAAATCTGACTAATACTCTCCAAGCAAACCTAATGCAAGTACCATGCAAATGCAAAATGCAAAAAATGCATAATGATGCAAAAAGCAAATGTTTTTTGTATTTTTTGAATTAAATGAGATAAAAAGAAAAAGTATGACTCTACAACCCCCACACTCTACAAGTAATACCAGACAGCACCTAAGAAAAGCACCAAGGTAAAAGAGACCTAATGCACTAATCCCAAAACAAAAAATAGAAAATGAAATGATAAGAACGTTTTAAAAAATTTAAACTAAAAAGCGTCTCTGGTTAGAAATAGGAGTGTATACAGACTTCAGAAGCATCCAAGAATACTCAAGAATTATCCAAACTCACCCACCAACACTTAATCTTCCCCAAAAAGGAAAAAATCAGGGCATACACGACTGTTTGCAGTAAATCCATGTATATACGTGGCTATTCTAGGAAAACCCGCATGTACACTCGACTGTGAAGGCAAAACCCACGCATAGGAACAAAAAGAGATAAAAAGAAGGAAAACAGACAAGATGAGACAAATTTACTCCTGTAAGACACTACTAGGAAAACATTCCCCCAGACCCGAATCAGAAACAAAGAGATCAGAGCAATTCAAGAACATTGAATGTCGGTAAAACCCCCAAAGGAAATGACTAGGAACTCCCTAGTATGGTCGCCAATTCTGTTACGGAGAAAACTTCCTATGGCTTGGGGTGTACCACAATAGACAAAGTAACCGCAGAAATCAATCCCTTCCCAATATGTAAGAGAAATAAAACATCTAACACTAAAGGATCTCGAAACATACCTTATTCCAGATGGTTGATGTAGATCCCCATTGAGCTTTTCCAATCCCGCTCGTGTTAACAATTTTCTCTCTCAACAATTAGCAAACAAGACAAGCATGCTATATAATGGTGTTAGACCTACTCTAGCATATATAATCAATAATGTATAAGCAATTAAAATCATCCATGGATTCAATATTCATTCAAATGTACATCATTGGACAGGAAAATATATTTCTATTAATATAAATCAGAGATGACATGAATGACAACCTCTGTCGGCACGTCTGCGAACTGGAGAAACTGAGTCCTCCACTTGGGCCTCCACCACCTCAATCCTCCATCTCTTGATAGTAAGCTCACAAGCAAAGGCAATCTTGGAAAGAACACCAAGTGCTCTAAGGGACAAAGGGATGTAGACTCAAGTATAAGCTATGACAACAATGGACTATAGTTTTCTTGCTCTTCAATTCCTCCCCTTTCAATGTATCCAAAGGGTTCCTTATATAGTGCTTCAATGGGGCAATGGAAGGTCAAATCCGAGTGATATCGAGGCATATGGAAGGCCAGGAGACAAGTGACTTGGATCCACATCAAGGAAAACTCCAAAAATATTTGGCCTTTTGCACACATCCCGATGTACGTGGGTTTAAGGGTTATATCTGCATGTATACACGAGAAAGGGTTAAAAAGTTGCGTATAGAAAATAACAAGTATTTTTACGGATGATCATGGAAACATCAAAGGTACAAAAATGGTCCATGGGGTCCAAAGAGTCTGCAGAGGGATAGGGAAGGCCATAAATGTGTGATCTATAATGTGTGGTAAAATCAAATGTAACAACAATTTATAAAGTTTAAACCTATCCCCAACAGTGGTTCATGTTGAACTTGGACCCTTGTATCCTAAACCTATGGATAGTATTATAATGAAAATTTATTATAAATAACTCATTCTAGTCTATAGTCTTTCAATGTGTTCCATGGTCATAGAATAATAGGAAAGCATATATTATTGGGGGTGCAATGCCACAAGCATGAGACGCCACTATAGAGGTAGTAGTAAAGATAGGATTAGGGTGGATTATGCATGCATCAAATCACTAGAAAAAACCATATTTGTATTTTTTCGTAATATTATTAATATAAATCCTTGAAACAAAAAAACTTAATCCTTCCCCTTCCCCTCCCAACTTGGTTCTTCGACTAAGACAGATGCAGATTAGGGTTGGACTTTGATTCATATTCACAATCATCAACACCACGAGAAAACATCTTGCAAGTGAACTCATTCATAGGGTTCAAACCACTATAATTTTCAAAAGGAATCATTTTATATCCCATGTATGCAAAGAAAATGAGAAATATTAAAAGTTTTAAAACTATTTTCCCATTTGAAATAGTAAACACTTTCAAACTAAGTAGCATCAAGATTTCAAAGCGAACTTCATAGATATACTAAATAACAAAAGATCAATAACAACCCATATAACCAAATTCCAACGTCAATTCCAAGAACCACCATACTTCAAAGAAGGTCACCATTCATGGACAACAAAGGAAAAAATAATACATCATATAAAAATACAGTAAATTGAGAATCTAGCATATGTGGGACACTTCCAATGCAATATTATGCACCTAGAAAGCAATTGACATTTGCATATTCACATAAATTTGAGACTTTTCATACCATGTGAATATTGTCGGTACAAGGTAGTAGGAGGTATCATGACTTTTCTTCCATACAAGAAAGAGAATTTGCATAGTAATTAGTTATCATGCTACTTGAAACCTAACAATGGAGGCATAGAGGAATTTCCCATAGGTGGTATGCATACAAACATACATTTCTAAATTTTAAATAATGTACTTGGTAAAAGTACACTCACCTTGTCTTACCTTAATTTCTAACTTTTGAATATATATTCAAAACTAAAGGCTCAATCTAGTTCTATGATAGATTTGATAATTTCTTCAAATATAAAGATGTTTTTTTATGTGAATACAAACATTCAAATATAAATATGTCCTTTGTTGTGCATATAAACATTTATCCTGACTTGGTAAAGGGTACTCACCTTTGATTACCATAATTTCTATTTTTTTATAGTGTATAGTGGTCTAACTTATGTATTTTAATGGGAAGTATTGTAGGCTGAGTTATATTCAGTTGGTGTACTATTTGATAGTCCAATTATAGAGTCTGTTTGCCATCAAAATAAATTTATTTTTTCATTCCACCTTAAAAAGGAAACCCAAAACATTGGCTAATAAGAGAATTGCAATTATTGTGTCACACGTGTAGGCTGGTAGCATAAAGGAGAGGGTAATTTTTTAGTTATTGTACTCTAGATGATTTGACCAATATTGAAAATTTTAGTTTATACAAGGGTTTTTCCTTTTTTGGATAGTATTTTCAACTCTATTTTAGAATATGTGTGGGATTATTGCCACTTATGAGCTTGCAATGTTCTCACTTATCATTTATTAACCACTCATTTCTTCACATATCAGCATATAGAGTCCCCTGTAGGTTGATCAATTCCCTACATGGTATCCTAAGGGCCATTGTAGGTTGACTTCTTGACCTACAAGGGCCCCTATAGGCTTGGCATCGCAACCCATAGGTTCATGCAAGACTTCACCCTATCCTAAAAACATGTATTCTCTAAAGTATTCTAAAATAAAGATAATTGTATAAGGACCATACCTTTGCATGTTTTGCTTCAAGAAAATTTTTAATAGTAAGTATTGAACTAAATTCATGCCCCTTTCCAACTTCTTCCACCTATTTTTCACCACCTATATCTAAATTTTCTTCTTAATATTGACAAGTGGGCATTGCCATTCAAGAAAAAAGGTTAATGACTGAGCAAAAATGGAAAAAAAAATACATTAACAAAATTTAAAACTCAAGCCAAAAAAAAGTTGTATGGGAATTAAACTCGGGTAATTACCTCATCTCAATTAATATGTTCGCAATTTTTCCATGCAACAACAATATGTTTAAGAGAGTCCGCAAGGGTGTAGCTCAACTGGTGATTTACTTGTAAATGAGATGATATGTTGTAATAGAGGCCGCGAGTTCAAAACACCCCTACTTACATATTCCCCATTCTTGCAGGCTATGTGGGTGCACCTAGGGGTATAGTGGTAACAAACGGGATTGGACCCCTACATCCCGTTTCATGTGAGTACTAGATACATCCTAGTTGTCGATTCCCGTAGTACAAAAAAAACAATAGGTTTAAGAGAGGATACCATTTGTGAAATTTTGTTTGTCCACCCACGTATGCATTTCATTGCATGTATACAATCATCTTTGGTTTTTTACATTTTAATTAGTTCTTTTGGGATTCTTTGAGCTTCAATAGATAGAAAGGGACTTTTTCTTTGAGGTTTTTATATCTTTATATTATTCTTACAGTAATCTAATTTTTCCATATATTGAACAATATCATCTTCCCCTAGTTCTTTATTATTGTTTCCCACCTCCAATTCAATGTCAAGTTTCAACACACAATCGGTTCAATAAATAAATTGTAATATATAGCAAAATATACATTCAAATAAAAACTCATTCACTTGCTTCAAATTTGTCTTTTTTCCTTGCAACCCACCTTGACCAAAAACATATGGAACCTTCACATTTCTTGATTTTTTTCCTCCTATATTCTTTTACAAAAAATCTTCTGAATGCATATTTTTCCTCAATGTTTCTCACTATTTGGTATTTAGAGAGGAGCCAATCCTCTCCTTTCCTTAGCAATTTTTTTCTGCATGTATGTCCAAAATTGGTAGTCAAAATTTTCTTTATTTAAAGTAATATTTTCAATAAATCTTAATACCAACAATATCAAAAGAATTTTCCATTTTATATATGAAATTATCTACACTTATTCGACCTTGGTCTAAAAAATATGATTTCCAAACATCCAAATGAGACTTACATCATGTACCCACTCTAAGGCCCACCTTGTAGAGTACCATCATAGATCCATCTAAACTCCAGATCTACCATATGCCAAGAGGGATAAATGATCCCTCGAGTTCAAACCTCTTTTAGATTGCAGAACTTGAGGAGAGGTTTGCACCTCGAGTTTTTTGATCCCTTTCGGTGCATGGTAGATCCAGAATTTAGATGGATATAAGTTGGTTCCAATTGAAGGCGAATGCATTAGAAATTTAGACAATTATGGTTATGTGTATGTATGTTTTTTAGATGAATTTGATCCTTTGAAATTTACTAAGTATCATCTATAATTTGTATTTCAGTAAAAAAAAATTAGGACATTTAAATGATTATAAAGATGAATAAGTGCAAAATAACAATGTTCAAAGTGAATAATAACAATGTGATATTATGAAGATATTCAATAACCTATAAATTATATAGGAATTAATCTCAATGTGGCTTCTTCAGCTTTTCTCTTAGACACACTTCATCATTTTGGCATATCAATCATATGAACATAAAGGTTTAAGTTGAATACCATCCAAAGGGACCTTGTTGCTCTGTCTTTCCATTAATAATATTTATTTTTCCTATTGTCAATACCCGAGACTTATGGTCAATATGTCATATTTCCTTCATAATGAATTCCTAATGAATGATTGATGAGGTGAGATTGATCCTTGAATTTATGTCATAGTTTAATTGTTGCAATACGAAGTTAATATTTATTTTTAGCGCCAAATCACTTTTCCATGTGGATGTAAGGAAGCATCAAGATTAGATTAATGAAAATAATGCACAAAAATAATGTAGTAATGACTTATAGTGACTAAAATTAATGCACGAAACCAATGTAATAATGATTCATAGTCATTGAAATTAATGCATGAAACCAAAGCAATAGTGATCAGTTTTACTCACTGAAATCAATGCATGAAACCACTGTAATATTGTTGAGGCTTACTCACTAAAATTAATGTATGAAACCAATGCGACAATGATGAGGATTAGTCACTGAAATTAATGCATTCAACTAAATTGATAATGAACCGATGTAATAATGATTTATAGTCATTGAAACTAATGCAGTGAAACCATTGTAAGGGTGAAAACAAAAAGTTGGGAAACACATTTTCTAGTGTGTTGTTTTAAACTCTTGACTGATAGTTTTATTTAGTTAGAGTTGTCTATTAAAAAAATACTTTCACTTCAGAATCTATAACACTTTTCCAAGAGTTGGTAGAAAAACCTCCACTAAGACATTTTCTTAGACTAGAGTTTCTGGTAAAAATTTAAAAAAAAAAAAAACTCATGCATCTTTGGAAAGGCCAAACCCCCCTGCAAATTTTAAATATTAATTATTCGACCTAGTACCAATGGATTCATCTATAAATCTAGTTTCTAATTATATAAGAATTGTTTGTTTTCATCATTAAATTCTATTTTTTAATAATTTTATTCTAAACTCTATCTCTTCAAAATTTTACTATTCTAAAAACTATCTGCAATGAAAATTCAATATCCTCAAAATGACAACACCAAAAAAATAGGAAAAATCATAGAGAACTTCCTCTCCTTGTCCTCTTCACAAATATACTTTTAGTTTTATTAGTGATGATGACATAAAAATGAAAATTGATTGATCACAAAATGTGTTGAAACATCACCATCTTTTGATTGATCACAATAGTTCATGCACTAGTACAATCTTTGTAGATTGTGACAGTGTAATTTTCCCTCAAACTGAATAGCCATCTCTAACGAACATAATGGATCAGTAATTCACTCATTATCTTGATGTAAAATTTTAAATTATATGCAATTAGTAAACATTGAATTTATTTTAGTATATGTCCATAATGTGTTTTACAAAAATATGAGTATGGAGGTAACACAATTATATACAAATATGTTTTTACCTAAAATTGAAAATTCCAAGTGAAATATGATTTTAGAGGGGTTGAAGTTGAAAAAATGTAAAATTTTACAATTTTCTTCATAAAAAACACGCAAAAAGTGTTTTCCAACGTCATGTTTTCACTCATAATCAACAAATAAAGTAATACACAGAGATCTAGAAATTTGTAATGCATTTGACATGGTTGATATATTAGACAACCTTCCTAATGAAGTCCTAATGAATGATTGGTGAGGACTGATTGATCCTTGATTTTATGTTATTGTTCAACCATCATAATTCAATGTTCATCTTTCTTTTTAGTTATAAATCACTTTCTATGTGGATGTGAGGAAGTGACATTAGGGTTAGATCATTGAAATTAATGCACGAAACCAGTGTAATAATGATTTATAGTCATGAATATTCATGCACGAATCCAATGTAATAATGATGAGGTATCACAGAAATTAATGCATGACAATGCAATAATGAGGAGGCTTATTGAAACCAATGTCATATGATCTATAATATTTGAAATACATGCACATGTGGAGATCCATGATGTTTCTATCCATATTGAATCCATTAATATGTTAGTCTTATGAAATTTTGAGAAAAATATCTTCTCCAAACATTATGTGTCTCAAATGCATATGAATTACTACAATATGAGGATTGTCCATTACTTTCTACATTTTAAAAGTGAAATCATTGCGTGATACTTGGCGATCTCTTTTTGCACAACAATTATTTAACCCGAGTCTTTAATAAGTCAAGTTAATTTATTGGAAACATCTTTAACCACCCGAGGAAAACTAATGACATGTCATCTAGACTTGTATTCCCCACTTATTGAGTGCACAACCTGCAAAATTGGACTGACTCGTGCTATGGACATCTCTTAAACTTGTGTACGAATTGCAAGGATCAATGGTATCAACCCTAGATTCATATGGTTTTGAGATAAATTATTTGATTGGTACCCTCTCTTTTACATCTCTTACACATCCACTACACATCAGACCTATATTAGTAAACACCACTTGAATGTTGGTATATGACTCTTCACACACATGGAACATTTGAACATGATCCATTTTATCAATTATTTCATGAAATTATTTATGGTAAATAATTCATCTTCATATGAAACCAATGGTACATTTGATTTTTATTAAATTTCATCATCATCATTCATCATTGGTCCATTTATTCAATGATTGGTACTAGCTAGAGAAATAGTCTTAGTTTCCCCATTTCCTTGCTTATAACTTAATGTTTTCTTTGTTAATGTCTTCGTAGTCGATATTGATTTTGAATTATATGATCTTCCTAACCATCCTCATTCATTCTTTCCAATTCCAATATTTTCCATTCGCAATTCGTTATTTGTTGCTCTCCCCTTTGATATTTAGTCATTTATTGTCAATGCAATCTTTGTTACTCATTTTTCTGTATATTCTTTCCCTCCTTTTCAATTTCAATGAATCGATGCATTTGATTCATAGTGTGACTTCTATCGTATTGACGTTGTTGGAATCTCGCATCTTCAATATTATCATTATTCATTTCTCCATTAACAATATACACGATGATGCTCAATTTTTAGTAATTTACAACTTATATCTTACATCAAATAAAGAGAACATAATTACAATCAATGCTAAAATTAATACAAGTTTATCTCTAAATTCAATTGTAATCAATGATGAAATTATATTTTGTTGAAATAAATAGATCCAAAAAAATTACCCCAATGGGTAGCTAAGTGAGTTGGAGCTTTTGAGTCCATGACCAAAGCATTCAAGGTAAGAGGTTCAAATCTTTGGGTCCTTCAGGGTTAGGCCCCTGTATCTGGAGCCGATAGGGTGACACCCCTTTGAGTGTCCCCCTTGATAATTATTACCGTGGATGAAGAAATCCCTCCATCTTACGCTATTGTGAACTACATGGAAAAAAATGCAACCAAAATTGAATTTACATCCATTTAAATTTATCGAATTTATTGAGTTAAGCTATATTAAATGTTAAATTATTTATAGATTTTATATATATATATATAATTTTAAATTATAATATTATAATATTATAATAATGCATGTTTACCTCTAAATTTAGTTGTAATCAATGATGAAATAAAAAACTGTTGAAATCAATCCATCCAAAATTGAATTTACATCCATTTAAATTTATTGTGTTAAAAGATGGAGCTATATTAGATGTTAAATTAATTATATATATAGATGTAGATATAATTTAGGTTAGAGTCAACATTAACGTAGATAATAATTTGTTGTTTTCAAATTTTATCTCAGAGTTGATATTGTTATAGTAAACATTTATAATGTTTAGAGTTTAGGTTAGAATCGACATTGTAAAACGTGTTATCTCCACGTTGAGCATGGAATTACACCTCTCTTTCATGTTTATTTGTAGAAAGCACTTCTCAGCGCAACTAGTGAATGGGATCACCATCTTTGAACACCTCAACGATGAAATCCTTCTTCCCTTCTATTTTTCTTTATGTTGAATTCCTTTCTACACTCGTATATACCAATATTGACTCGGCCTTTATCTTTTAATAACAACTCATTCATCTCAAAATTAGTAGAAATATTAGGTGATCCTATTGCATCAAAATTGTTGATACAACAAGTGTATTTTGAGGCACATTCCCCCCCCCCAAAAAAATGTAACCAGTGTCTATTCAGTTCAGTTTCACTAGGATGAACTAATTTATCCTTAACCACAATAGGTGTAGCACTAAGTAGCCCATCAATCACCACATAAGTGTCTTCAAACATTTTCTTTACTTTTGAATAAAAATACTTTAAACGTGATTCTTGTTTTTCCTTATTTTATCAATAATCTCTTACAGACCCATGACATCAACCTCATGATGTTGAAATTGTGATATATCAATTCGTTTATCATGATCACAAGTATTTTCTTTATCATCAACTACATGTGTTGAATCATTATTAGTGTTTAGTCTTCTACGAATTGGTGGCAATATGTGCTTACTTTCCTTTTGACTTTTTTTTCTATTTTTCTTTGAAATCTAGTTCTAGAACATACCATATAATTAGTATCAAAATCATTTGTAGCCTACATAATTAAAGAAATAATATACTTATAAATTCATGAAATATGTCTAGAAGTAAAATTTTAAGTGGATTAATTAATTACCTATTTGTCAGAACAAGAGATGATGAATATTCAACATTCTTTGTCATTCATTATTTATGCGAACATTCATAATATGTCAAGGGAACTGCATCATCAGTTTCAATTTTTCACTTCATGCCATTTTTCTTCATATAATTGCATCAAACGTTTCACATCGACCAAGAAAGAAAAATCAGAAAATATGATTGAAGATCTAGTATATTATAGTTGTAGCAAGCTATAATCAAGCATATTGAATCATGAATATAATACAAGTAGGTGGTAGAGACATTACAATGTCTATTTCAACTAAAAAAGAAGTATTATCTAGTCTAGTGGCAACAAAGTTTAGGGTCAATGTCCCACAAGTGATAAAACACATACATACCAAGATAAATAAGCTAGAATAAAAATAACAATGAACATTGTAACAAGTGAATGTGGAAAAATAACAAAATAATGTGACAAGCAAGTTAAGGTGACAAATCATCATCATCATTAATCATCTCCATCACCATCAAGGTCAGAATATTGATCATTCCACGTGTATGCATCTACTTAATTTTCTACCTCATCCCTCCTCTGTGACAATCATTACATTCTCTCTCAATATCTTCAAGGGGAATTGAAGTATCTTCTTCAAACACTCTATCATCACTTTGAACATATTCTTCCAATGTTTCTTGTAAATTACCATATTTCCCATCAAGCATTATATCAACAACTTACATGAATTTTTGTTTTGAACGAGAAGTTTTTTGAATGAAATACAATCATCCTAGGCTTGTTATATCATCATTTAGAAATGATTGGTTAATTTTATCAAGGAAAACATATGACTAATCAAACATTAATAAAAATTTATTTGCATTTACATGTACAAATCCATACTTATCAAATTACACTACAGATGGTTTGATCAATTTACATTTTAATAATATATGAATATTTTCACCATAGCTCATTTGAATAATATCTTGGATGAATCCAACATGTAATTTTTTCTTAGTTTCATGATTTAATTCAACACTAACGATACAATCAAAATTTTCCTTTCCTTCGTCCTTTTCTTCCACTCTTAAATGACTACCATAAACTTGCATTCCATTGAAATGCCAAGTTAAAATATGTGGAGATTGTGAAAGCTCAATTTCCTCCATTTTTATATCTTGAACTTATTCATTTGCATCACAAATTGCATCAATGATCGATTCATCAAATTTTGGAAAAGAATCACCTACTATCAAATCATAGCGTCTGCACTTTCAAGGATGACACATCCTTATTTGATTATGTTCTTCATATTTTCTACATAGAAAAAAGAATCAAGATAGTAAGAATAATAATATAAATATGTGAATGCAATTGAATAAATATATTATCTTGAAAAGAATTTTTTCATCTATGACATTTATCAAATGAATATGTGTTTTGAAGAACATAGTCATGTATCATAGTTCTTTCTTCGTGTGATAACTTGAAACAATGTCCATTTCCTTGTAATACTTCACCTACAACTCTCTCATCTTCATCATGATCCCAACAGATCAATTTATATCTTTAAAATCCTTCATATATTCTATGAAAATCCAACGGCCTATTACATTAAATATCCATTAAACATGATGCCTTCAAGTTTTTCTCTAGAATGACATTTGTTTTTTAAATTTTCATGTATAGTTCTATAGGATACATCCAAATTGTTCTTACTAGGACACACTGATCTAATTCATATTCGAGATGTATCAAGAGATGAATATAACACAATAACCTCTTCCCTAAAATTATCAAAGTTTAAAGGATCTAATACATGTAAACTCATTCTCTATCATATTAGGCCTAATAGTTTAGTTTCCATTATTGGCCCTCTAAAAAACCTGATATATTGACCATGATAGGTAAAATATCCTTAGTTATGACATGATAGTAATGGGTCTTGAGGAATCTTAAGCTATTGACTTTGGTTTGGATTCTAATATTACTACTTACATATCCAGTGGGAAAGCGAATATGAGACATCAACTTTATGAATTGTGCATGTTGTTCCTTTTTCCACACATAAGGAGAATGAGGTTTTCTATATTTTGCATCACCATATTGTTCAACCCAAATATTTGAACAAATATTTAGTTCTTGAAAGTCTCAACATGATGAAACAATATTAGAATACCTTCTACAATAACATAATCTATATTTTTCTCAATATGCATAAAGTCAACAATATTCCCAATGGTAATTTGTAAACAATAAGGAAGCTCTCAAAGTGAATTTGATTGAATTACATCCCTTAAAAATTGAATTTCTTCAACTATGTTCCACGATCCTATTATCTCATCATATAATGTCTGTAGATACATATCAATTGTATACGAAGTTATACTTTTCTATTCTAGTATAATAAGTGACAGCATTAAGAAAAATGGTCTAATTGCTAAACACAGAGGAAAGTTAGAATTTATTAAAAAGGTTGACCAAGTCAACCATCTGAGTTCTATGATTTGAGAATGGGCTCAACCCGTCAATATCCAAACCCAAGTTTATATGACAAGAAACTTTGTAAAAATTAGGCCATCTATTGTCAAGATCCATACACATCTTATAATCAGGTAGATGTTGTTTTCCATCAATGCTCTTATTTTGGGCATGTCATTGCATAAGTTCAACAATGTCTCGACGCTTATAAATTCAAAGTAAACATGGTATCAGTGGGGGTTTGTGAATCACCTTTCTAGGAACCATAGTTTATTTCAACCCTTATCTATACATTCTTGACATTATGTACATTTAGTATCACTTGTTAGATTTTTGTGAAAAAATACACAACCATTCATACAAGTGTATTTTTTCATACCTTAATCCTAGCTTAGAAATTTGTGTTTTACATTGACTTCATTTTGTTGGAAATTTGGACTTAACAACTAATGCAACAATACCAATAACTCATCTACACTTTCATATCCCTATCTTTCCTTGTAAGCCTACCAAGGAGGGTTATTATCATTATGCACCCTTCTCCTAAGGAACAACGACTCAGGAATTTATGAATTTTGAAGATATGGATCATGTCTGAGGCTGTTTTCAGGCTAATAATGACCCATTACAAGTAGAGCAAAGAATTTTGACACTCACCACACTTTTAGAGACCAAAATTAACAAGGGACCAATCAAATCTAAGGAAGAATTGATTGAATTATTCCCCAATGGAGTCACCAATTATGTGGTGTAGAAAACCCTCCTATGGATAGTTAAGACCTCCTTTATATCTATCCAAAATGTGAGATAGGCAATAGGATAGAACATTGTATATTTGTTCCCTATATCGATCAGTTGCTCTAGATCAAACATGAAAAGAAAGAAGGTGTAAGAATTTACTTCTTAATTAGATCTAGGAGCTAGAACAATGTTCACACATGAAGTGTTTGACAAAATGTGCAAGAGAATCAACAAAGAGACAGAAAATACATGGAATAGCACATGTGAATGGTGATAATTTCTGATCATATTATTATCATGGATCCTATAGATGTTATGTTACACATTTATAATACATTGGAGAAAATTTGAGTGGCTCTGGCAGCCAATTGGGAAAGTACAAGTGTCATTATGAGAATTGACCCCAATCCCCCATAGGTGGACCAAAGGAGCTCCAACTAAGCCCAAACAGTCACTTAAACTCATGTGAAGTTTGTTGGGTCATTAATGTGTCCTAGGAAAGCGTGGGTGAGAGAATAGCAGTGAGTGGGGTGCTCTAGGTGGCAATAAATGCTCCTGGGAGAGCTAAAATAGGCCAAATACACCCCTAGCACATTTAGTCAAACCAGGACCCCTCAAATCAAGGAGGTAGTGCCCCAATACATTAAATGAGGTTCCCATGTTCTGGGTTGACCAAATAGGGCATTGTTGTAGGCGTGAACAGGCCAAAATAACCAGTTATATTGTTGAATCAGCTCTCCTAAGTCTTAAACCATAGGATATCATTGCATGAAGGCAAATAAAGTTAGCCTAAGGTAAAAATATGTACTAAGGATTTATTACTGCTCCAACACCCCCCCTTAATCCAGACTTAGTACATTTTAATAAAAAATATTTATTAAGGCCTTGGCAACTAAGGCACAAGACACCTTTTACAACAAATTTGATTAATCCATGTAACCAAGGCAAGGAGGAAAACCTCATGGGACAAAACCTCCCCTAAAAAATGGATATGAAAGAGATCAAAATGTATTAAGAAGGTCCTCTTCTTCACTTGAATGAGCTGAAAGAACAACTTCTTGGTGATGGAGTGTTAAATTTGAGCATATAGATCTGTAGACAAACACACAACTCACAAAGAAGATCTCACAATTTACTCAGCCATTGAAGAATGAAACAGTGCA
>LPNX010867456.1:253076-347595 GCA_001517045.1 Pseudotsuga menziesii
ATGATTGTTAAGAACAGCCCCAAGTGTTAGGAGCAGGTGTCCAGGCGGATGCAGAAAATCTTCCTCTTTACTAGTTCTGTGAGAAGATGAGCATGTGATCAATGGTAGAGAAGCACTAGGACTGTTGAGAGCGAATGATGGAGCTCCATAGTCTGATATAGATTCTGAAATAGATAATGAATCACATAATAAAATATCATCAACCTCACATGAGGAAACTAACACCAAATCCCCATCAGCAGTTTTGAAGAGAAAGTGCGGTACTTGATTTTTCACATCGGAATTGGTGAGAGCAGCTACAAGCATGACTGAATGCTTTTGAATTTTAAAATATGAACCGAATAATATCAGATCAGAAAGTAAATCAGATCTAAACAGGTTCAAAACAGATCCAAAACTGTGAAATTGAATCAAATCCCCAGCAATAGTTTTGTAGGAGACTTGCGGTACTTGTTTCTTCACACCGTTGATGAGAACAGCTACAAGCAGTACTGAAAGATTATGAATTTGATATATTAAACCAAGAAATATCAGATAAGATCTAAATAAGATCATATCAGATCCAATAAGTTTAATATCAGATTCAAATAAATGGTTAACCGTGACAGTCGATGCACAGCTTTTTTCTTCCTCAAAATTCTGAATTTTGGTGCATGCAATCCTGCGGGAGTTTGCTGGAAAAACTAGATCATGGGGAGTGAATGGATCACTCTGGTAATCTGATATTTATTCCAAAATATCCAAGGTATCACATATTTGCACACCAGCAGCAACATTAGAGGGAGAAAAATCAAATTTCTCTTCACTTTCGGAAGCAATTACTAGTAAATTTTGCACAGAATTTAAAGGAAAATCACCAGTGAATGTTTGCATGGAAGTGCAGCAGAATTTTTCTTCAATATCAGAGATTCGAATGTCTTCTTCTGTTTCAGAAATATGAGAAGATGAGATATCAGAGATCTCATGAACTTCCGGAGCATCAAGAGAAGAATTCACTGCATAGAGACTGTCTTCAATTCGAATTGACTGTGTAGAAGCTTCTGCTTCTTCTTTATCTTGAACAACTTCATCAGCGAGAGTGGAGGCCGAGATTTTTGGATCAAGGATGCTTATGGTGCTGGATGTGCTCCATCTGCTATCAATTCCAAAGGTTTTGTCCAATATTTTCCAGAGTTCCTTTAGACCTTGTCTCATCAGAGATGAAATCATATCGAAGTTGTACCTGCAAAACAAAAAAAATGATCGAGTAGGAGATCTGAGGAGGAGAAGTGCCTTGTCCGCCAAGGCTCTGATACCATGTTAAATTTGAGCATATAGATCTGTAGACAAACACACAACTCACAAAGAAGATCTCACAATTTACTCAGCCATTGAAGAATGAAACAGTGCAAAAGGCTTGCAGCTGTGAATGCTTTCATTAATCAAAAAAGTAATCCAGATAATAATTACAATGATGTAAAATGGCTTTAATAGCCACAAGCAATTCGAATCCACATGAGGAAGTTCGAATTGATGACTCTACTTGACTGTAGGTAACCAAGACTTGTCTAAATCACAATTGGAGTTCTAAAACACAACTAACTGTTACATTTAGTATTAAATAATGGTTAACTGTGGTAGGTGAGAAAAGCGCCCCACATGTGTGCAATTAATTAAACCATTATTTAACTGAATGTAACTGACTCCTAACTTGTCTTGACTAGTCATCAACTGAAGTTAAGGACCTTGGTTGGTTTCGGCACTCCCAGTTGCTTCCTAAATTGTAGGGATTGATCTAGGAGACTCCTAAACTTATGCAATCAAGTGCAATAAGTGGCATTGAGCCTCAATTAGTGTTCCCCACACTTTGGTAACTGAAACATGTGCCCCAATTTGGTCAAGTTTAACCAATGGTGCTAATGACTATAAATAGACTGGATGGACTCCCGATTTAGACATGACTCCCGATTTAGACATATGACCAAATTTGGACAAGGGAGGATTAATAATCCTAACATGGAGTTGGTGAAGATGTTGTGGATGCCAAGATCATGCATCAATCCATCAAAGCACTATAAACAACGATCATGTGGAGAGGCCCTTTAATGGTAATCATTTGATGATGGAGGGGAATCATAATAATTTATATTGCTGCAAGAATACTCTGATCTAATAGCATAATCAACCATGGAAAATATATCTTTGCAAACTCTTTCCCAACTAACATCAAAAGATTCAACAAAATATGCATTATGTGTAGCTGCCATATCATGAATAAAACCATGAAACTTTCTCCAAATTTGATGAAGCACCTTCATAACTCTGTAACAAAGCTCATGAGGCTCTGAAATATCAGAATATATGTCACACACAGAAGAAAATATCAGAGGTATGGTGTCTCTATGAGAGAATGGATCCATAGGAAGATGAGAGTGAGCAACTAGATCACAATTGCAATTGAGCGAACCTGGAAGGTCTGGAGACTTGAGATTTGAACCATGGGTGGTGAGAGAAAGTATAGAAATATGGAAAAGAAGTCCCATCAAGGCCAATGATATGGCTTTCCAACCAGTGAAATACATACAATACATAACAGCAACATATCCAAGAGACATAGCATTGGAAACTAGGCAATTTTATGAATTTCCAACTTGTGAACTTGAGGGTTGATGAGTCTTTTGGTAATGAGATGGTTGGGGAAATTAGTTAATGACTGTAACAGGATATATATCATCCTGTATATCATCTTAAAAGTCAGAAATGGAAATATATGAATGGATTTGGGAAGAGATTTAAGAAGGCACATCAAAAGCTAGTGAAAAAAGACTAGTTTTGGGAGGAAGCTTTGATGAAATGACTAGGAATTTTTTTAAGGAAGGGATGGAGGTTTCAGGTTCTGATATATCAGAATTTGAATCAGAAACAGAGCTATCAGAAATAGATAAAACAGAATTGGTTTTTACCCATGCACCCAATGCATGCTCAACCTTACCATTTCCTTGCTTGCGCTCCCATCTTTTTGCAAATTCTGGAAGAGAAATGTGGTTCTCCTCAAGGAGCTAGGTCATGATGTCCATTTTATTTCTGAAGAAATATCTCTCAATATGTGAAACTTTGAAATAATCACATGTAGATATTTCTCTCTTGTTTCTCCTCCTGGATTTCGAGCTCTCATCAGTAGAACTAGAGCTTTCTGAACTTGATTCCTTCTTCTCTTTCTCCTTTTGTTTCAAATATTTTTTCTTCCTCTGGGATTGATTTGATACACCATAAGCAAGAGATTGATCCTTGGATTTGATTATGGTACCCATTTGTATGAGCTTGTCCTGCTCCTGAGTCAAAGACTCCATGAAATCTGCCAGCGCAGGCATCTTCCAATTTTTGGTTGTCAGTTTGCTAGAGTGAAATGTCGAAACATATATAGAATACTCTGGCCCCAACTTAGAAAGGATGGACAAGATAAGATGATCATATTTCTTCTCTATGCCACATTGTTTTAGCTGAATTACCAACTCTTTAAAATTGGTGAAGAAATCTTTAATGGCCTCGTAGTGAGTTGGGCTCAGTGAGATTAGCTCATTCTCAAGATGATGGCCTCTCATTCATTTGTCTTCCCAAATAGTGACTCAAACTTGACCCAAACTTCATTCAATGTGCTAGGAATTTCTATGTGAAAGATAAGTTCTCTTGAAGTGTCGAGGTAGAACATACCAAAGGCCTCATCAAGCCTATTAAAATACTTAGCTTTCTCCACAACATAATTTGGCTTGGTTTCAGTTCCCATGGTGACCCGGTAGAGGCCCTTGGACCTCAGCTAAATGACCATTTCGACATTACACTCAAAATAATTGAATGGAATAAGAAGAGCTCAAGTTTTCTCCATCCTGCTTACACAATCTGTGACAAAAATGTTGTTAAACCTACAAGCAAACACTCCAGTTTTCTAGAAATATGCCCTAAACAACAACTCAAACCTCACAAGATTTGTTTGCAGCTCCAACTAGCTCTGATACCATGTAATAATTTACTTCTTAATCAGATCTAGGAGCTAGAGCAATGTTCACACATGAAGTGTTTGACAAAATGTGCAAGAGAATCAACAAAGAGAGCATGGAATAGCACATGTGAATGGTGCTAATTTCTGATCATATTATTATCATACATCCTATAAATGTTATGTTACACATTTATAATATATTGGCGAAAATTTGAGTGGCTCTGGCAGCCAATTGGGAAAGTACAAGTGTCATGATGAGAATTGACCCCAATCCCCCCTAGGTAGACCAAAGGAGCTTCAACTAAGCCCAAACAGTCACTAAACCTCATGTAAAGTGTGTTGGGTCATTAATGGGTCCTAGGAAAGCGTGGGTGAGAGAATAGAGGTGAGTGGGGTGCTCTAGGTGGCAATAAATGCTCCTGGGAGAGATAAAACAGGCCAAATACACCCCTATCGCACTTAGTCAAACCAGGGCCCCAAAAATCAAGGAGGAAGCACCACAAGAAATTAAATAAGGTGCACATGTGCCGGGTTGACCAACTAGGTTGCTGTTGTAGGTGTGAACAGGCCAAAATAACCAGTTATGTTGTTAAATCAGCTCTCCTAAGTCTTAAACCATAGGATATCATTGCATGAAGGAAAATAAAGTTATCCTAAGGTAAAAACTATGTACTAAGGATGTATTAATGCTCCAACAGAAGGGAATGTGACTCACCTATCCTTTGGGGATTTTTCCTTGTGAGATCCTCGGTTGATGTAGCTCCTAGAGATCCATCTCCATCTCCTAGCACCTGCGACCTGCACACAAGAAGAAAACAAAAATATTCCTCAAACCTTTCAAGCAGCTAAGAACAAAATATATGCAAGCTCTAACATGATCTACCTAAGTAAATATCATTGCCCGTGTATAATTGCAAGTAGCATCGATAATAATAGCAATGTGGGGGGGACTTTTCAAAGCATGCACCACTTGCAAGTTAAAATTTTGAAGGATTAGTGTCAAATGGATTAACTTGCAAGTACCATACATGAGTTCTAAAGTATCCTCCATGAAATTGTTACAATCATTGTTGACACTCTCATTTAACATTCTATACACTTAAAACCCTTCATTTAATATTGTTGCATCTTCATCTATGTTTGGTGCCTCCTCATATATCACACTATGCATTTCTATCATTATGGTTAATTATTTTAATCCCAAGGGATTATTATTACCACTGTTCCCATATCTTATCATATGTTGATAGATCATAATTTATTTTTTTCATATTTTCGCCATGACAATCTTTACATGGACACAAATATCTCTCCAAACCCTTCTCATCGACTATATTGTCATCATGTGCATTGTATTCATCAGTTGTCAACATTTGACATTGAATATACATCTTCAATGTTATGTATTCAATTATGATCAGATATGTTAATTAACAAATCTAAAATAATTTAGAAAGTTATTATCTTAGATTGACAATATTTGGATTGTCAAGCTCTAGAGTATGCCAAGTTAATAATGATTGTCAATATCTAGATATATTAGAATAACAAAGACTCTAAAGCTTAGAGAGGTTTCAATTGGATGTTCAAGAATATAGTGTTTTGACATGTTAGATTATATGTTTTTCATAATAGCCTAGGGTTTGTCTCTTTAATTTTGTATGTTGTTTGGTTTTGTGCTGTATATTTCTAATACAAGTTTTTAATTCTATGAAAAAAGTGTCCAATTTTGTAACAGAAGAAACAAAGGTATGAAGCATTCCAAGTAAACTAAAATCCAATGAAAAAATAAACTAAGAGTGACTGAAGATCATGGGATTATAAATTATGCATAGAACACCATAAAAATTTGAATCAATGTTATATGTAAGACATTTCTAGCCATCCTTACTTATAACCAAAACATTAACAATGAAGCTCTAGACAATGATCTTTCCAATGAACAATCCAACTAGGACATATTTTAGGTTATATTTTTCCCTAACAAAGACAAAACATTAATAGTGAAGCCCCAACTAATGATATTTCCAATGAACAATCCATCTAGGGATACACAAAGTTTAGTCTATTGTTTTTTCATAATAAAAATAAAGGGGCATTTTTCATGGAACATGCATTATATACTAGGGAAAAGGAAATCCTCAAAATCTCAAAAACACTCACAAAATGAGTATCAAGCAATGGAAGACATGTCTATTTTTTATACTTGATAGGAAACAATGTGTTAAAACTTCCATTCTAGCATCATGATATGAATGAAAATAAAATAACTTTGTGGGTCAAATTTATAATGATATATATGTGTATACCATATATTAGGAATTTTTATGTATTAGGAATAGTCTCAAGGAAATTGTAGGTATGACATACACTCAATAGGATATGCCTCGGACAGTTGAGGGAATTAAAATTAATATTATAGTGAATCTAGACGCTATCCTCTTTCAAATTACTATTGACCTACTCATTGAATGTATCATGAGAAAGGCCATTCCAGACATGGGAAAAGAGGGATATGGAATGACTTTCACTAATTCCCTTGTAAGTATAATTATTATTTCTTGACCAATCTTATATAATACCAATGTTAGAGTAGTCAAACCATAAATCGAAAAAAACAACCATATACCACATACTACCACCATGTACAATTGTCTCACAAGTATAAATTTAACTCCCACTATATTTCCACGTATGTTATCACGAAAAACTTCACACACATACAACATTTTCACAATTTGCACAGTAATTTTTCATCAACATAAAACATGCATCCAACTAAATACATCTTCACAAGACCCAAAGTGTATTCAGAGTCCAAAATTAACCCAAAGTAGTTAAAATACATAACCGCAAGGGTAATATCATGTTTATGCGCACGGCACTACATGTGATGCGACAGTGCATATATTCCCCCGATACCTACATGATTGATAGAAAAGGTAGGATCTCACCCACCTGCAACACATGAAAGGCTCATGAAATCTCCATTTACTCAAAGAATTGGAATTTTGTCCCTTCACACACTTGGTTTCCTTAAATGGCATCTCTTGTGTACTTAGGAGCCACATCATGGATCATTGGGTTCGCATTGGGATCTTGTTATACCTTGGCCACCTCTTGGCCTATAAAATAAAGCCATGGGATTACTAACTATAAGAGAAAAAATAGAGAAATATTATGTTGTTGTATTTGTGCTTGAGCTTCCTTATAGCTCACCATTTCCCTCTTGTTTAGAATTTACCAATATCCCTTTCCTCCTTCCTCCAAGGGGCAAGTATTCTCCTCATTTTCCCTCCTTTCTCAAGGAGCAATATCTCCATTCTTTTAGCTTACTTTACGCTTGTTGAAGTTGTTGTATATTGTGAGTTCTTGGCCCTTCCTGACCCATAGCAGCTACTATGTCCTTGGCTGCAAGTCGTAAGGATATTAGGAAATATTTCTCACCATCGTGCCATTTTTCACTCAACCATATTTATGGTGACTCCACTTTGTTTTAGTTCATTTTTATTTGATTAGGTTGTTATTTGTGAAGTGGTTTACTTATGGTATTTTATGATTCACATGTGAAGAGGACCATCCCTTTCATCCCAAGAATTCATCCCCCAAGAGGCCATTTTATCCATTTTATCAAACGTGCAAATCCTGACATCTCGGCTACACTGATAGCAAAAATATCCCTTTGATAGTCGTTTAACCCGTGCATATAAATAGACCAATGCCCGAGTGGATTTCGTTCTCATGATAGCGTGACATTCTCACATTGAAACTATGCGACATCATTCCAGTGAGTCTTTCTGCCACACTGCAACGTACCTATTAATTTTTTTCCCGCGTTGTTGTATTTATTTATTTTTTTACCTATTTTCAACAACAATTTTGTAGCCAAAGTATTGTTCACTAATGAACTAGGACTAAGTAATATTGCAATAGTTTCTTGTTTCTTTAGTAATTATCCCATATAGACTAATATTTGTAATTAAATCATTCATCCCTCAATATCTACTTAGATAACCAACCTTGAGGCATCCAAAGGGCCTCATTGTTATCACTAGTATTCAAGAGATCTCATGCTTCTTTGCTTTACTTAAACATCTTTAGTTAAAGTAGTGTCAAATCCATTTTTGGTAATAAGAAAGGACCTAAATACCCTCCTCTCCCCGAGTATGATCTTCACCTCTCATTTCATACGATCTTGGTGAATCAAAAATAGGAGTGAAGTGTGAAATACCTCCATTGCACACTTAGCATTTTGTTTCTTTTTGCAAGGATTATTATCATTTTTAGAGCTCAAGTTACAATCTCCATTTTATTTTGTTTTGAGCTCTTTATTTAATTGTAACAACACAATTTTATTACATCACATATTTTCCACTTACACACACTAAGGGATATAAATACTGTTTCAATCCAAGTATGCTCTTCACGTCGCATTCCATACGATCTTGGTGAATCAGAAAGGAAGGAAATTGTGAAATACCTCCCTTACACACCTTAATTCAATCAAAACCCATAAAATCAACCATTGTAAATGAAAACCAACTAAACTTATCCACAAGAGGTCACAAAACAACATTTTAGTTTGGTAGGATTTAGTGGGCTAGGCATCCAAATAATGCCCACCAATCTAGTTTCATTAGGCATTATTTGAAACATAGCATTGTTGTCTTTTAGGATGCTATCAAAATCCTAATATAAGCAAGTGTTCATATAAATCCTATATCAAAAGTGTACAATGACCAAGGAGGTAAAATATGATGTATAGCTACCCTGCTCTCCCCTAAGAGTCACTCAGTTCATTGTAGGGAGATGGCACCATACCATCCAATCCCAACATTTGATCCACACTTGATGCAAGGTAACTTAGTGGTAAAAAATTAGCATGTCACCAAGGATAATTTGTGAGTGCAGGTGACTCTTGAAGTCATTTATTTCCATTTGAAGGTGTTTCCAAATCTGTTGAATTGGAACATTGGTCCCATCATCGGTACAACTGGCTCTTTGTTACCTCCACTAATTGGATAATGTGTGGATTCCATTATCACCAACAATTGTGATTTTGGGAGGCCCAATTACATTTGAGAGAAAGGACATTAGGTCTTATAGGGAATTTACACTTTCTTTTCTTTCTAAATGCAAGTTCTTGTAAATCGTAATTTAAAAAGACCCTAGATGTGAAAACCTTTGCACTAAACCATATTTGCATATATCACTCACAAATTGCACCAATTTTGCATCTGTTGTGGTTGGAATAGTTTTGCAATTGTTCATATGTGTTTATTTCCCTCACACCACTCTCACTTTGATACTAGACTTCCACCATAGGAAATCCCGCAAATTGCAAGGCCTATCCCCCCTTATGGAAACCTTGCAGACTGCAATGCCTATCCCCTCTCTTGAGGGATGTTTTCCCATTATATCCTCATCGTTCATGAGGGAGGTCACCTAATCATGGACGATCCTAGGACACATTGATTAGATCCTCTAGGAGTGGGCATACCTTTATTGACTCATTCTCTTCCCTTAAAGAGAGTTTGGACCTTTTTTCCTCCTCCTTTTATAGAAGAGGTTCACCTGATTTTACTCCCCCAAGAGGGAGTACCCCACATTCTCCCCCCCCTGGTAAGAATCCACACTACATCTTCATCTTCTCATAGAATAAAAATATCACCACAACATATTCCAAGTTCTCCCCCACGCAAAAAAACATACATAATACAATGGTGGTCCCCAACCCAAACCTACCATTCATGGAAAATCTCCTTGATCCAACTAAATTAGTCAATGATCCCATCACTCATCATGCCAATTGGTATGATATTCCTATAAGTATCCCATCAAACATCCCTAAGTTCAAAGGGAAAGAGGGATATGATCCTACAAAGTGGTACATGTATTTGACCTGGGCATCTCATACCACATTTGAGACAATATCCACAACATCTCTCTCCTACATTCAATTACCAATAAGACATGACCTAGGCCTTAAAATTCTCACAAAATTTTGACTGAACACTATGACACACATCATGGATCAATGACAACATCATCACACCTTTTGTAAAATCAACATTCAACATCCTTTCCTTTGGATTGGTTCCTCAAATATCTCCAACCGGTTATTGCAAAGGACATGGTTACCTCAATGGCTCAAAATGAGGCCCGAAGTGATTCTTAAAGACTAATAATTTGAAATCATTAATGCCCAACTAGGGTATTTGTAGATTGCAATACCACATGCCCCTTGGCTTCAATCATTAGATCATATCCTTGCAGGGATGTCACATTCCGCAGACAGGGTTATTGGGCCCAATTTCTCCCATGTCAAGGTTCCCTCACAACCAATTCTTGTACCACCCCCCTAATGATGTAATAATAACCCCTCCCTATTATTTTGGATCCCCCTATTAGTATGCCAAACCTCTCTTTTGGATAGTCCCAGTACGGAACATACAACTCTTCCTACCCTAGTACAAGCTAAGTACAAATAGTTTCCCAGCAAAAAATGGCACCACTTATTCCTACATCGACATCGTATGAGGTGCAACCAACCTATATCCAACCACCAAGGTACAACCCTTATTACCCATACCCATGTCCTCCTGGAACAACCACCATACCCCATATGGGGGTCAAATTTGTCCAATGTTCTATGCAACAACAAACTCAACAATTTGAGTAGTTGAACATCGCCAACCCCCTGAATTCTCAAAAACATGCGAAGAAGATGGAAAAGAGAAAAAAACCCAACAATAGGGGAAGGGGTGAAACCAAGTTCCCTAGCATAACCTAAAAGGGTAACCAACAAGTACAAGGGGGAAACCCCCAAACCAAGAAAAAAACGCCAACCTGAGAACCAATTACCCTTGCTCGATTTTTTGTGAGTATGGCCATTACACTCACCATTTATCGCTTATCCCCGACTGGTAATAGTTGGTGGGAGCAAAGAAGTAGATAGCAGCAAACCACCCTCGGGAACCTCCTACACCACAACCACAACAAATTGTTATGCAAAAACCATTTTACGAATAAGGAGTGGTTAACCAACATCTGGATCCCTGCTCCCCAAGTGATGGATCCTTTCAAAAAAAAATTATGAACTCGACATTTATCAACCTCTAGACTCATTCCAAAGGGTAGACCAGTGTTGATCCCTCACCTATACTAGAAGAGACTTCAGTCCCTTCAAGAGGCCCTTTGTATATTTTGTTCCCCAACACAGAGAAAATTCCAAGGATACCAAAAGAACCACTTTTGTGTACCCCTCATAACCCTCACATGAAGCGATAGGGATCACATGTTTGTACGCGATTGGGATCACTTGTTTGTACGCGATTGGGATCACATAAGTTGGTCCCATCATATATTGCTCTATGTGCATATGATGGAAGGCTATCCTAACCATGAGGATTGTACTAGAATGTCCCCATTGAGCTAGGGGGAAAATGGTAATCATTGATTTTGAAGTCGTTGATGCCTAGTTAGACTACAAAATCCTATTGTGTCTCAATTACATGTATGCCATGAAGGTGGTCACATCCTTATTTTTCTGCATCATGGTGTTTCCCTTTAACAAGAAGGTGGTCACCCTCAACCAAATTAATTACTACAACCCTCATGCCTCTATCAATCTTGAGAATGTCCTACCAGTAGGTGAAGCTAACCCAACCCATTATGTTTAAATTGGCTTGATCATGTACAAAGATTTCAACCTCCTCAGGGCATATTCAGGCTCTCCACATGGAATCCCCACCTCGATAGATGGTCTCATGTGCACCATTTTCACCTCTGAGAATGAGTCTTCCCACCCCATGACATCATCATCAACAGCCCAAACCAACCATGGAGTCCAGCAAGTATTGAACCCATCCATACCTCCCATGTTCTAGATAGCATTTTTGTACCCCCCCCCACCTGTTGGAGTGCAAGGAACACCAATTATGGCCAATTTAATGCTCCTAGGGCTCACATTGGGAATCCCTATGTAATACCTCATACCACTAATCCCCGATATGTCCTCAAAACACATTACACATTACAAAATGGTGCTAGCTCAACAAGTCACTCCCCGCAATAACACCCATCGAAACTACACCATTATTGAACAATCTACCATTAATAGTTAGAAAATCAAAAAATGGGGCGTCATTCAACCCAAGCTGAAAACCCCTACTAATGGAAGCAATAATCAACCCAAGTTAAAATCCCCAACCACAAACACCCAACTTCCCAAATCTTCATCAAGAGTATATAAACCCAAATATGCTGGCATACTTTAACACACGTTGAAATTCACCACCATGCATTATACAACCACTATGAGAGTCACACCTCCATGTGCTTTATGTGGTAAGCAAGGTCATGCGAAAAACTTGTGTCCTACCATACCAGAGCTCAAAAACTTGATAAGCAAACCGATAAGTTTAACACATTCACCCCAATCTGTGACTGGGGACACATCCACCTCCCATAATCCTAAGTCCAAATTATGAAACACCAACAAAGAGTAATCAATCTATTCTTAGTTTGGGAACTACACACACCATTGTCTAGATCTCCCATGATTTCATAATGCATTGGAAACTATTCGTCTCACACAACCTTTGGTGGAATGCCCTCCTTCTGCACCAACAAAAAAAACTTCCATTAATGTGGTTACCACCAATATAGTCACACAAATCGTGTCTCCTGGATTACCTGCTCCTAATACCCCTACATATCTACACCCACACCTCGGTCATGTTGAATACAATATCCAAAACAATGGTTGCACCTCTTGTGAAAACCACAACCATATGATTCCTAGTCATAATATGCCAACCTCCCCAACAAACATGATACCCCTTCTAATACCAAGACTCGTACCAATCAAGGGATCATACCCATGTCGAGCATGTGGCTCTACTTCCCAATATTCATTTCAGTGCCCCATCTTACGCGCTGAATGAAACATTTGCCTCAATCATATGCATCTGCAATACCAACTTCTTCACCTTTCAGTATCTCCACAAGAATTGTAGATAGAGAAAATTGTTACCACCTTAGCAGATACCATCAAGAATGTATCCCCCCTAGCTGGTATACTCACTAGTGATTATTCGTTATCCTCCAACGAAGACCCAGATCCACCACATACATTGCATGTTTCCTAGAGATAAGGGGATCTCCATTCAAGGGTGGATTCACACTCCTAATGTGGGTTATGTTTTGGTTCGTATTTTTGCATTGTCAATACCTTGGTCATTTCCTATACTATGCTTAGCTATCATCCCAAAACTAGCATATATTCAATCATTTTACCCCCTGATCACATTAAATTTATGAGTACTTCTACTGATAATCATAGGGTCATAATTCCTAGTAATAATGTGCTATCAACACTGTTCTTGAGAATATCATATTTCCCCCATGGTTGTGCACGCATTGCAAACCCTAACATCATTTAACACCAATTATTTTAAACCCCCACAAGACAAAGAGTTTTATATACTTTGAGAAGATCAACCCATAGTTCATGATATCATAGTTGTGCATTTACTACCTAACCTTCAACCGTTCATGCAACCAAATTTCTTGACACACGTTATGATATCAATTCATGATTCCCCATTCATACCCCCATGTTCACATCATGATCTACAAATATTCTTTGTATCATCACCCCCGCGAAGACACCAATGGGGCCCTTTCCCTCTGAAGCAACCAATTCTATTCAGTTATTCCAGTCAGAATACTTTACATGGCATTGATTCATGGGCACACATATTTGCATTTGCAAAACTACCCTCACTTCATCTTGGAAAGGGTTCCCCAACCAACTCAAAACCGTGGTAACCCCACCTATCATCAAATTGACTAGTTAACTTACCAACAACCATGGGATTCCCACCTATCATCAAATTGGTCCCTTGACATGCCCAAATCTATGGGGACCCCACCAATTATTCATTATCTACAAACAATTCACTAATACACTCATAACCATGGGAACCCCTCAATTCTTTGGTCAACAACCTCCTAGTTTCCTTTGATCGATGTAGTTGAGTCCCCTACCCAGCATGGTCAGTTTGGTCAGTCACTATGCCCTCATTATTGTGTTTCCCCTAAAACCCATCATTTGGAGTTTGTCCTCCTCCATTACAATCTATCCATAAACTTTGAAGTATGTTGCCATCAATTTATCCCCTAGTTTACATCGATCAAAGGAAGTTATGATCCCTGCGCTTACTAGTCAATATTTTGTCAAGTTAGTTAATCCAAATTGGGTACAACATGATCTTGGTTCATAGGATAAGACCCTCATCTTATCAATATTCCGCAACTCTCATCTGCATCAAATCTTCATATTCTGAGAGTTGCAAAATTTACAGTAGTACCTTGGGATTCATGTCATTCATGAGAATGAATTATCTCAAGGTAAGTAAGGAGAGTCATTAGTGCTCCTTAAATTAGTGGTATCCCCTATGCTCAACATCAGCACTGTTAAATTGCATCAGGGGGAGCCATACATATCAAAAGTAGTAGTGTTCACATTTGAAAATCATGGTAGTGGCATATCTGGTACAATGATGTCTCCAGTGGCTTCACCAGCATTTTAGACACCCACCCCTATGGGATTATTCATATTATCAACAGATTTGCTTCTCCAACACTAGTGGCATCCATTCTAGGTTCATGTACTCTCATATGGTTTGAAGCTGCCTTCATCCATGTCCAAACAATTTTGTGGGAGATATCTTAGTCTATTCATTTTGTATCCACTATGTCCTTCTTCACAAGCATAAGAATGCCGGCTTCGTTTTTATAAAATGAACACTTTTATTTATCACTCCACCAACAACCTTCCTCCTTAGGAAGGATCTATCCATCCA
The DNA here is from genome assembly GCA_001517045.1 of Pseudotsuga menziesii. NCBI lineage: Eukaryota > Viridiplantae > Streptophyta > Pinopsida > Pinales > Pinaceae > Pseudotsuga > Pseudotsuga menziesii. The sequence goes on from LPNX010867456.1 coordinate 267,924, forward strand.
AATATGTTTCCAATGATTTCAAGAGAAACAAAGAGAACACAAGAAAAAACGATGATGCATTATCAGCTCTGCATTTTGTTTAGTTTTGTTCTTATTTCTTTTGCTTTGCATTATTTCCATTAACAACCACTTGAAGAATTACTTGGAGCACTCACCCACCTCAAAGGGGCACATAATACTGAGACCTTGCTACAACCTATAAGGCCTTGCCCCTCGCCAAGTGGGAATAAAGCACTATTGTGCAATATTTTCCAAAACAAGGTCCTACATGTTACCATCAATTAAAGCATATGACCGATGACGATATTCATTCTTGTCATCATGACCATATTTAAATTATAACTTGATAACTAGAATAAGGACATTCTCATGATGGAGATGTCCACATTGGAGAGATGGAACATGAATGTATGATATCCCATGGAACTACTTGTTAAATATATGTTGTCATTGATGTCAAATATAAAATATGAATAAGCTAAACATGAATGTCAAAGGGAAGAGATGAACAGGTTAAATATCAAATATGGGTAAGATGGATTAAAGATGGACCAAAAGTCAAAAGATGTCAAATATCAAGAGGTTAAAGTACCATCATGACATTGCTCTCATTTGTGCACATATTCATGCACATAATTGTAAGTAACTATAAGTTCGAGACTTGTAAATTAAGCAAATTAGGTGCGCCATAATCCCACAAATGTATTGGAATTTGTGCATCTTAAACTACTACGATGAATTGCAAAAGTGGCACGCCAATGTAAACATTAATTTGTGTCATAGATGAAATCCAGCGGGATGATATCCGAGGTAAACGAACTTCACCAAGTGGGCACATATATTGAGTTAAGAAGATTATAAATAAGCAGTGAAGTAAGCTTGGAGAGATGAATATCTAACTATTTGACTAGATTCAAAGGTTCTTGTTTTAGGGGGTATCAATGGCTCGTTGATCACAGAAGAATATATTTTTGGAGTAGATCCATAGTGTAAAATGAGCAGCATTGATTGATAGGATGCTCGAAATCTGGATGTGTGAACAAGAAGTATAAATTTGCATAAATTATTCTATAAAATCAAATGTAGATCAGTTGAGAAAACATAGATCATAGTTATATTCACACATCATATTTTGAAGAATGGTTTGACGTAAACTCAGACACTCAGATGCATATCATAATCTGTTTGTATTTTGAGAAACTAGATGTAGATACAAAGACACAGATCAAGAATTGTGGAATTTGTGGAATTTGAAGAGGAAGATGCAGATCAGAATTGTTTGGGAAACTAACTAATACATATACGTAGATGAAGATTAGAAGAATTCAACAGTTGTGTAATTTTAAGGAAGGATATTTCTCTATTTTCAACACAATCACATTTCATATCAAGGAGGTCGGATGGGGCAAGGAGAAGGGGGTTAGAAACCTCCTTCCAGTAGATGCTGGAAATTCATTCAAGGTGCAACAACATCCTTTCTATGGGTGCAAATTAAATACAAGGGATCACAATCTCCTTCCAATGGGTGTTGGAGAACAAAATTAAGTTGTAACTTCCCCACCTGGAGAGTGCAATTCTTCCGCAGATCGGAGCTTGAAGCTGCAAGTCGTAGTTTGCGTGACCAGAAAAATGTTTGCTTAGTTCATTTCCTAGAGATCGTGAGTTGAAGCTTACACAGATAGAAGTTGTTTCAGGTTCGTTCCAGCAGACCGCAAGTTGTGATTGAGATCAAGTTAAATTCTGAAAGGAGTGGGTGCTCATGGTTGAATACTGTAATATCCCATTGATGTAACTATTCATATTCATACACACACACACACACACACACATACATTTGTTTTCAAACATTTGGGTGTTGTTCTATTTATTGGTGTGAGGTTTCTTCAGTAAACAAACTAACATCTAGAAGACTAATCCAACATAGAAATGACAAGATCAGAAGTGTCTCATAAGGCCATGAAGGATGTACCAAAGGATGAATAAATTGTAGAAGTGGAATTTGAAGGACAACTTATCAATGCTCTTTAAGAATTAGAAAAATTCAGGAAGAAAAACAAGGCTCTAAAAGAGGATCTTACAGAACAAAAGGAACAAATCGAAGAAACACGAAATATCATAATGGAAACAATGGAACAAATAGCACTTCAAGAAGAAAAGTGTAATCAGCTGGAAGGTGAAATTACTCTTCTAAAGGAAGAACTGCACAAGGAAAATAAACGACTGAATTCTTGCAGAAAATCAGGGATTCTAGAGAACTATAGAAGACCATAAACAAACGTCAAAAGCTATGTCAATGTTATAAAAAATTATATACCAAAGGAAGAACATAATTATATAATAGGGGTGTCCTCCTGCTCAAATGACAGCTATACACAAACAAGAATTGTTCGACCAATAAGGTATCAAACACTCTTTATAGTAAATTGTTTCTTATGTAGAAACTTTGTCACAAAGAAGTGAATTGTAGAGTGCGCCCAAGAAACTACTCTGAAGAGTATAAAATACCCTACATAAGAGATGATGCTAAAATGTTGACTAAGGTTTCACAAGAAGGATCGGATCCGTTCAATCCCTTGAATACAAAAAATGAGTGCAAATAATGTGGCAACTATGGACATAAAATCAAACATTCTAAGAAAAGGTATTCACTGGAAAACAGTTATCACTCGAAGGAAGTTCGACAAGAAAAAATTGTTAGAACAGGTTGTGAATACTACAAAGTAGCACTATATGCACAAAATAAAAGGGGTGAGTGGTATATTGGTAGTGGGTGTTCTGACATATGGCAGGTGAAAAAAGAAATTTCTACATTGGAGACAATGGCTCTGCCAAAATCATAGGAAAAGGACTGGTCACTCTAGGAAACCAAAGAACCAAAGAATATAATGTCCTATTGGTTGAGAATATGAAACATAACCTTCTGAGTCAAATATTCATCAAAATCATGACGGAAGTGCACAAAATGAAAATACTAAGAAGATATGGATAAAAAGGACATCTCAAGAACATGTAAAGAATGAAAACAACAACTGTCGAGTATCAGAGGAAAGCAATTCTTGTTCACACTAATCCAAAAGGATTATGTAGAATCCTTAGTCCAAAATAGGTACATTTGAACACTCAAGGATTGACGGAGTAAAGATATTTTAATTAAGTTGCATTTGAAGAATTGTTATGTGGTATTATTAAAAGGCATGCAAAAAAAATAGAAAGTAGATATACAAGTTACATACCATGATTGCGCAAAAAGGAAAGTGTCTGTATTTTATTCAAAATTATGGTTACAAAATTGTGGAGCTTCGAAGCTCAAATTACATCAGGACACTATTGGGCACCAAAACATAAAATTGAAGCAAATGTAAAGACGACTAAAGCTGGATCACAAATGTAGACTGAGATCGACGTCTTTGACATGATTGGAAAACATGAGTGAAAGATACAGATTTAAGTCCATTGGAGATATCTCTGCATGTTCAAGCGACCATAACAAGGGAAGAAGTTTCTATGTTGAAGCTGATGGATTGGGTTCAACCCCAATATTACTCAAAAGATATAATGTGTGTTGTTGTTTCTGCTCCAAAATTTCCACCCTCCTACTCAAACTGGACATCCTCTCTAAAGTAGTTCAATTGAAACATGACTATTCATACCAAGGAAATAAATTAGACTATGTCACCTGATTCTTCCAAATTCCAATGTCCATCTGAAATCGTCTAAGATCTTCTTGTTGATATTGAATGATTTTGAGAAGACTATCAACATAAGTAATCAAATGCTAGAAAAAGGACATTATGATGAGAATGGTATGCATAATTGAAAAGAAAGACGCAAATAATAGGACAAGATTGATAGAGTAAAAACTAGGGTGTTGAAAAGAATGAAAATACCACAAATTTATGGACCAAGGAATAAGTCGATCACCCACTTGAACATAAATTGAAGATACGTTGAAGATGGAGAATTCGTGTATTGTACAGCCCAAGGCAACGCACATTAAGTTAAATTAAATGCAAAGGAAAAAAATTTATTTGAAAGAATGATGTTGGAATAAAGGCGACGGTATGGACACACAACATGGACAACACTTTGGGCACATCAACTTGTTTAGGCACGCGAAAGGTTGTAAATATGTGCGAATTTATTACATGAAGTAAAAACACCTCTTATCCACAGTCCAAGACAATACAACTTGCAGAATCCATAAAGGTGATAAGAAGTTAGTTCACTATAAATGATGAAAAGACAAAGTTATCTGCGACTTGGAAAGCACAAATCTAGCAGGGGAAACATTGTAAAATGTCCCTTTTCCTTTGATGTCAAATGGGGAGATAAGTTAAATGAAGGATAAAATGAGTGAAGTTGGAAGAGGGAGAGAATATGAAAATAAAGAATATCCCAATGAAAGGGGGACCCTAGTTATGTTGACATCAATGTCAAATGAAGAGATTGTTGAATATATGTTGTCATTGATGTCAAAGATTAAAAAAAAAATGAATAAGCTAAACATGAATCATCAAATATGAATGGGATAAACATTAATGTCAAAGACAAAATATGAACACGTTGAATATCAAAGATGGGAAAGACAGATTAAAGATGGACCAAATTCAAAAGATGTCAAAGATCAAGAGGTTAAAGGACCATCATGACATTGGTCACATTTGTTAACATATTCATGCACACAATTGTAAATAACTATAAGTTTGAGACTTGTAGATTAAGCAAATTATGTGTGCAATAGTCCCACAAATGAATTGGCATTTGTGCATCTTAAACTACTAAAATGAATTGCAAAAGTGGCCCTCTAATGCAAACATTAATTTATCAGAGATGTAATGGAGAAGGATGATATCCGAAGTAAATGGAATTCAACAAGTGGACACATCTCTTGAGTCAAGAACATTATAAATAAGTGGTGAAGTAAGCTTGGAAAGATCAATATATAATTGTTTGACAAGCTTTGAAGGTTCTTGTTTTTCGAGGTATCAATGGCTCGTTGATCGTAGATGAATATCTTTTTGGAGCAGAGCCACAGTGAAAAATGAGCAACAATGGATGATAGGATACTGGAATTATAGATGTGTGAACAACAAATATAACTATGTAGAGAGTCTTCTATAAACTCAGATGCGGAATAGTTGAGAAGATGCAGTTCATAGTTATTTTTGTACATCGTATTTTGATCAATGATCCGACACAGACACAGACACTCAGATGCATATCATAATGTATTTGTATTTTGAGAAACTATCTAATACAGATACAAATATGCAGATCAAGAATTGCGTCAATTATGTAATTTAAAGAGGAAGACGTAGATCAAAATTGTTTGGGCAACTAACTAGTGCACATACACAGGAATAGATCAAAAGAATTCATCAGTTTCAGAATTTGAAGGAACTATAATTCTCTATTTGCAACACAAATCATATTTCATATCAGGGAGGTTGAGGCAAGGAGCAAGGGCTTAGTATCCTCCTTCCAGTAGGTTCTGGAAAATTCATTCAGGGTGCAATAGCATCCTTTCTGTGGGTGCAGATAAAATTTAGGAGATCACAATCTCCTTCAAGTGGGTGCTGGAGAACAAAACGAAGTTGTAACTTCCACACCTGGAGAGCGCAATTCTTCCACGGATTAGATCTTGAAGCTGCAAGTCACAATTTGCATGAACAGACTGATATCTACTCAGGTCGGTGCCTGGAAATCATTCGTTGAAGCATACGCATATATAATTTGTTTCAAGTTGGTTCCAATAGACTGCAAGTTGTACTTGAGATCAAGTTAACATCTGAAATGAGTGGGTACTCATGCTTGAAGACTGTAATATCACATTGATGTAACTACACACACACACACATTTGTTCTCAAACATTTGTGCATTGTTCTATTTATTGGTGTGATTATTCTAATATGAAAATATGCATAATTTGAACATATATGCACAATTATTGATTCACCCTTCCCCCTCTCATTAATAACTTAATACTACCAACATAGATCCAAATCCTAGGCTCTATCAAGCACCGAGAGGGATCAAATATCTGGAGGTGCAAAACTCTTCTTTAGTATTGCAGTCAAGAAGCTATGAGCTTTCGTGTGCCCTATATATAGCCATTGATTTGATTCAAACCAAAAGACACATCTTTTTATTTAAGGCCCGCATATAATATTTTTATTTAAGTGAAAACCATTGTGTAATTACTGAAAACTGGATAAAATCCTATGCATAAAAAAGGCCTTACAGGCTAGATTTTATGTTAATTTTTTTCTAATATAGATATTGAATTGTATAGATATATGGCTATTATGATGCTTTGCTTCTATTTAATCTTGTTCAGTCATTAAACTTATTTCATTAGTGTCTTAATCAAATCTTGAGGGTGAAGTTTTGAAGCTATGCTCATTGGACGTTTATGCTAATGTTATGTGAATGCTAATGGAAGGAGACTTGTATTTATGTGTTGGAACTCTACTTTTGAAATCCAGCTAACTTAGGTCTCTTCTATGCAACTCTGGAATTTCTTGACGGATCTTGTAAAACTTGTGTAATGGTTTGTGATTCTTTGAAATCCTTAAACACTTATTTGTTATTGCTTTGGAATGTGAAGTTAAGCCATGCTCACTACATGTTCACGTCCAGTATACATTCAAGACATTTCCGGTTATTATGCTCCGATATGTGAATGCAATTCAAATGATATTTCTTTCTATGTTGTAACTGTACTTCTCGAACCTGTGGAATTTCTTCACCTTTCGGAAGTCCAGTAATACTTTCAAATCATAGAAAAGTGAACTCAAAATTTAGGATCTCGATTTGGGATTGTTAGACTGAATAAATTTTAGTATGAGGCCCTCTATGAATTTGTCAAGAATACCTAATTCCCTTCCCATATAGAATGTAGTGTTACGTGCCATACCCCGAGGATCCAACAACTGAAGAAATGGAAAATAGTCCGCCAAATTGGGAGCTCCTGCTTTCATCACCAATTTCCAAATAGTGTCTTTGAACTCTCGAAAGGACTGAGATTGGGGATCGAACAAGTATTTACCAAAGGCCATGTTTCCTAAGAGATTAACAACAGAGTGGACCATAGTATCTGTGATATTTAAACTCTTTCCCTTTATACTTTGCTGCAAAATCTACTGGATTGTTCCGAATACTTGATCTCTTCTCAAATATTGCAAGGCCTCTAGTCTCTTGACATTGAAGTGCTCTGTATTAGATATACGTCTGAGCATACGCCAGTGGGATCCATACTGACCCCAAACTATTAAGGACTTGTCATGGGAAAGAGACTTTATTGATTGTATGACAGTCCTGCACGCAAAGATGTGGTCATGGGTCTTGAGAACTTTATTTTCCATGGCTGGAGAGGAGACCACCACTGCGGTTTTCATTTCCAAAGAGAGACGCACGAGAGGACCGTATTTGGTAGCCAGGTGGAACATGGACTCATGGGGGTTGTTACCCAACTGAAACAAATTACCGAAAATAGGCCATCCTGGAGACCCCTGAGGAAGCCTACAATACGTTTTCCTCCACACGTTCAAAATAAATAATATGATAGCTGAGTTGATCCCCGTTGCAGAATACCATAAAAAGCATCCAATATCCATTGTGACTTAACGATGAGAGCCGCGCAAAACTGAGTGCAGACAGAGGCGGTACAGAAGTGATATAGATAGACGGGGTATAGAAATAGTCATACTTGGTAGGTTTCCCATACATATATAGTAAAAAATGACGTTGATTATTTCTCTTTTTATTTGATGTGACAGGGAGTTAAAATTTTAAACCGTATTTGAATGACGAGCATTGCTCGTGAGTATTACATGTTTTAACGTATTACCTGTTAACTAGGGCTAAAATTATTTATCCATCAAAGTTCTTTTCTCCATAAATGTGAGAAGTGAGGATTTTGATGGGTAAATAAGTTGTCAAAATTAATAGCTTACATAAAAAAAAATTGTTGCAAACTTTACAACTCATGATTAGACAAACGTTACAAGATCTCCCTCATACTTGGCTGTAGAGAGCCTCTTGGTGCAATAACTACTCATTTATTGAAAGAAAGTCTTTTTTACTAAAGTGATTCATATAGGGTCCATGTTTGTGTGTTTTGTGGTGTAATTTCCATAGAAATTTTGAAGAATTTGTTTTTTTGGATTGTAGAGGATGCAAGAACAAGATTGGTAAGTCCATTGGATGTAGCTTAGCTGGTTGGGAGGAATGAATGCTATCCTCCCTTCCTGGGTTCAATTCCTTGTAAGTGACATGTTTATCCCTTAAATGGGTCTATGAGATGCTCTTGTTGTTGAGCCTCCATTGTACCAAAAATTCTAAGCCACCCCATGTTCTCTCATGGATTCCAAGGAGGTTATCCATGGACATAGTGAACAGCAATATCTAGTGCCATGAAACACAAGGAAAAAAGAAGAAGGAACAAGACTGATATTATGAAGGTGATTTTTCACAGTCATGACTTTTTGTCTGTACATTATATAGTAATATTAATATTTGATATCATCATTATTCTTTTTGTTGATGTTTTAGGTTCACAAAACACATGCTTGTATGTTATCATTTAAAAAACTCATTGACATGGTTGTTTCCCCAGGAATGTACACTAAATAAGTTAAGGGTATAAAATATCAAAATTAGAGAGGAGGAGCCTGAACATTGCCTACTACATATGGGTTCTATGTGCAACTAATTGGAATGTAATCTCCTCTTAGCAGTGGAAGATATGTCTACTTTGTAAAATGGATAGGAAATAATATGCCAAAAATAGAATTCTAGCATCATGATCTGGTTTTAAATGAAATGTATTTGCAGATCACAAAGTTAGAATGGAATATATGTGTATACCACAAATTGGGGATAAGTTTTGTAGTAGTCGTATCCATCAGGGAATTGCAGGCACACATACACTCAGGAGGATATGCCTTGGATAATTGAGGGAATTACAAATAATATTATAGTGAATCTGCATGTTATCCCCCCTTAAATGACTACTCTCCTATTCATTTAATGTATCATTGGAAAGGTCACTATAGCCATGGGGAAAGAGGGAGATGGAACTCCTTCCACTTGGTAATTGTACGTGTAATTATTATCTTTTCTTGGATTCTTACTTTGATTTGTAGTAAATATATAAACATCATTAGTTCATTGTGCTTGATTCTACAATCATTGTTGACATATTTCAGGTGGATAACATCAGCAAGGAACTTTGTAAATGCAGATATTAGATGAGAGGTTTTGATACCATGTATAATTATCACACGACTAGAAATTTAATTGCCATGTTACTTCTACGTCTTACATAGTACCATAAATTAAAGCATATAGTGGATGGAAATATTCATTCCCATGGTCATTTCCCTATTCAAACTCTAACCCAACAACCAACATAAATGATAGGATGGTTAAAATGTAAATTGGAAGTAAAAAGAGAATGGTCAAAGCATTACAATGAATCCCCAACCAATGAACTGTTCAATGAAAACTTTAGCTACGAGTACCCAAATTTTAGGTTATAGTATTAGGACTAGGAATACATAGAGTTATAGGGATCTAAGGTGGGGGTTTGTTATCAACCCAAATGGCACTTCTCTGTCCGAGTGCCAATATTCATTATGTTGCTACACAAAAGGACATCTTAGGATTGAAGTTTGCCAAAACACTATAGATGGGCATGACATGGGATGCATTTACCCTTGAACCAGCTTGCCATATTATTTTTCTAAGTCTTGAGTTGCGTATGCAACTATCCTCATTGCAACTTGCGTACGTACGTGACTATTTTCATTGACAACTCGCGTACTGTACATGACTATCTCCATTACAACCCACATACATCAGCATACGCGGGTTTCCTTTAAGCAACTCGTGTGTCATACGCGGGTTGCCTATATCAATAGTCGCGTACATCTTGATTCGACATTAAAAAATATAAATCATGATTAATGGAGATTAGTTGGGTCCTAATCATTAACTATCCTAACTGTTTCAACCTCCTCAACCTTCAAAACCACTCTATTTCTCAAAGTATAAATAAAGGCCTTGGGGATGGCATTAATCAATCAAGTTTGGAGAGCAAAGTTATGCTGGTGGTATATCTTCAGAAGTCTTGGAGCAGCAAAACTCAGAGTCCTTTGGTTGCAGAGGAGTCCTTGTTTTAAAAGCTGGGTTGTACTCTTATCTCATTCACTGATTGTTAATAAAGAGAATTCTTCTCCCAACATTGTGTTGAGTCTCTTTCATGTATCATGGTTGATGAATATATTTGATTATGCACTAGATATATTGTTTATCTAACCTCTCATATATACATGTATAAGATTGTACTTGGAGAATTTTCTCTTTGCAGGTGAAGGAGGTGCATCCTTGGAGGCTTTGGAGAGAAGCAGAGCGGAAGAAGATCAAGCTTGGATCAACCGTTGGCCATCGAGTGAGTCAAGAATTTCTTCCTATTTCCTTTCTGTACTATCTTAAAGCTGACTGTATGCAAGGTTAGTAGTAAGTTGGTAACCCCGGACTCTAGGTTACAAGGGTGTTTAATCCTGAACAACAGAACTAGTGACTCCACTGGGGAGTCCAGCCTGCTGTGGGTTATTCCTGTAGATCCTTGCCCAGTCTTTGCTTTGATTCAGTGTGTGGTTTTTTGTCTTGGTTTGGACTTGTAGTGGTGTTTTAAACAACTTTATAATTTTTTTTTTTGAAAAATTTTACTCCTGTACGCGGGTTGTTGTGCTACACAGTTGCGTACAGAGGTCTGTGTATGCAGGTTGTTGTATTGAACAATCGTGTACTGTACGTGGGTTGCTCAACTATACAGTTGCGTACATACCTTAGCAACAAAATTTTTGGGTAGGGTTGCTTGTCCCTGTCCTTCTTTGGATTTTGTTTTGCTTTGTGGTCTTTAGTACTGGGATTTCATTGTAGGTTTGATAGCTCTGTTAACCATACTTCATGCTTTTCAGTAAGCCCTTGAGTTTTTATTGGTTGGATTGTCTTTCTTTTAGCAATTTGAAGTCGATTTGCCTGTTGGGTGATAGGTCTAACTGCTGTGTGTCTGAATCGGTGATCAGGGTTCTAGATACCGTATATCCCATGCAATTTCCAAGTAGTGTTGGTTTTTCACTTGCCTTTGATTGATTTCAGTGATTTTCATTCATTATGTCTTCCCAAGATAGGTGTTTTCCAAGTCTTCCTTAGGTGGTTGATCTTTGGTTCTTATAAGTCTTCTATACTTCATTTTTGCTTACTTTATATAGTTTGATTATTCAAGCATACTCAAGAATTTTTGCATTTAGGTGCATAGTAATCTTTGAGGAATTTGAAAAGTGAAAAGAAAAGAATTGGAAACATTTGCATTTGAATTGCATATGGTAGTTTTACTTTCAGTTTTTAAATAAAATCTCAAAAATTACAAAAAATAAGTCTTAGTTTTCTCTTTCCTAGTTGCATTTTCATTAGTTCATATTTACCAAAAAAAAAAATTTGCTTTAAATAGTGATAATTTGCTTTGGAATTCATTTATACACATGTTTTACTTTTCTTATCGATTTCATAATATCATAGTCATTCACGCCACTTACCCTCTGATTAAGAACAACCCTTAAAATGAACGCTATATATTAAAATTGATTAGTAATTTTTGTTTTATAGGGTCATACATCTACTAGATTATGCTAGACTTGTGGGATAGGAAGTGTAAACTCCCCATAAGTACTTAAATTCAAACGTAGTTGGCCAATCAATAGGTAAATCCTTCTTTGTGTTGATAGTATCTGAGAAGCTCCTCTCAAACGGGAGTTAAGCACGAGGCCACGTGGAGGCATTGGACTGAGGAGATAACCCTCTGATTCCTTGTCAAAACATAGACCAAGGTTTTTACGCATCTAGGGATTCTATCCTAGATAGAGTTTCAGGCTTTGCTACCCTTCCCATGCGGACGAATCAGGATTGCGACTATCCCCCCAGACTGTTGATATAGCTAAGGTAGCCTCTAGTCTCTTGAACATCTAGGGTTTATACACAGGTAAACCGGAAGGCTATTTCTGGTTCACCTTGGACGGACTTGGAAGGTAACCCTCGTTGAAAGTGTAGGAGGGAGGTGGGTGATTTCTCCACTTGTGCCTAAGAACCTCTTCAAGGATGCTAAGAAATTGTCTCTCAGCCTTCTTCGGGAAAGCATATCTTTTACCCCTTGTGATTGTTGAGACTTTAGGAGATTTTTGTAGTGATTTCTCTGTGGTTTATTTGTGCTTTTAGCTGACCTTAGGGTGTGAAGAGTCAAATTTACAATCATGGAGGACCAATCTATTAGAAGGTCACGAAGGTTGTAAAACCTTCCTCTGCTTATCACATTGGAACCTCCACCTCCCCCTCAAAGGAAGATATTGGACACAAACGGTACTTTCGAACCGATAGGAGTTAGTGAAGTTCCGAGTGAACCAGAACTTAGGGAAAATCGTTTAAATTTAAACACAATTGAGATAGAAGACTTGCAGGCTGATGAGTTTGCAAGGAATTTTAATTCACCTATAACTGACTTAAACGATGCGGTGATCATTCAGGTTCGTCCTTTCAATCCACCCGTGATTGGTGTCCCTGTGGGAAGAATAATGTCTACTGCAGGAGAAATTTATTTTACTTCCACCTCAGCCGCTTTGGTTGAAGGGGTGCTACCTCCCCTAGTAGGTACCCCTAGAACAAGTATACCTACTTCACCGTTAACTCCAGCTAGCTGCGTGGTTCAACCACCGGCTCCCACAAGTTTAGCAGGTGCTTCTAGTGGTATGATCACTAGGATTCCTAGTGTACCTACAGTTCCTACTTCCTTCACACACACTGCCCAGAGTGGTCCTATAGGATCCTAGGCTTTTGTCCAAGGTTTTCCTTGGAATGGGGGGCACATTCCCCCATCCACTCCATACGTAGACCCAACACCCTCATATGTAGGGGTGTAGTTTCGAAACACTAATCCTTATGGTCAAGGTTTTCAAACTTCAGTTTCAGCTCCGTTCATGAGCTCTCCTTTTTCACTTTTCAGTGGAGGGATACCTACTCCTGTATTCCAAACCTCGGCTTCGACTGGGGCAGCTAGAACCTCTTATACTACACTGCACATAAACAATCCACTGGCTTATGGATGTAATCCTTTCCAAATAAATCCATCCACTTCACAACCGGCAGCAGGTGGCAACCCCACCTTCACATATGGGAATATGGGGCAAGTCCCTCTAATCCCCAAGATGGTACTTTTAGTGCTCCGGTTAGACCCAAGCTCCCTTTCCTGGCAACGTTAAACTTGCCAGATTTGTCAAAACTGATGAATGAACTGGTGAGACATGACCCCTCCTGGCCACCCATCCCTACCAAGCTGCTTTCGGATATCCCAAAATTCAAAGGCAAAGTTGGTGATGATCCTGGAGCTCATGCCACCACTTTCCATTTATGGTGCTCTTCCAACTCACTGAACGAGGATTCAGTTCGGTTGAGGCTGTTCCAAAGAACTTTGACCAGTACTGCAGCAAAATGGTACCTTGAATTGCCTTCTGCTGCGTTTAGTAGTTTTTAGGACTTGGCTAATGCATTCCTTAGTCACTTCCAGCTTCCTGTTCGTTATGATTTCAAGACAGACTTATTATCTACCTGCTGGCAAGACAAGGCCACTCATATTTTAGATCACATCCAAGAGTGGAGAAGACGGAAGAGCCTTATCAAAGACACTATTCCTCTCGAGTTCTTATTAGAATGGTTCCTTAAATCCCTATTGCCTTATATATCTAAGTATGTATCTACTTCGGGAGTGACGAATGAGGAAGAAGCTATCCTCAGGGACCAGCAACAAGATTTGATATATTCTCATTCTGGGATCTTATATGAGATTATCCTTGAGGCACCGAGGCCAACGCACAATGTAGAGAAACCTAATCCTAGACCCCATGCCGATGGTGTGGTTGGTTCCATGAATTCTCCCACTATAGAATCTTTGGCTAAATAGCTCCATCAGCTGTTCATCAAACATTCTACGGCGGAGGAAGCAAAGGCTGCTCCCTCACCCCAAAATGCAAATGTTTTTGCACAAACCTCTTAGAAGGGCAATTATTATCCCGGTGGTAAAAAGAAGAGAGGAAAAAAGGGTGAGGGAAACCAAAACAAGCAAAAAGCCACAAACAATGTTGATGGGGGCAAGAAAGAAAAGAAGAAGGTGAAATTCCCATGTAAGTTGTGCCATGAAGATCACCTGACCCATCTATGTCCCCTTATTGAACAAGCTCAGAAGCTGTTAAAATCCCAATAACCAGCTGTCCTGAAGGATCCTTTTCCCCAGGGACATAATTCTGCTTCAGCTTCAAATGCATCAGGGGGCACCCTAAATGCTCCTGACCCTAATTATATCAACATGGTTTGATCCAATAATTTACTACAGACCATGAACAAGAACTATTAAAAAGAGACCTCAGATAAGGGTAAGTCGATAGGTGAAACTTATAACCCTCTCACGATTGAGAAACCTGCCGAAATTATGCCCAAGATATTGAAAGGTGTCTTTAAGAAAACCTTGCATAATCCTAATTCTAGGGCTACAGCCAACTACTCTGTAGTTGAAGACTTAGCCCAGACTCCTTATGCAATGTTGGCTTTAGAGGTGTTACAGAGTTGTCCCACCCAGCAGGATGCACTCTTAGCAGCCTTAGGCAGTATGGACTCATCGAGTCTGATGGCGAAAATTAATCTGTCTGATGTCAAAATTCGCCTGCCATATCATGTAGCCTTATCGATAGATGTCATCCATGGTGGAAAGACTATTGGAATGGCAGTTGTCGACGAGGGTGCTTCTACATGTGTTATGTCCTTGTCTTGTTGGAAAGCTCTTGGATCCCTAAAGCTGGTTCCATCGAACACCCTACTTACTGCTTTTGACAGAAGGTCATTCCGTCCACATGGTATCCTACTAGTTTTTGAAATTAAGTTGGCATGGAAAGTGGTGTCTGTTGAGGTAGAGGTGACTGATGCACCTTTGGATTATAACTTGCTCTTAGGGAGAAGTTGGACTTATGCCATGTATTCTATTGCATCGACCATTTTTAGGGTGGTGGTGTTTCCACATGAAGGGAAGTTGGTTACTGTTGACCAACTCAATTTTACTCTAAAAGGCTGCATTGAAACTAATGAGTCCACCATACCAATGGTTGATCAAGTTAGACCCGCTTCAAAGAGCTTAGGGGCTGGAATGTATGCATAATTGATGGGCACATTTGATTTTCCAGCTCCGATTAATTATATAGGTTCTACCAGTGTGGGGAAGTCCATAGCTACAGTTGTTGATAGGACTGATCCTTGGGTTCTTCCTTCTCACCATGAACCTGAAGTGCCCTTATCAGTAGCAGAAGTGGCTTATCAAGCTATCGTCCATACCGTTGTTGATCCCATTCCGGTCCCTCTCACAGTCTTAGAGGAACTTGGAGAAGCCTATTTGCCTGCTTGAGCAGAGAACTCTTTGCATTCTAGAGATTGCTTAGATATGGTTTTACCTTCAGATGAAGCCATTCTAGAAGCCATGTGTGGACGAGATAAGATCTGCAAATATCTTCACCATCGATCCTCTTTTCTTCCAGAGTTAAGCAGGATAGAGAACCAGGAGTTCCATATGAGACTAGCAGGTGATGTTGATACACCTATTAATCCCTTACCAAGGGAACAAATGTTTGCTGAGGGAATATGGCAAACATTTCTGCTACTATCCTGATCAACATCTCTGTAAATCCTAACGTTGTGGAAAATGTACACATCGGCGCAAACTGCTCTTCAGAGGAGATTATGATCTATACGACCTTGTTTAAGGAATTTCAAAACATTTTTTCCTGGTCATATGAGGAGATGCCAGGCATTGATCCATCAATAGTAGAGCACAAAATCTGAACATACCCTGACGCTAGACCCGTTCGACCAAAATTGAGACCTATCAACCCGCATAAAGCGGCGGCAGTGAAGGATGAAGTTGAGAAACTGCTGAAAGCTGGATTCATTTATCTCATAGCTTTGAAAGAATGGGTATCCAATCCTGTTCATGTTGACAAAAAGAAAGGGACTATACGTGTTTGTACTGACTTTCGAGATCTAAACAAAGCCTGTCCTAAGGACAACTATCCCATGCCATTTATAGATCAAATTATTGATGCTTGCATGGGAAGTGAATTATTTTCATTCATGGATGGTTTCTCTAGATATAATCAGATCCAAATTAAACCGGAAGACCAACATAAAATAGATTTTATTGTCCTTGGGGTACCTTCGCATACAAGAAAATTCCTTTTAGATTGAAAAATGTTGGGGCAACCTTTCAGCGGGCAATGAATTTTTCCTTTCACGACATTAAAGCCATTGTTGAACCATACCTTGATGATCTGCCAGCACATTCTCGTAAGAGGATCGATCACCCAGATCACTTGCGTTTGATTTTTGAACGATACAGATACTATAAAATTCACTTGAATCCCCACAAGTGTGTTTTATGTGTCGAGTCAAGGAGACTACTCTGATTCATTGTTTCTAACAAAGGCATTCAAGTGGATCCTTTGAAAGTTGAGGCCATCGTAAATCTGCCTCCTCCTCGTTTTATCAGGCAGCTTCAGAGCCTGCAGGGGAAGTCCAATTTCCTTCGAAATTTTATTGTAAATTATGCCAAGATTACTAAAGGTTCCATGCGCCTGTTAAAATATGACACCCCATTTGTATGGGATGAAATTGCACAACTCGCATTCGAGGAATTAAAAAAATCTTTGTTGTCGGCACCGTTATTACGCCTGCCAGAATACTCTAGGGATTTTATATTGTATCTGGCTACATCTGATTCGACCATAGGGGTAGTACTAGTCCAGGAGGATGATAAACTCCAAGAGCATGTCATCTACTATCTCAGTCGTGCTTTAGCCGGACCTGAACTTAGGTATTCCCACGTCGAGAGGTTGGCCTTAGCAGCTGTGTATTTTGTTCAGAGGTTGCGTCACTACATCTTACTAAGGACCACAACGGTAGTAGTGTATGTTAATCCTTTTCAATATTTTTTGTCTCGATGAATAGTTGGAGGCAAATTTAACAAATGGATAGTCATTCTCCAAGAGTTTGACTTGGATTTTCAATCCACCAAATCCAAAAAATCCTTAGTTTTTGCTGAGCTCATTGCAGAATTTCCAGTAGAGGAAGATGTAACCATTGAAGAAGACTCATTCCCAGATGAGCATATCTTTTTGATTTCCACCTCTGACCCTTGGTACAGAGATATACTAATCTATCTCTAGACTTTGAAGTACCCTGCAACCTTCTCATGGGAAGAACAACGTAAACTACATGTACATGCCAAGAACTACCTCATTATTGGAGATAATTTATATCGTAGGGGGGTAGATTCCATTTTGCGTCAATGTATTGCCCACAAAGAAGCTGAGATTGTCCTAAATGATGCCCATAGTGGAGCATCTGGGGGTCATTTATCTGGGTTAGCAATGGCCTAGAAGATATTACGTGTTGGTTATTTCTGGCCCATGATCTTTGAAGATTGTGTGGAAGTCATGAAGCATTGTCATCCTTGTCAGCTTTTCACCAGAAAGATGCAGTCGCATCTCGCTCCGTTATTTCCCGTCATCTCAATGGGCCCCTTCATGAAGTGGGGGATAGATTACGTGACATGTAACCCAGTCTCGCCTAGGGGGCACAAACATATCATTGTCGCTGTAGATTATTTCATGAAATGGGCAGAGTCAATGCCCACCTTTAAAGATGACGGGGAAACTGTAGCTTTTTTCGTTTTCACCCAAATTATCGCATGATTCGGTATCCCGAAGGTGATTGTCACTGACCATCGCATTCATTTCCAAAATAGTATGATGATTGAATTGACCACAATGCTAGGGTTTATAAAAGAACATTCATCTTCGTTCTATCCTCAACCAAACGGTCAGGTCAAGGCTGTTAATAAAACTTTGAAAACTATTCTCAAACCTACTATTAATGTATCCCGTTCCAACTGGCACATCATGATGTATCCTGCACTTTGGGCATATCGTACCAATGTGAAAACTACTACAGGGTTTTCTCCTTTCCAACTCGTTCATGGAGTGGAAGCAGTTACCCCGGTCGAATGTGAAATCCTGTACTTAAACATTGCTATTCATGTGTTACCCAATACGTCTGAGCTGGAAGAATGTCTATTACATTTAGAACATCTAGATGAGCAACGTAGAGATGTGCTGACAGCAAATGAAGCTCATAAAAATAGGGTAAAAAGCCAATACGATAAATCAGTCAAGCCTTGAATTTTTTCTGAAGGGGAGCTTGTTTTGCTCTAGGATCAAGACAAATAACCCTTGGGGGCAGGAAATTTTAGGTCTATGTGGTTGGGACCTTATGTCGTGTCAAAGGTGTTAAAGAAGGGCGCATATGAATTGATTGATTTTGAAGGGAACAAGCTGACTAAGCCTATAAAATGGGCTCTACCTGAAAAAGTACTATGATTAGGCTTAGCACTTTTTCCTGTATTTTATTGTATGTATTTTTATACAATAGTTCATCGATTTGTGTTTTTTATACCATCTGTTGGATGTTACAGATGTCTTCCAAGTGGTTTGTAGGTTTCCCCGATGGCGCCAGTCGCCACACTTGTAATTTGGCTTCAGTTGCATGGGTCATTTATGCGCCCTCGGGACAGTTAGTTGCCTCAAGAGGCACTTACTTAGGTCCTGCTACCAATAATGTGGCTGAATACAGGGCTGTCATTGAGCTTTTATGGGATGCTTTGTCATGTGGTATCACTCAGCTGGAAGTCCGAATGGACTCTCAGCTGTTGTTTTCCCAGCTCAATCGAGCTTATCAGGTGCAGAACCCTATTTTACTACGTCATTTTATGCAAGTTAGGTTATTGGAAAGAAATTTTGAGTTTATTATATTCAATCATATTCCAAGAAATCAAAATTCATTAACTGGTGCATATGCTAATTATATCTTGGATTGGCATTTAACACATTTTGCATAAAAAATATATACATCAGAAACATAAAAAACATTTGTAAATAAACTGGAAATATATATGTGTGTGTGTGTGTGTGTGTGTGAATATCTGTCCATATAGATAGGTCAAGTTTCTGATCCTCAGATCCAATCATAATTGTATAATATACAAAAAATATACAAAACATGGATCAAAGTCCATAAAATGCTCCTAAGTCTAAGCTTGACCACCCTGGTCACTTGGACCACCCTAGTCCCCCCAATCATCCTGATCACCCTGTGCTCGGGCTTCTTCAGCCTCCTCTACTTCAGCAGCCTCAACAACATCTATATACACAAGTACTGCTCTCACTACCCGCCTCATAAGGCGTATCCATACTAGTGGTATACCAACCACTAACTCCTGCATGATGGCAGGGATATGATCAATGTGTAAGGTAGGTAATATTTGGGTAAGCGTGTCCAGCTTCCCTTCAAGAACCCTAATCAAACCCTAGTCCTCTCCCAACACAAGATGCACATACATGCGTGGATGCCCAGCAGGGTGGACTGGTCCAATATCTGCATTTTGACATTTTTAAAAGGATTAGAACTCTTTTACATATGCATATATCTTTATAATTAAAATTCATAAAAAATTTAAAATTTTGAAAATAAAAATACCTGACTCTCCCCATGCTCCTCCAGGAGGGAGGACAAGGTCAGTATCACCTCGAAAATCTAACCCAGCATATGGAAACTGCTCGAAATCTGGTAACTGTCTCTCCCACCAAAAGTAGAAGTCATCATCATAGACACTCTGGACTGATCCACCACCTCCCTGGCAGAGGAAGATCTCTCCCCACCTACTCATCCTAGGCTGATGGGGAGAACGAACTGGAAATGGTACTGCAGGACTCAAACCTGGCACCCTCTCAAAGAAAAAGGAAACATCCTGGAATAACCAAAAAATTTCTGCCTGCCTCTTTTGCAGTCAGAGAGTTGTTTCCTCGTTATCGGGATCACTCCCGAACACCAGTCATATAGGGCTCCCTGTATACAGTCCACTGCTAGTCTCATTTGGTTCTGAGTTGCAAGGTGAAGTGAATATGACCCTGCAAACCTTACTATAGTGCTCGCCAATACCTGTAAGGGAAAGTAGCAAATGTGAACAATAGGGATGCAGCTACCCCTCCTTTGAGTGGCAGGCTCGCAGTATATGTCTATGTAGTTCTATACACTTAGAAGGTCACCGTCTCTGCCGATACCTTCCAAGTTCACCAGAGCTCCCCGTCGTGATAAACCATAAATGAAATAGACATATTCTGAAGTAACCTCTAGAAACTCACCTTGAAGGTCAAACATGCCAAGATCATGATCCCAATAGTTTATCAAAAACTCTAATAGGCAGACATTTGACCGCATAGGTGAGGTACAGAAGAATTTCAATAACCCACTCTGACGTAAAACATTCACCGTGGGGGCATCTTGTAGAGATTCTTGGTACATGTCTTCATGTTCCCTCTCCCTCCACTCAAGCACCATCTTTCAATCTAATAATCAAGCAATTCAAACCATTAGATTCATATAAAAAATTGAATTTTTTGACCCTATATATTCTTTTTCTACCTCGCGCAGTGTACGTGACTGTCTTTTGGGCAAGTCGCGTACTGTACGCGACTTTCCTTCAGGAAACCCGTGTATAGAATGCGTGTACACGACTATTAACATACCATACCCGTGTACACAACGCTCATGCTTTGAAGGCACTTGAAAACATAAAATTTGGGCCCAAAATTGAAATTTACTTGGATCAAATGAAAGAGCATGGACTGTAGTTTTACCTGGCACTTGTGGTTTCGAGAATTGTCCACCGAATCATCCACACTGAGCAATCAAAGGTAGAGGTAAAACTTGTCTTTTTTGGATAAAAATCAAATGGTGAGTTTTTTATTCATATTTTGAACTATTTATAGAAAAATTATTTTCAAAGTGGGTTTTTCACTATAGTTCATATTTTTTAAACTAATGCCATATCTTTTCTTCCATGTGATAGGTTTATGGTCATTTTAAGTTGTTTTTTCGCTCGTATAGGATGGTTTTTTAGTCATTTGACATGCATTCTGCATTTATACCTAATCCATCTTAATCCTAGCATTAACACTTCAACCATGGACTATGGTATCTTTAACCATTAGTTCCTCGTTTATACCATTGTTCTTCTGTGGATAGGACTTTCCTCCCATGAGTATCCTCATTTAGAACCTACTTATTGTCTTTCGATACTCATGCTGCAACTGTCATAGGTTTAGAGGAGTTTTATTATCTATTTTTCACGCCAAATTGAGCCTCATTTTGGTCTATTTTTACAAGCCATCCCTTTATAAGACTCCCTGCCCTTATGGAGTTTCTTTAGGCCCAGGTCTAACTCCTGAAAACAGACTTGACTGTCAAGTAAAATTGTCCATTCAAGCTCGTTAAGAATATGTGAATGGGAATCCACATTGGTGGTATGTTATCTCTTTCTTGGACCATGTGGAATAATACAAGAAAGGATCACTCTGTTTTCTACGGAATTGAAAAGAGTATTCTCAGGTACAGGTTTATCACTTTTTCGGACCTGAGGGACTAAATTTACGAAAAAGGAACACCCGGTATGAGCTCAGTTTTATCTTTTTCGTGCTCTGGACCTAAACATGAAAAAGCTTTTGAGTGTACTTTATGTCTTTTTCATGCTCATTAAACACCAAGAACAAAGCATCGAGTTTATTGTTGTAATCCCCATTTCTTATACTCAAATGGATCTTTCCGAGTGATCTTGCTTTCTTTCACACTCGTAAAACTCAAGCTATATGCTGCTCTTGAAGGAGCATTGGGTAGGTGGTAATTTAACCTTTTTTGGACCTCCCTGACTAAGTACGAAAAAGTTTCACCTTTTCTTCTACGGAAGTTAAGAGAGTTTTTTTGTGGTATGTTTTATACTTTTTCGGCCTCAGGAGACTAAATTGGATGAAAAAGGACCCCCCTGGAGTCTTCTTCGAAGTTTTCAGACTCTCTAAACATGAAAACACCAAGTGACCATGTACTAGTTCGGGCTCATAAAATCCATGAATTAGTGACACTATCAAGCATTATTCCCTCTTCTCTTCAAGCTTGTCAAAAAATGAAGAGAGACTTGAGTTGACTTTCTTGGACTCGTTCAAATTTAATAGGGAAGATAAGGAAGAATTTTTCTTTTGGTTCTCAATCAGTGGCAGCATGTCATCCTTGAACATAGCACTCTTTGTCTTTTTCGACACTAATGTCTCAGTGTTCACTTTCAGTTCAGCTATTACTTTGAGTTTATTACTCCTCCTCTTTCCAGTTCTACCTGGGGAATCTGATTATGTCTCCTACATGATAGATAAGTCTAGTTGTACTATCTGGAAAGTTAAAAGATGCCTTGGGTCATCTCTGTGTCGTGCTCACTGCTCAAGGACTTAACCCTGCATCTGATCTATATCCTGATTCCATCATTGTTTTATCTATTATTTCTTTTGTTTCCCTTCCTTTACCCATTTCTTAATCACTCTTGTGATCCATTGGAGGACCTATTTCCTTCCTCATCACAGTATGGTTTTGCATCAGCACTTCCTGACGACGAAGACCTAGAGTTTTTTTACGATCGTACCTTAGGATTCACTTTCATTATTGGTGAATTCCTTTGATTCAGTTGTTGATTATCACCTATTGGTTGATAATTTGTTGAATCCTATCCATGTTCAACTTCAATAAAATCTATTCACATGGCTTGGATTGTACTGGTTCTTTGGGAATTTTTATGAGGACCTTAGTTTCGTATTTATGGACTAAGTTGCACAAGATTATGTTGTGGTCACTTACACAGCTTCCAGATCTTTGAAGACTCATCATTATTGTACATTGTGGCTTCAATCCACCTTTGTAATATACGTGGTCTTGTACCTGTACTATATGATGTACTCAAATATTGTAAAGGAGCTAGTGTTCCAGTATATTGAACATAGAACCCTCAGATATGACTTTGTGTAAGAAATTATTATGTATTTGTTTCAGGTACTACCTCTGCTCCACTAGACTTCTGAGTTCTCCAAGATAATGATTATAATGTATTTCGGCCATCGTTTCCCTCTGACCTCACACATTAGGGGGAATCTGTTATCAACCCAAATGGCACTTCTCCGTCCAAGTGTCGATATTCCTTATGTTGGTACACAAAAGGACATCTTAGGATTGAAGTTTTCCAAAACACTATAGATGGGCATGACATGGGATGCATTTACCCTTGAACCAGCTTGACATATTATTTTTCTAAGTGTTGATTTGCATATGCGACTATCCTCATTGAAACTCATGTATGTACGTGACTATTTTCATTGACAACTCACATACTATACACGACTATCTTCATTGCACTCTACGTACATCAACGTACATGGGTTTCATTTAAGCAACTCGTGTGTCATACGCGGGTTGCCTATATCACTAGTCGCGTACATCTTGATTCGACATAAAAAAATATAAATCACGATTAATGGAGATTATTTGGGTCCTAATCATTAACTATCCTAACTGTTTCAACCTCCTCAACCTTCGAAACCACTCTATTTCTCAAAGTATAAATAGATGCCTTAGGGAGGGCATTAATCAATCAAGTTTGGAGAGTAAAGTTATGCTAGTGGTATATCTTCAGAAGTCTTGGAGCAGCAGAACTCAGAGTCATTTGGTTGTAGAGAAGTCCTTGTTTCAGAAGCTGGGTTGTACTCTTATCTCATTCACTGATTGTTAATAAAGAGAATTCTTCTTCCAACATTGTGTTGAGTCTCTTTCATGTATCATGGTTGATGAATATATTCAATTACGCACTAGATATATTGTTTATATAACCTCTCATATATACATGTATAAGATTGTACTTGGAAAATTTGCTCTTTGCAAGTGAAGGAGGTGCATCCATGGAGGCTTTGGAGAGAAGTAGAGCGGAAGAAGATCAAGCTTGGATCAACCGTTGTTAATTGGGTGAGTCAATAATTTCTTCCTATTTCCTTTTTGTACTCTATTAAAGCTTATTGTCTGCAAGGTTAGTAGTAAGTTGGTAACCCAAGACCCTAGGTTACAAGGGTGTTTAATCCTGAACAATAGGGTTATTACTAGTGTCATCAAGCATATGTATCATGAAGAATAGAATCAACTATTAAAATACTTAAATTTATATAAGAAAACACAATGTGAAAGAAATTAAACATACCTTGATATTTGAGCAAGTTTATCAAGAGGATTTGTTCTCTAACACCTCCAATACAAATTTTTGTGTCTAGCTTTTGATTAGATTCCGTATTCTTTCCATGGAGGAGAATTATTCATATCACTCTCACCTCAATGGATCCAACAACAAGAACCAACAAGTGAACAATTTCCTCTCAATCCAACCCATTCCCACCAAAAACCTCTCAATTTTGCTAAAACATCAAACTAGCAACTCGGTTACACACCCATCATTTACTGTTTCATGTCCATGGCCATTCCCACTTCATGAGCAACCAATTTCCTGCCAGGTCGAATCCTTCTCACCAATATCTCTCAATTCCATCCCAAAATTTAAGCAAAACCATTGTTACACACCCACCATTTGAAAGGTTCAAGGTTTCATGTACATGGAAATGCACACTTTAGGAGTGACCAATTGCCTCTTATGATGACCCCTAATTCCCACTAAAAACATCTCAATTTTATTAGAATATTGAACCAATTTCTTTGTTAAACACCCACTATTTAGGGGTGTATGGACATGGCCATCCGCACTTCATGAGAAACCAGATGCCTCTTAGGTTAATCCCTTCCCATCAAGAAACCCTCAATTTCATTAGAATATTTAACCAAAACTATTTTTATACACATGGTTTCATCACCATGGTCATTCCCACTTCATGAGCAAACATCGGACTCTCAAGTTGACCCCTTCCCACAAAAAACCTCTCAATTTCATTAGTAGATCAAATCAGTGCCACTATTACATAGCAATGATACAACTGGTTCAAGGTTACATGCAAGATTTATTTCCTTTCCCACTTTCACTTAAATTCCAAATGGATAGTGATTGTGCTTTATTTTTGTTTTGTTGTATTTATTTATTTTTTGTTTGTTATTTATTTATTTATTATTATTGTATATAATAAGTATAATATATAGTTATATGTGTATAATATTTAAATTATATGTTAATATAGTAATAAGTATATATAAAGTGTTTTTGTATATATATTCATTCTAATCATAATAGGGATATATACATAATGCATAGGAAATCAAAATGATGGTAAATTAAGACTAGGTGATGTAAGGATAGTACATAACACTCATAAGTATAACTGAATGAATCATCTTAGTATAGTTTTTCATTGTATTTATGTACTAGTAGAATACAAATAATGGAGATGCATAGTGGCTAGTGGGAGGTCTATCTAAGAATTAGAATCATGTAAAATTACCTCATCATTCCCATAATCTCCATTCACAACTAATAGGTTAGTGTATCACTCTCATAAGCTTGCATTTTCCTAATCCATATATAAATCAAGTGCAACCCTAATATATATCTACTACGTGATCTCCATATAAGTACTTTCATGCCTCTAGATTTCTATTATCAACCAATCATAACAACTAAAAACTCCCTTGTGACATTTTAGTGGTATTTTTTATAACAAATTGATCCATAAATTGTCATGGATATTCCACTGGAACGGTTCATCACAACAAATTTTACAACTTTGTTCTTTTTTTATTAGCTTATTTCTATTGAATGTCAAATAATTGTAAATGAAACAAGAATAACTAGAGAAAATAAGTCAACAATGCACACAATAACACAAGATATACAATGGGAAAACCCACTATGGGGAAAAACCCAATCACAAATGAGGATTATGCCTTGATCTTTATGTCAAATTACGAATACAAAGGATATGGTACTCTTTGTGGAGTTACCTATGTCTCTACGGAAAGAATGGATACTATAGGATATCTTATCTCCTATTTTATGCTCTAACGTCCACTCATGTGATGTTGCTCAAATATGGAACAATACAATACATAAAAAGAATGGAACCCCCTTCTTCTCCTGGTGACCCAATATTTAACATCATAGTCCAATAGTCGTCTATGGTTAATTTTAGGGTTTTTGCATGCCCAAACTCTTAATTAGGGTTATGGTTTTAGTCCTAGAATGTTTTGAAGGTCCACATGTGACTATCTCTATATGTGTGATGAATGAGAGCCAACATGGAATCTACTCAGTACCATGGTGGTCAACTGGATAGGTTAACTTGCAAAAGGCATAACTTTTGCATACAAACTATGCTTGAGGTGATGTTATACCATTGGAAAGGTATCAAAGTGTAAAATTATGTAAAGGGGAATTGCACAATTGATGAACTTTTGATCCTAAAAAAACATAGTTTAGACCCTCAATTAGGCCCTGAAAGGTTCCAAACACCAAATATGCTAAATGAGACCAACCCATAAAATGGGCCCGAAAATCAAATTCACCCAATCTTTTGACCCTGAAAAATCCAAGTAGGTGAAAAATTATATATTGATCCATTTCATATAACATCACTCCGTTTTGGAAGGATTTTGGTCCCAAAAATATTCTATTGAATGAGGTGAGGAATTTTTTACTCTACCTTTTCTTTGGAGTACCATTTAACATTGCCTAGAAGTTGTCATTTCAACCCAACCTGCTAAAGTTCATACTCTCCCTACCTGGTAGTTCTAGACTTACTCTACAACATTGTGTCTTCTGATAACTCTACCTAATCTTGTGGTTCTAATTCCTCTGTAGAAGATAAGACTTGCTTAGGTTCTTTATCTAACATGGAAGGTTCATATATTTGTCTTGTTTTCCACATTCACTATGAAGTAAATGTGCATGTATGGGGATACATTGAGTCTGTAGGAATTATATCCCACCTTATCAAATACCTCAAAATGGACATACCTTAGAGCCTTTATATTCTTACCAAGACCATTTAAGATTTCCTTATTCAGTTGTAACCATAGTCTGTCCCACCTTAAATGTTTTCTCATCCCTGTGTTGGTCATGTATACAATATACTTTTCTTGTGACTTCTTAAGCACCTCTTGTACTTGTAAATGGATCTACCAAATCTTATCAATGAATTTTTCAACTCTTACTACTTCACATATGGTGTTTTCCCTCACTCCCCCTTGTTTCCTATAGAAAAAATCTAGAGGTGAAAGTAGAAAGTATCCAAAACAAGTTTCAAAAGGGGACTTCCCAATGGAAGTGTCTACTACCCTGTTATAAGAGTGTTGGATGTAGATCACATTTTCATCCCAAGTCTTCGGGTGTTTTGATTGTACTATCAAAATTTGTACCAAAGTATTGCTGACTACTTATGTTTATCCATATATATGTGGATGGAATTTTTTATATCTCTTTAACTTAGTATCCATATTTTCCAAAAGTGTAGCCCAAAATGTACTAATAAATCTAGTTTCTATGTTTGAGATGATGCTCCTTGTTGTACAAAAGTGCACCCAGTGATGTTGAAATAACATGCTTGTTTCTTCTTGTCCTTTAATGGTATATTTACAATACATAAGATTGAGCATCTTGCATAATATACAAACTACCACAAATAAATATTCATGTCCCTTCCTATTGGTTGGAACACCACCCACAAAATCCATGGTGATTCTCTCCCATGATCTCGTAAGAACAAGAAAGAGATGGTATAGTCCTTTATTCCTATTATTAGGCTTGCTTGTACAACAAGTTATGAATCCTCAAATAAATCAAAACACATATTATTGCATTCTAGGCTAGTAAACATACCTCTATAAGTTTGCAACTTCCTTCCCTACACCAAAGTGCCCTAAAATTTTAGAGGTGTGTGACTTTCTCATAAGACACAATCCTTTTCATGTAGGAACATAGAGCTTCTCCATGTTTTAGAGTAAATCATACTGGATATTATAGTCATCCTTGTTGTCACCTTCTTCTACATATAATTCTCCTTTCAAATGTTGAAATACCTCCTTGAAGTCATCATCTTATGCGTACTCCTTGTATAAATCATTGGAAAAAGGTTCCATGTGCCTAATGGTTCCCAAAGTTTTAATATTGTTTGTAGGTGGCCTTGAGAGCATGTCTTCCAACTTGTTTGTACTACCCTTATTATACTTAATGAATATATGGAATTGTTGTAAGAATCCCATCCACTTATAATGTATGGACTTCTATAGCTTGCTTTGGGACTACAAATACTACAATGTTTGGTGTCAATGTGAATGATGGTCTCCTTTCCCATCAAATGGTTCTTCCACTTCTTAATAGCTTGAACTAGGGAATGTAGTTCCTTATAGTAGGTAGGGTAGTACTTTAGGAATCCCTCTTGAATTTAAAATTTCATAATGATAGCATACTAGCCTTCCTCCTCACATCAAAACCACTCCCATTCCATACCCACTTGCATATATCTCTAATTCAAAATGCTCCTACAAATTAGGAAATTTTAGAATTGGTGCTTGATTGATATTTTTCTTGATATCTTCAAATGATTTCTATTGATTATTTCCCCACTGAAACCCCTTCTTTCCAGATATTATGGCATGGAGGGTTGCATACACTTCCGAAAAGGAAGCCATGATATTCCGAAGATATTTTTATACCCAAAAAAGATCCCAACTTCACTGACATCAATCATGAATTATCCTCCACCAATCACATACCCAAATACACAAAGTACTGATGAACAAGTTCAAATTTATTAAGGTTGGCCAATAGTTGATTTTTTTATAAGGTATCCAATGCATGATTGAGATGTGAGATATGATCATCCTAGGTATAACTATAAACCAATATGTCATATAAATATACTATAATAAATAAATATAAGAAAGGGAATAATACATAATCCATCAAATGCATAAATGCAGTTGGTGTATTGCATAAACCAGATGGCATTACTAACCATTCATATATACCTTTCCTTGTCTTGAATGTGGTCTTACTGGTGTCTTCTTCCTTCACTCACACCTAGTGGTATCTCAATTTGAGATCCAACTTTGTGAAGTACTTGGCATGCTGCAACTGCTCCAATAGATCATTGACCTTGGGTAGATGGTACAAACTCTTAAGTATGGTATTGTTTAAGGACCTATATTCAATCCACTTAATCCAATTCCCATCCTTATTGGGTACTATGATGATACGTGACTCAGAAGGTGAGGTGGTTGGTCAAGTCATGCCACGATCCAACAATTTCTACAACTACCTCTTCACTTCATCTTCTTCTATGACAATTTTTTTGTAGAGTCTAATGTTTGAAAATGGAGAATCCAACAATAATTTTATATCTTGCTCCACCTCCCTCTTAGGAATTATCCCCTTAGGCTCCTATAACACTTCTCTATATTCCTGCAAAATAATCTCCAATCGATGTTTCTACTCTATGGTACATCCCTCCAAGGATTCCTTCATTTTTACAAATAAATACAATATTCCTACTTGAATTGATCATCTTTTTCATTTGACTGGAACTTACCAAAGAGAAATTCAATTTATTTGTGTCCATGTTTATGATGAAGGATTCCCCATCCTTGATCAATTAGTATTGGTTAGATATCCTCATGAATATCGCATCCCTTGTATACATCTATGGTATTTTGAACACTACACCACAAACATCTAGGAGTAATGCATCTACCTCCACTTCGTCAACATACTCTGCACTTATGGAAAAATTGATCTTGCACTGCTTAGTGACTCTGAGTTCTACATCCTAATGGGTAGGGAATGGGATGATCGCATAATTCCAATCCAATATTATGTACCAGATCCTTTGCTATCAGGTTTTCCTACAAATTGGAAACAAATAGAGCATTGATATTGGTATGCTTGACCTATATATTCATGTGGAAGATTTAAATAATATCTTTCTCTTCCTTGGGGTGAAGCCTACTCATATTGAGCTCCTTATACACCATGGTACAGATAATATTCTCATCCATATATAAGTTACTTTCTAACTCCTTTCTCAAATTTGTTTCTAGATAGTTCTTCTTCTTAGCATCCTTCTTGTGATTCTTGGGGTTCAGGTCTGGATATAGATTCCAACAATTTTCTTCAGTGTGACCATTGATATTACAATTGTTACTATAATTTTTTCAGATCCTTGAATTGATTATCTATGGTTGTATTCTTCTTCTCCTTTCCCTTCCACTTCTTCTTCCCTTCCTTGGGCTAATATTGGCTCTCTTTTTGTTTTGAGCCACTTAGATTTCCTTTCTTTTGGCTTATGTTTTACAAGTATTGTGCATGTATGCATAATTCAAACATTGACCTAGTCTTGAAGAGAATCACCTTCCTATGTATCTGACTCTGTAATCCCCCCAAATAATTTAGGAGTAAATATAGGTTCTTATGTGATATTCCCACCATGATAAGAATCTTCCTGAACTTGGTGGTGTATTCTTGGACAATCTACCCTTGCCTTTTCCTGAAGTAGTGCCAATGGATCCACTAGTCCTCTATAATACATAATTAGGTATAATTTGGACTTGATGAGGGTTTTAAATTCCTCCCACCTAGTTATCGGTGGATTACCCTCAAGCATAAGTGCTTCTGTGTGGAGTTCCCACCAGGTTAATGCATCTCCCTCTAACTTTAATTGGGAAAATGAGATGTTTTGATGATTGACTATTTGATGGATGCTAAAATAAGCCTCCAACTACTACAACCATTTATTTAGTTTTATATCATTAATATCACCTTGATGTGACTTTATTTCATCTTCTGCTTCCATCTTGAAGAGATACTGGGAAGGAATATTGGTACTAGAACTCGACTTCTTTATCTCAAGATATTTCATTGACTCATTTTATAGGCCCCTTTTATATTCTAATATTTTCCCCTCAAATCCGAAATCTGAGTTAGAGCATCCAAAATCCTTGAAAGTTCTGAACTTCTCTCCAAATCCTCCACAAGGATTGACATGTTGCATGAGATATTGACAACTTGTATTTCCAATTTTGAAAATCACTAATCAGTATTCATAATCATATGATGCTCCTTGAACATAATATTCCACCATGCCTAGGGTTTGAATACCTTTTTTCACCAAAATCTAGAACCTATGATTACCCACAAAACCCAAATAAAACTACTCTAATACCAATACGATATGTAACTTCCATGTATATTCCTCTGGAACAGTTTGTCACAATAGATATTACAACTTCTTCTTTTTTTATTAGGTATTTTTATTGAATTCCAAATAAAAGGAGTTGAAACAAGAGTAACTAGAGAACATAAGTACATAATCCACACAATAACCCAAAATATACACGGGAAAAACCCACTATGGGGAAAAATTGAGCCAAAAATGAGGACTATGCCTTGCTCTTTATGTCAAAGAAAATACAAACGAAATGGTATTCTCTATGGAGTTACGTATGAATCAATGTCCATAATGGGTACTACATGATCTCCTATATCATATATTCTACTCCAACATCCACTCCTATGATTTTTCTCAAATATGGAACAATACAATACATCAAAGAATGGAATCCCCTTCTTCTCCTTATGACCCCATATTTAACATAGCTTGTTATCCATCTAGGGTAAATTTTAGGGTTTTTGCATGCCCCAAATCCCAATTAGGGTTAACATTTTGGTACTTCTAGAATGTTATTGAAGGTATGCATGTGTGAGAAATGGGAGCTTGTGTGGAATCTACTTGGTACCATGGTGGTCAACTAGATAGGTCAAGTTATGAAATCTTAACCCTAAAAAGCATTGTTTAGACCCTCGAACAATCCCTAAAAGGTTCCAGATCCCAAATATGCAAAATGAGACCTACCCATAAAATGGCGCCCTCAAGCCAATTCACCCAATATTCTGACCTTGAAAGTTCTAAGTATATGACAAATTTTATATTTATCCATTTCAGATCACATAAATATTCATTTTAAATATTACATTAATGTAAAAAATTAACGTAACATTATTGCTAAGAATTAAATACTACTAATTTATATGCACATAATAATCATCTAGCTATATATGTTTATCCCTTACTAGAATAATAATTTGGTCGGTTAGTCATTTATAGCAATGACACTTAAAATGCTCAAATTTGGTATCATTTGACTTATATAAAATGTTGTGACTAATTTTTTGGTTGGGTAGTCACAAAGCTATCATTTTATACTACTCAATGCCATTACTCTATCAATTACATTTCTCTTCCTTGAAATTTTTATCAAACCGATAGCCTGTAGATTGCATTTTTCCTCAAATAAAGTCCCATTGCATCATTTTCCAAACACTTGGAATGTAATTGTTTCATGTACAAATTGTTGTATATCCCAAACATCCCAGTGTCGTAATATGGAACTCTAATACCATTATGTCATGTACCTAACAACCTTTGTCCACCGCCAAGGCTATGGGATGCCTTAATTTCATCTCTCATTTTTTCCTTCCCAATACCAATCTTCATTTTAAATTGCTAACTATATATAATACTAGTGGAAACACGCTACAAAAACCTTAACTACATAAATTACAATGCCAAACATGAATTCTACCATGCATATATTCATAATAATGATAATTCCATTACAAAAATAGAATTGAAAAATCTAGAAATGAATTCAAATGGATAACCAAACATAAATAAATGACAATCCATAAACATAAATATAAACACGGAATTCAAAGACACATTCAACACTTATCTTTAAGTAAATAGTCCTCTAATTCGCTGCAAATGAACGACGTTCCTCCCATCCATAGGCACGTTGTCACACTTACTATTTCTATGATAGAGTTCACCCCCAAGTTGAAGCTATCATTCCACAAGGGTGAATTTATTACCATGTCTTGATACACCCACAACTTAGAGAACTATTTGGTGCCAAAACCAACTTTACAACTATCCCAATCAACCAACACCCTTCCCCCTTAGCCTGCACAACAACAAGAACAGGATCCTCTTCTCTACATGAAGTTCTAAATTCCATTATAGAAGTACAAAAAAGGTTGTCCAAGGAATATCACTACAAGGAATCTAGGTTTGCTTAGTCATACGTCAAGTTTCCTCACACCATGGCACAATAATCCTCAACACCAATTTCCTCATTTCCATTTGCATAAGCTTGCATAGAATTACAGTTAACAACATAACTGTCCTTTTTCTTTCCCTGGTTCCTACCAATAAGAATAATATTGGGAAATGATTATAAGAATCCTCATTTTAAACTCAATTCGCAAAGTTTTATTTGCAAGTTCTCAACTTTCCGTTGGATCCACTTGAGGATTCCAATTTTCTCCCTTTAATCCCAATATTAGGTCAATACAACAAGGTTAATTAAGTCACCTCTCATAATCATGAGTTTAGGGACTTTGGGTAATTTCACTAATCAAGGTTTATAATAAGTATAAGGACATAAGCTGTAAAAATCAATGAGGTACTCTCCCCCTATCCCCCTTTCACTTTCCCAACTTATGGAATCATAGCCCCCGTCTCTTTATCCTTCAACATTTGTAATAGTTATGGATTTTTCTATTATCAGTAAGTGTACATCATTACAATATCCCTAGTCCTTCTAACCATATATGTCCAGCTTCTAACCATCTGATCATTAAATATGCATTTACTTTTTGGGGTCAAAAGTGGGTTATTATGAACATGGTTGAACAAAACCAAAAATAGTTGGAGAATATTTATACCTTGAAGAATATTGCAAATTTATTAACACCATATGTTCGTATTGAGAAGTTATCCTTCTGTAAGAATCAATAGGCGTTGATCCCCTTAGCAGTTAATTAAATGAATGCATTCCCTTTGCCCCGATGATTCAAATAATACAAGTGGAAAAATATTGGACATATGGGAAAATGCTAGACATGTGTTGTACTCTTTGTAGGTTCCAACAAAAAATAGGCCCTAGTGGGGTGATCACCCCCCTATTGGGTGGACACATGAAGGGCAGTGTGCCCTTCTCCATGGGTTCAAGGAATAGCCCTTGAAAGAAAATTTTGGGTCTATTTTTCATCCATTTTGTGCTTTTTATGCCCATTGTAAACTATTTCTAATTAAGTAGTTACGGTTGTAATATAATCCACTTTAACATATTAGGGTTTTGGATTATATAATATTGTATTGTAAATAATGGAGATAATACAACGGGATAGAGAGAGGAATAACTCTCAATTATGCTAGTTTTATTATTTCAGGGCTTCTCTTTGGAATGTTATATTCCTTGCATGTAAAACAACTAGAAAAGATGATAGTCGAATCACATAAGTTGACTGGATTAAGAGGTGGAAATACGATGGAATTTTTTTTGATTGGCTAACTGGAATAGTTGTTCGGTCGAATAAAAATACTGGTTGACAAGAAGTTGATAAAGAAACCAAAATCTCAATGGGAAATCAACTAAGGTTTCCCCAATAGTGTTAATTGTAATAGAATAATTGAAAGTTGTTAGGAACATTTGGATTTCCATTAATGAGTAGTTGTTTGTATTGCATCTATAAATAATATGTAACATATATAAAAATAGTGGTATGGTGGAATTTGATGAAGTGTGATTTGTGGTATGGAAAATCATAGTTGTAAACACCTGTTATGAGTGTTTGATTAATAGAGGAGTGGTAAGCTCACTATTTTTTTGGTTTTCCCCCAAGAAAATGGTTTCTATGATAATTTATGGGTAATGTGTGGATGTGTTGCGTTCCATTGTTTTATGTCTAATTGTGTTTAACTATATGAATCAATTTGTAATCCTACTGCAATTGGTATTAGAACCAAAAATTTGTATCATAATTGTATTTGGATGTAGGGGAATTCCTTTGTTGCTAAGGGTCTGGCTTGGTTCTGGATCTGGTGAATTGTTATCAGGAATATCGCACCTTCTGCAAACAGAAGTTGGTCCTCTGGTCAGAATGGTTCAGATCCAGAACAAATGAGTTACAACTAGGTCAGAATACTTTCCCTAGAAGCTATGAATTCCTGGAATAAGATCTATGATGAAATACCTACATAAACACATCAAACACACAACAACATCAAAGATACCAGAAAACTATCCATAGATCTATATCAATGGCTAAGGAATCTGATAATACACATGTGACATTATAACAAAACAAATATATGGGAAAGGAACCAAATTTTCATTAATAGATGAATGAAAGAGCTTACAACCTTTTTTCCTTAGCGTCGATGCACTCCTTCACAAGAGTAACATCTCATCCTCGATAGCTCCAACTTGCTCCTATATGCTCTCTAATGGATTAGGCCAAGATGTTAATTCAACAGCATAACTTTACTCTTTTATTATCCCTTCAACCATAGAGTATGATCCTGGTTTTATAGGGCTCAAAGGGATAGGAATGGTTGAGAAATAGCTGGGTGAGGTGGCCATGAGATCCCCAAAGCATGGATCTCGAGCTTAATTGAACCAGGTGAGTAGGGATAAGGTTAACCATGAAGCTTTTATTCTAGAAGCTTCATGAAACCTTCTCTTTTTCACTTTTTACCAAGGGCACCATGTATACTCCCTTATGATAGAGCGGTGCAAGGCGAGAACCACGCTAAAGACAAAGGTTAAATGCGGTGGCACTGCCTATCTTCCAAATGAATCAGGAGGTGCTGTATAAGTTATTGCTTATCATCTTAAGGGTAAGAGTGGTGCTGGAGTTTTGTATGTAGAATCAACATCTAGAGCACTGTTTTCACTTCAATGTTTTGGATTTTAGGGAAAATAGAGGTGTTAGAGGTCTTATCACATGCCGGTGACAGGATTTGGGTATAACAGAATGCCCCCCAAAGCATGAGGCTAGAGGGATACGATAGGTGAGATATTTGATAGAGAAAGTTATCACTTTGAGGTAAGAGCCAGCTTGATCGGAGAGTATCATCGAGTAGCCATATGCAATACATCAATACTTTGACGCTGAGTAAATGTAACCTCATCATGGCTATAGACCAATACAAGGTAGATCCATGAGAGGAATAAACGAACATGGATACTAGATCCATGTGATAGAGGACTCAAACTTGGACATAGCTACCAGATATACAACGTAGATCTATGTCATACAGATGCAAATTTGAGCATAGACATGAACATACAAATGTGGATCCATCCTGGTACTTCATACAATATTCTCCACTGCAACCTGGGGAGAAAGTTATGAGCACTTAATCAATACCTAGGGTCTTCCTCTCGTCTTCCACAAAGTATGATTTTATCCATGTGATTACAATGTTCTGAAGTCGAACATGGTAGAAACCACTTGATTACAGGCCAATGATGTGAACTGTTAACAAGTGTGAGGGATATCACCATTGATGTCAATGATTCCCAAGGTACCCTAGTACAATCCACTAAACGTGAAAAAAAATTTGACGTCGAACACCCAGTGGAATCTTTCGATCAAAGGTCAGTGATGTAAACCTATGTCGGGAGCGAGAGGATCTGTCATTGAGGCATACAGATCTCAAGGTATTAAACTTGTTTCTAAAACTATTTTTTGGATGCTGAGCTGATGTCGATAGGAATAGTCTCATCAAAGGAGGGCCATAATGAATCCCACATCGATGACACGAAACTTGGAACAAAGTTCTGGAATATTGTAGATAATGTAACCATAGGACTAACTCAAAGTACTGACACAAAGGTTGTTTTAAATGCAGGGGTAAACTTATTTCTTCCTTTGAACATCAGGCGGCACGACAAAAGACTTGGCAGCATGATTAAAATAGAGGGACACACAATATGACTTCGGACAATACATTCTTTTGAAAGGATCAAAGGAGTGAGATGACTCATGAAAGTGGATCAACTAGTAAGTCAGCTGAATACCCAATTGACTGAATGATATGCAGACAAGTGCCATGTTCAAAGGTGACAAACAACTGCCATTTGGTTTGCAAAATGATTCCCTTCCCTTAGATCCCCCATCATGATTGATGAGTGCCTCTTTTTATTTTTACGAGTCCAAAGAGGGTAACAAAGACTCATTTTAGCTTATCCGAAGACAAGTCCATTCTCATATATTTCACAAACCTGAGAAAGGATGGGTTCGTTCCCAAAAAAGGGTCTTTCAATGTTTAATTTAATGAGTCCAATGAAATAAAACTCAATGTAGTTCATATTTAGAGAGTCTAAACAAACTAAAGAAAACTCCAAAGGGTCCTTTTTTGTAAATAGTTTGTCTGAACCGAAAAAGAGATAACTTACCATCTAAGAGACAAATCTTCAAATCATTTCACAACCATCAAGAAGACAAGTACTCGACAATCTTTTAATATTTAGGGAGTCCAAAAAGAGCTTAAAGGAGACTCCATTAGGTTTCTTTTTCACGATGAGAAGTTTTTATGAGCCTAAAAAGAATCGAAAAAAGACTCGAAACTTTGATACTAAGTTATAAGAGCGTGAGCAAAGTACGAAAAAGTAAAAGTAAAAATTTTTTTCCATTTTATGGAAGTACGAAAAAGTAAAAAACAAACTCTCCATAGACTTCATTGTTTCCATTTTTACTCCTATAAGACTAAAAAACGATCATTAATCTCTCAAAAAACGACTTTAATGAACTATATAAATAGGCGTTTATGTAATAATGATTTTTGAAACATGACATAACACAAAAAACCCTAAAAATACATATAAAAGTCATTTGAATAGTAAAAATCAAATCATTTTAATATTTACCACTTGGTGAGAGCATTTTGGAGAAAATTGAGCCAGATCTTCAGTCAGTGATTTCGGAAGATTCCACCATCTGTTTTGAGCGTCGTCTAGACCAGGTTGTTAATGTATTTGTAAATTTGAAATGTATTCATCCATATATCTTATGTATTGTACCCCGATGTTTATTTTGGGATGTGTATGTAATGTACTTGTGTCATGTCATGCCACAATGTTCCTATCGGGAGTTTCTGTAATATAAACAAGTCATGTCAAGTCTTTGTAGGTAACCCTCCTATTGATCAACGGTTAAAGTCCCGCAGTTCTAGGGCACTAGGGTTATTAGACTCTCCTAGAGAAGTCGGCCCTAGTAGGTTATTATCAAGTCGGGAATTAGTATAAATAGAGAGTGAGCCTCTCTATTTATCACACACTCACTCACACTCAGTTGTAGAGCATAGATGAGGAAGAAGAAGACACTGGGGGTAGGAAGAAAGAGGATACTGTTGTCGGGAGATCATCTTACTATTTTGGGGTTTTACTTTTGGTGCTGATTCTATCTCTGAGGAAGTTGCGGGGTTTTCTCCATTTATGGTTTCCTCGAGGAAAAAAATTGTGTTCATTGCCTCTCGTGTTTGATTGCTATGCTTGTTATTCTCTCAGTTAAAGATCCTAATATAATGCTAGCTTAATGTTAAAAATCTAACATGGTATTAGAGCTAACCTGAGAAGAAAACATTGTGCAGCTGTGGAAACTAGGGATTCCTACTTTGTGGATCTCTATCCACATATTTTCAACAAAAGAAGGTTGGATTAACTCTCCTCCATAGGGCGCATCTTTCTGTCGAAGCATAATCCAATTCTGAGCTTTTTCAGTTTTGGACCCGACACTACTGCCAAAAATTAGGGCTTTCCACAGAAGTGTAATTTTTTAGTGAGCCCAGGCCTGGATTGATCTCCTCATCAAAATCGAAGTTTAGAGATCAAGATCAAAGAATTTGGTTGGACAGAACTCTGGAAAATTCAAACCCTAATTTGCTCCTGAACTAGCACTGCAGAATTTCAGCTCCATATCCAAATCCGACATCTTGACCTGGTAAGATATAAATATTTTGTATTTCCATTTGAGGTTCTCAGTTAAGATGTCTCAACATACCAAGCTTGATGAAAATCTTGAGGGAGCTGATAACTTCTGAGCCTGGAAGTATAGGATCTCCCTGGTCCTGGAAGAAAATGAATTGGATTGCTATATCAATGAGGAGGTTCCAGTTCTAGAGGGAGATGAGGCTAAGGCCTTGCACAAGAAGAATATGGTTATGGAAAAGAGGATTATTGCTGATTCAATCAAGAATCACCTCATTCCATAGATGTCCTCCCTAAAGAAACCTAAAGCTATGTTTGATGCCCTAACCAAATTGTTTGAAGGGAAGAACATAAACTAGAAGACGACTTTGAGAAACCAACTGAAGAATGTAAAGATTCAAAATGCAGAGACCATCCAGTATTACTTTACAAGGGTCTCTCAGATCAAGGAACAACTAGAAGTAGTAGATGAAGAAGTGGAAAATGCAGAGATTGTAATGACCACCTTGAATGGTCTCCCTAGATCATGGGACTCCTTTATTCAAAGAATCTGTGCCAGAAAGAAGTTAGTCAAGTTCAGCAGACTATGGGAAGAATTCTCTCAAGAAGAATCTTGGATAGCATCTCGAGAAGAAAATATGGGAAGTGAAGATCAAGCTCTCACAGTTCACTTCAAGAAAAGCAGAAGAAGATCTCATCACTCCAGAGGTAAGCACTTCCACCAGAAATATAACACTAGAAAAGACTTATCTAAATTGAGATGCTATACATGTGATGAAAGAGGACACATTTCCAAACACTATCCTAGAAACAGGATTAACTCCCATAAGAAGAAGGGAAACAAGAGAAGACATCATGCTCATGCTGCAGAGGATGATGAACCTTCCACAAAGATATTTAGACAGGAAAGTGATGATTCTTCAAGTGATGAAGAATATGTGTTGATCTCCGCTCTCACGGGAACTATCTCACATGGAAGCAATTATTGGCTCATAGACGATGGAGCTTCCAAACATATGAAGGGATTCAAAGAATCCTTTGTGAAACTATCTGAACATGACTCAGCTCACAAGGTGAAACTTGGGGATGACTACCAGTATCCAATAAAAGGTAGTGGGGAATCCTCCTATAAGCTAGACTCTGGAAATTCTATGAAGATGCAAGATGTATTGTTTGTACCAGGACTAAAGTAGAATATCCTCTCCATATCTGCATTAGATGCAAAAGGCACGAGGGTTGCATTTGTAGATGGCCAAGTTCTCATGTGGCCAAAGGGAAAGACTTTTGATGATGTAGTAGTGATTGGGGAACAAGAGAGAGGTCTATACAAATTGAAGGGCCATCCAGAACAAGATTTTATCCATGACACAGTAGAGACAAATGAGCTTTGGCATAGAAGGCTTGCACATGTGCACTACAGAGCACTACCACTTGCAAGCAAAGTTGTTGAAGGTCTTCCAGAAATTCAGGCAAAACATGATGGAGTCTACGAAGGATGTGTGAAAGGAAAGAACGCAAAGAAGACATTTCCAAGTAGCGAGAGCAAGGCAAAAGGAATCTTAGAAATCATTCACTCCGATATATGCGGTCCAATTTCATCAAGTTCATTAAGCGGGCATGTATACTATGTTTCTTTTATTGATGATTTTTCTACAAAGACATGGATTTACTTCATGAAGAACAAAGATGAAGTATTCAACAAGTTCAAGGAATTCAAAGCCTTGATCGAGAACCACACAGAGAAGAGGATCAAGAACTTTTGATCAGACAATGGTGGAGAATTCACTTCAAATGAATTCAAAGCATTATGCAAAGATTCAGGGATTAAGAGGGAGTTAATTACTCCATATAATCCACAACAGAATGGGGTTGCAGAAAGAAAGAATCCAACGATCATGGAAGCTGCAAGGGCTATGCTTCGTGATCAAGATCTTCCCATGCATCTATGTGCAGAAGCTACAAGAACAGCGGTGTATGTACAAAACCGTACTCCACATAGAGTACTCGAGAACAAGACACCTAAGGAAGTCTCTTTCGGCAAGAAACCAAAAGTCAGCCATCTCATAATATTCGGTTGTCTAGTGTACATACACATTCCAAAAGAAAAGAGGACAAAGTTAGATCCTTCAGGAAAGAAGGGTATATTTGTGGGATACTCTAAAAGCTCGAAGGCTGACAAAATATACTTCCAAGGATTCAAGAAGATCAATATCAGTAAGGATGTAACATTTGACAAATACTCAGCTTACAACAAATCCAGAAAGAGACCCGCTGAAGAACCTGAAGAAATAGAAGCATCGAAAATTCATGACACAACCATGAACGAAGAATATCAAGAAGAATATCGAGAATTTGAAGAACCTCAAGAACCTGTAGATCCACCTCAGGAGAAGAATCCTCATAAGAGGAAACCTACTTGGGTACGAGAAGCTATCCAAGGTGCGGAAAGATATGGGGCTCCAGAAGAGAATCACATAGAAAGAAAGAGGAGAAGGTCCTGCTCTGGATATGTAACATTATTATGTGATTTCATCAATAAAGAACCTTCCAATTATGAAGAAGCAGCAGAATGGAAAGAATGGAAGGATGCTATGATCGAAGAGTATCAATCGATCATGAAGAATGATGTTTGGGATGTTGTCCCAAGACCAAAAGGGAAGTCGGTTGTAACTTCCAAATGGATCTACAAGATCAAGCATGTTGCAGACGGTAGCATAGAAAAATATAAAGCAAGATTTGTTGCTCTTGGTTTCTCCCAGAAAGAAGGAATAGACTATGAAGAAAATTTTGCACCTATAGCTAGATACACTTCCATCAGATCAGTACTTGATCTGGCTGCAGTTATGAAATGGAAGATACACCAGATGGATGTCAAGACTACTTTCTTGAATGGTGTAGTGGAAGAGGAAGTGTATGTGGAATAACCACTTGGTTTTGAGACACATGACAGGGAGTCTCATGTGTGTAGATTGAAGAAAGCCCTATATGGTTTGAAACAGGCACCCAGGACATGGTACGACAGAATTGACAGCTTTCTGTCCAGTTTGGGATTTACAAAAGTAAAGCAGATTCCAACCTTTACTACAAGGTTGAAGATGGAAACCCAGTGATGCTTCTACTGTATGTAGATGATCTGTTTGTAACAGGTATGGATGGGTTGATTGCTGATACAAAGAGGAAGCTTGCTACCGAGTTTGAAATGAAGGAATTGGGTATGATGCATTATTTTCTAGGCATGGAGGTGTGGCAGAATGTAGATGGAATTTCCCTGGGACAAGGGAAATATACAGTAGAGATCCTGAAGAGGTTCGGGATGATGGACTACAAGGCCATGACCACAACTATGGCATCGAACCTGAAGCTATTGAGTGATGCTTCATCAGAAGTGATTGATGCCATGATGTATCATCAGATGATTGGGTCCTTAATGTACCTGACGAAAATGAGACCAGATATCTGCTTTGCTATGAACACCTTGAGCTAGTTCCCGACGGATCCAAGACATGTTCACTTGATTTCTACAAAGCATATTCTGAGGTACCTGAGGGGTACAGTTGATTATGGGCTCAAGTATGAGGCAAATCAGAAGATTAAACTAGAGGGTTATGTTGATTCAGATTGGGCAGGCATTGCCATCGATAGGAAGAACACTTCAGGGTGTTGCTTTAGTATGGGATCAGGTGTGATCTCTTGGTTCAGCAGGAAGCAATCCTATGTTGCACTGAGTACAGCTGAAGCAGAGTATGTTGCAGCTTGTTCAACTAGTTGTGAGGCAGTATGGCTGAGGAAGCTACTGTCTGATTTATTTGATCTCCAGTTAGATACTACTTGTATATATTGCAACAACCATAGTTGTGGGAAGTTGTCGAAGAACCCGGTGTTCCATGACAAATCGAATCATATCAAGATCAAGTATCACTATATCAGGGATATGGTGTAGAGAGGAGCAGTCAAGCTCTAGTATGTTGTGACGAACGAATAGATAGCTGATGTGTTGATGAAGTCATTAGCCAGAGTGAAGTTTGAATTCTTCGGGAAGAAGCTTTGTGTTCTCTAGATCGAGGTTCCTTCCAAGTGGAA
This sequence comes from Pseudotsuga menziesii, assembly GCA_001517045.1. NCBI lineage: Eukaryota > Viridiplantae > Streptophyta > Pinopsida > Pinales > Pinaceae > Pseudotsuga > Pseudotsuga menziesii. Next base: position 310,837 of record LPNX010867456.1, read on the forward strand.
GTGATGAGTCCGTGAGCCATTCTAACATGGTGAGAGGATTGGTTCCTTTCATGGTCAGATGTAAGGGCTGAGCCATTCTGTCATGGTGAGAGGAATGGTTCCTTCCATGTCAGATATGAGTGCTGAGACATTCTGATGTGACTATAGGATTGGTTCCTACATGATCAAATATAAGGGATATTGCCATTCTTGGAATGGAGGTGCCTGGTCAGTTACTAGGAATACTCGGTCTAGGAATAAGGGCCATTCTGATATGACTGTGGGATGTGTTCCCACATGATCAGATATGAGTGCATGGCCATTCTGATGTGATTGAGGGATGTGTTCCCACTTGATCAGATATAAGGGTTGATGCCATTCTCTGGGAGAATGGAGGCACCTGGTCAGTTACCAGGGACCCTCAACCTGGGGTTGAGAGCCTTTCTAGCAAGGTTGTAGGATGTGTTCCCGCATGGCTGGATGTAACTGTAGATCCTTTCTAGCAAGGTTGTAGGATGTGTTCCCGCATGGCTAGATGTAAGTGCAGAGCCTTTCTAGCAAGGTTGCAGGATGTGTTCCCGCATGGCTGGATGTAAGTGCAGAGCCTTTCTAGCAAGGTTGCAAGATGTGTTCCCGCATGGCTGGATGTAAGTGCAGAGCCCTTCTAGCAAGGTTACATGATGTGTTCCCGCATGGCTAGATATAAGTGTTGAGCCTTTCCGATAGAGTTGTGGGATGTGTTCTTGCATGATCGGATGTGAGTGCTGGGCCTTTCTGACAGGGTTGTGGGATGTGTTCCCACATGGTCAGATGTGAGTGTTGGGTGTGCCTTTCTGACATGGTGTTGGATGTGTTCCTCCCATGGTCAGATGTAAGTGCTGGGCGGGCCATTCTGACTTAGTGTCAGATATAAGCGCTGAAAAAGACCTACATGGAGGCTAGGCCTACAACCAACATGAAAAAGGGATGGCTCTGTAGAACTTCATGTGATGAGAAGAATCATGAGATAGCACCCGTGATGATGATCCAGTTATGATGATCCAGCAGTGATGATCCAAATCGAGTGATGATCCAGTGATGATGCCCCAGTGATGATCCAGATCTAGTGATGATCCAGATCCGAAGATGAAGATGACAAGGACTCGATGATGATCCAAATGATACAAAGAAGAAGACTTGTGCTGATAAATTGTGTCGAGAGAACACCTTCCTAGTTAATAGGGAGTGTTAATGTATTTGTAACTTCGGAATGTATTCATCCGTATATCTTATGTATTGCACCCCGATGTTTATTCCAGGATATGTCTGTAATGTAATTGAGTCATGTCATTCCCCGATGTTCCTATTGGTAGGTTCTGTAATGTAAACAAGTCATGTCAAGTCTTTGTGGGTAACACTCCTATTGATCAAGGGTTAAATTCCCCGCAGTTCTGGGGCACTAGGGTTATTAGACTCTCCTAAAGAAGTCGGCCCTAGTAAGTTATTGTCAAGTTGGGAATTATTATAAATAGAGAGTGAGCCTCTCTATTTATCACACACTCACTCACACTCAGTTGTAGCACATAGCTGAGGAAGAAGAAGACACTGGGGCTAGGAAGAAAGAGGCTACTGCTGTGGGGAGATCATCTTACTATTTTGGGGTTTTACTTTTGTTGTTGATTCTATCTCTGAGGAATTTGTGGGGTTTTCTTTATTTATGGTTTCCCTGAGGAAAGACACTGTGTTCATTGTCTCTTGTGTTTGATTGTTGTGCTTGTTATTCTCTCAGTTAAAGATCCTAATATAATGATAGCTTAATGCTAAAAATATAACACAAGTAAATGATTAAACCCTAGCCTTTCCATTTTATACATTCATTTTTTATTTTAGAAATTTTTGGGCATCTTTAGGCAAGCCCTAAATCCCAAATATGGGCAATGCTCCTGCCCCTTACAGGACAGGCGGTGCTCGGTGAGAACCGCATATGTTCTTCTGCACTCAAATTGTGCCACTGCTCTGTGAAAACAGTGCTTAGGCGGTGTTGGCCGTGAGTGGGGAAAAATGAATGGATAAGCAAAAATAGGAGCTTTTCAGTGATTTAAATGATTGATTATGCTTCTAATCAGCTTATTGATTGTTTTTGGTAGGTTCCAACCGATAAAAAATGGTCATATGGAAGGAACAAGAACACGATGATGACAATGCCTTTGTCGAGAGAACCGCGGGGTGCATAGCTGCATTGAGGGACTGTGGTATCCTAAAATTCTTCCCTATTCCTTGTATGGTGTCCCATAAGCACCTGTTGGAGTATATCCTTCATATGTGAAACACAGAGCAACAACATTTTGAGGTGGGAGCCCATGTGCTGACTATTGAGGTAGAGGATATCTACTTCTTAACAGGATTATCCAAACGGGGTGCTCCTATTTCACTGACTGGTTCCCATGGAGGGGACATGACCACCTAGGAGCTAATCAATCGTCACTGCATACCTGGTACCAAAATGTCTAGGAAATAAATTCCCATTAAGGCAGTGATGGACGGTCCTCTTCGTACACTTCTTTTCACTATGCAGAGGTTGGCTGGGAGCCAAGGACCTCATCAGGCTTCTAGGGAACACATGTTATATGCTATAGAGGCTACGGCACCTACTATCTTTAACTAGACAAAAGCATTGCTTCCGATCTTCAAGGACCAGTTGACCAAGTGTCGGCAAGGAGAGCTGAAAAAGTTCGACTATGGATTCATCTTAGCATGTTTCTTCTTTGATTGGGTCCCTCATCTGAGACCCCAAGTGGTATTTACTGAGTTGAGGGAAAGAGACCCTTGTATGATGAGGTGGGTCAATATCATGGCCCACATGGGGGCAGGCAGGGGAAAAGTGAAGTTTGGGGCTCCATTTTTCCGATGGCTAACGACCAAATCCTCATGATTGAGGATTATGCATACACGGGTACTGACTTCAGGGGTGACCCTGATCTACCACTTCCACCTGGTTAGCAGTGGGGAGACATTGGTAAGAAACAAAATCCTAAAATGGCAATGTTATCACTCTAGGAAACTCCTCTAGGTTGTAGCTCGAGGATGCCTGGTAACTTAAATATTTTTATGGTTTTCTAAGTGGATCAAGTCAGGTGACCTATAAATCTCACACTCTCAAGACATGCATGAAACTCAATCAGGGATAAGGATTCTAATTACCACTGTTCATAGGTTGACAATATGGTGCAGAGATGGAGAACTTATCATGCTGGCAGATTCATACATAAAATAAATATGTATAAATGGATAATCATGACAAGGAAAGCACTTATAATTCAAATCACGTCAATATGCTAATAGGGCGACAGCTATAGGACATCAATTAATCTGAATAAAACCTTAATAACACATTCAAGCATAAGCAAAGATAAGACATAAAATGGAAGCTGAACATATGATAACAAAAGGGCTTATATTAGGTCATGAGCAATATGAGAAGCTTGACAATAGTATTGGTCTACAAGTCCTCGAAGTCAAACCCTTTCAATAAAATAAGTCTTAGGATTTATAGCCTTTACAAAAATACTCAGATCCTGAAAACTTGGATCTGATTTAATAAAACTAGACAAAATAATTGTTTTTTGCATAATTAGGTTAAAAAATCCTAATTGACCACTAGTATAACTAACTATAGAATTCGTTCACTGTTTGAACCTTCTGACAACTAAAGTAAGTACTGGAAATCACTGCCACTGGTCTTCTGCTAGTTAAGTCACTATTTCACTTTGACAGTTGAGTGTTGGTGACCTTTTCTACTGTTATGTCATTGCAAAACTGAAGCATACCTTTTCTGATGTTTTCTTCAGTGTCCTTCATCTTTACACTTCATCCCTCAGCCATCCATGTTCGCCCAAACCTGGTCTTGCATGTCAAAAATTGATATTATGCCTCTGTCTGCTTTCAGTGGTTAAAATACCAAAATATTGGAACTGTTAGCTGCCGAAAGCGGTACTTTCAGTGGCTAATGATCTGCCTCAGCATCCGCCTAAGCCACTGAAAGCCCTGTTCTTCAAAAAATCTTAAGTCACCTCCAAAATTGTTCTTTCAAGTTTGTCTGCTTATCTTTCTTCTTCAACAGGCTCTATGTTAGGAGGCTTAACATCAGCCTGGCTTTCCTCTAGAGGCTGAACGCTTACTGCAGCTTCAACTAGGGTTTCCAATGTGAGGTGGGTGCTAGGGTTTTTCTTGGCCTCCTTCAGCTGCAATCTTTGAAGCCTAATAATTCTGTATAATCTTGTGGTGTCTTTCAGGTACCTTTTATTTAGCCTCTTTAGGAAAATATACCTTTCTCTCTTATCTAGGTAAGATTTATGCAGCAGCTTGTTCCTACTGGTCAATGCAGCATTATTTTTCTTTATCTCCCTTTCCAAAACCTCCATCTCATACACTTGCCTCAGCAACTGATTTATCCTTTGAGTCTTGGGCTTGCTAGAGGTAGCCTTCTCTACTGGTTCATCCTGCTCTTTTGGTGTAGGTTATGGGAGCTCTTCAATGTCTGCTACAACTTGTAAAGTTAGGTGTGCACCTTCCTCCTGTTCCTCTTCTAAATCTGAGTAGGGCAGGTTCAAAATGTTCTCACTCTGTGTTGAAACTTCCTAGCCCTTTTCACTGAAATCCAAGTTTCTTTTGACCTTATTGGCTTTGGAAGAGGAAGGGGATTGTTCTGCTGCTGCTGGGGATATAGCCCTTCTCTTCCTTTTTCCCACTTCTTGGTGTGCTGTACTTTTTAGCAGGAAACTTCCCCTTTTCTTTTGGCTAAAGGTATGTTTCAAAACCATTCCAAAATAAGAAATAAGGTCATGCCATATTCTCCTTTTCAACAATTCTTGGATCATAAGTTCGATAAGGCCATGATGACACAGTCTAATAGCAATCTTGGTTGGTTGGGCCTTCACCTAGTGTGCCATCTTTGCCAAACTCCTATGTAAGTAAAAAGGAAAATTCAGTGGGCTTCTCCCTGTGAAGTGGTTCATCAATTTAAAATGGTAAATCATAGCTCTTTTGTATCTCCCTTCACATGTTATGTAGACCACAATGGCCTTCAATAGTTGTTGCCACCTTTCTTCTAGCCAGGAGGATGGTACACTTTTCTTCCACACCACCTCCATATGTTCAAGCATCAGGTAAGATTTGAACTCTACATCCTTTGGTATGGTGGTCTTAAACCACTTCTCTCCTGTGCTAGGGAGTTCAATCACTTCAGTAATTAGGGTTTCATCTATCAGGAATTCTTCTTTGCCTATGACTGCCTTGGAGCCATCGAAAGAGAGGGAAAATGCCTCAACCACCTCCTGGTGTGAACCTTGAATATTCTCACAAAACCTATAGCAGCCAGCATCCTTGGAAAATTGACAGACTTCTTGATGTGCCTCCAGGTAGATGATATCTCCCAACTCCTTCCTGAGAGCAAGTCCTCCCTTCTTCATCTTACTGAATGCCACTCTTGGGTACCTACAACAATAAATTAAAATTCTGTACAATAGTGTTTTAGCAGGCTGCTTCTCAGAGATGGCTTTCTGGTGGAGAGAAATGCCAAATTCAAGGGTGGAGTGTACTGAAGATTTGTCACTGATTATGAGGGCTTTATCCTACATGATTAATGCTGAGGTTGGAGGGTGATGGCTTTAGTTGATCTTTTCAAGACCCCTTTCCCAACAAGCATATTAAAATCAACCCTGGATACTCAGTGGGATTTTCTATAGTATTGTGGAATAATGGAGGGAGAAAGAGGGTTTCATCACATCAGTCCTTATCAGTTTCAATAACGACCTCCTTAATCATTTCCTCACACAGTTACGCAGCCTCCTATCCTTTCAGTGGTGTATCACGCCCTTTAATGATCGTTGCTTTGTTGATGGGCTCCGATTTGATAGATTTCTAACTGTTTCTCTCTTTTACCTTTTCAATGGTTAACAACCTTCGAGAATTTGTCTACTAGTCGCCAAAAACAAGGCTTTCAGTGGCTAATGAAATGCTGACCCTTTCGCCCGATCCACCAAAACCGTTTTCCCAATGTCGCGATGAAACTCAGCTTTCAGCGGATAGTGGCCTCGCCGAATATTCCTTTTAACTAGTGAAAGCCCGTCCTTTCGGTGGCTAATGAAACATAAGAGCTTTCGCCTAAGCCATCGAAACCACTTTTTCCCCAACGCCTTTTACCTGCTTTTGGTGGTTAACGCCCTTCTTGAACTATTCACTAAGCTGCCAAAAGAAACACTTTTCGGTGGCTAATGAGATGTCTGAAGTCTTGCCTAAGCCATCGAAAGTGCTTTCACTATTTACTCGCTTGGGACCGCTTTCAGTGGTTAACCTTTATCCTGCCTTAAACTGTTAGCTACCGAAACAAAGCCTCTCAGTGGCTAATGAGCTATTAAGAACCCCGCCTAAGCCACCAAAAGCTAAAACTTCCAATTTCTTCAACCATAGCACAAACAGAGACCTTCAATTTATTAGTCATCTTAAATCTTTCATGACATGACTCAAATTCTTCATACTATCAAAATAAATTTATTTTGGGAGATAAGAGGCAACTTGTGTTTTTGTATTTTTATATTTTTTATGTAGTAGCAAGACCTAAATATATTCATGTAGATGTTGGAGTAGCATGACCTGGGGGATCTTCCCCACTAGACAGGCGAGCGGGAGCTTGTTTTGTTCAAAGGGTTGATGACCCAATGGGAGAGATAGAGGAAAACATGGAAAGGTTGACTCTCGATATATCAGATTCATCGATCGATGACCTCCCCATGAGGTACCGAAGGCACACTGTAGGCTTGCCAGGCCGCTTTAGCCGACTGCTACGCAGAGTAGTACGGGTTGTGATATGCTACCACGAGCATCACTAGATAGATCTGCATGATGTATTACTGAAAGCTAATATAGCTTCAGGAATTTGTATGATTTTGTACTTCCTGAAAGCTAGAGTGCTTCAGATGAGGTCTCGTGACCTATTTTTGTAAAACAATTATATATATATATATATATATATATATATACAAAATTTTATTTCTGGTGTTTATATGTTCCAAATGGAAAATGTATTTACATGAGTTTAATGTGTCTTTTAATGTCTATTTACAATATTATGAACCATGTTTTGATTTTCGAGTCATGTATGAGCAATATACCAGTCTAGGATATAGTTAGCTAATGAATCAACAACTGCATTGTCTACTCTAGGGATATGTCTATAAGTAATTAATTCAAATGACCTTTCTAACAAGTGTACCCTCCGGAAGAGACAGAGAATCATCGGGTTCTTGATGGTATAGACATGGTTCAAATGACAAACCACCAATTGCGAGTCCATGAAAACTACCAAATCATGAATGTTCTAGGATGCAGCCTTAGTCAGTAGACCTATGACTGCCTTATACTCAACGATATTGTTGGTAGCTAGACCAATACAAACTGCTCTTGAACTGACCAAATCATGAGCTGGGGAATAGAGAACCCAAGCGGCTGAGGCAAGGTAAAGGTATGGTGACAAGCACCATCAGTAAAGCCGTAAAAGCCATATGTTCTGCATAACCAAAACATGGTATAAACAGTTTGGACACTAAACTCAAAACCATATTGAAAATACTAAAACACACACTAAAAAAGTCAAACAATGTACATATATACAAGGTACCATACATGAATGATCTAGGCATAGTACCTCTTTAGGTACAACCCATTGAGAGGTTTCCCAAAGGGGATTCTATCATAGTCCACGAGCTCGTAAGCCCCTTTCCCTAAAACTTTGGAAATGATAAAAGGACCGTACCACATTGATTCGAACTTCCCTTTCCCTAGCTTGTCATGTCTCTGATCGTATGTCAGAACTAGGCCACCTTCGTTAAAAATATGAGGTTGGACAGACTTTTCATACTGTGCCTTAACGCGTTTCTTGTGTGCCTCATTGGCTAAGGTAGTATCTCGTCTAGTTTCATCAAGATTTTTTAGGTATAGGAATATTTCTTCCTCGATAGAAGTATCTGGGAGAAGTTCAACAACAAGTTTGAAAGATGGAATCTAACACTAAATAGGAAAGACAGCTTCTAGTCCATAAACTAACTGGAAGGGTGTAAAACCAGTAGTTGTTTTTACCGAAGTCTTACAAGCCCAAAGAGCGAAAAAGAGGATGTGTTGCCAGTTGGATTTGTGATCTCCAACCATCCGTCACAACATGGTTTTTAGAACTTTATTAATGGCCTCAACTTGACCATTAGCTTGCATATAATAGGGTGTTGATTTTTCATGATGAAAACCCATCTTAGCACTTGATTCTTCCATCATCTGATTCTGGAAATGTGATTCGTGATCAGTAACTATAGATTGTGGGACTCTGAATCTTGCTATCACGTGATTGAATAGAAAGAGGGTGGAAGTCTTACCATCCTTTTCATATGTAGGCATATCCTCAGGCCATTTCGTAAAATAATCAACGTCTACAATGATGTAACCATGCCCCCCAGCTGAGGTAGGCTTACAATGCATAAAATCAATCCCCCATTTGGTGAAAGGGACAACGGCAATGACGGGGTGTAACAGAGCAGGGTGGGTTTGATTTTTTGGATAGAAATGTTGCCAGGGTGGGAATTTCTTAACAGCCTCATGACAATATTTAAGACTGAAGGCCAGAAATAGCCAGCACGAAGGGTTTTCTGGGCTGTAGCCATCCCAGAGAGATGACCACTGCATGCTCCAGAGTGTTAGTGATTCAGAACTTGTTCATCCTCTTCAAGAGTAAGGCATCATCGGATAATGGAATCGATACCACGCCTATACAAAGTATCATTCAGGATAAGGTAGTATTTCGCGCAGTGACAAATACGGCGACTATCGTCACGGGATAGAGTGGGCTGAAATATTTGTGTCTGGAGATAAATGATTAAATCTCCATACCACAGATCAGTAGTGCTTATCAGGAACATAAATTCATCCGAGAATGAATCACTGGGATCAGAATCCGTCGAAACACAGGGAATATCACACATCAGCTCAGCAAAAACCAAGGATTTCTTTGACGTGGCCTTGGAAAACTCAAGGTCAAATTCCTGTAGGATGACGATCCATCGGGAATATTTTCCCCCTAGCACCTGACGAGTCAGGATGAAATACATAGGGTTCTAATCTGCCAATACGGTGGTAGTGTGAAACAAGATGTAGTGTCGAAATGTCTGTACATCAATGACCGTGGCCAATGCTAACTTCTCCACACGTGAGTATCGAGTTTCAGAGTCTATGAGATTCTTACTGTTGTAATAGATCACGTGCTCCTGACCATTAGGATTTTCTTGCACCAAAACCATTCCGATGGTAGTAGTGGAGGCTGCAATGTATACGAGAAAATCCCTTGAATAATCTGAGGGGTGTATCATAGGTGAATGGGTCAAAGTGTGCTTATTATTATCAAAGGCGCGTTGGGCTTGGTCATCCCAAAAGAATGGAGTGTTCTTCTTGAGGAGACGCATATACCCATATGTTTTCTCTACAAAATTGCACACGAAACGACAGAGAAATTTTTCCTTCCCCTACAAACTTTGGAGTTCAACAAGGTTGGTTACGACTGGTAGGGCAAAAATAGCTGCAATTTTCAATGGATCTATCCGAATGCCATCCTTAGAAACCACAAAACCTAGGAGATGTCCCGTCTCAACGCAAAAAACACATTTATGCATATTGAGCCGTATATTATAATGACGGCATCTCAGAAAAATATCCCTAAGATGACTAGGGTGGTCCTCTTGTCGCTGTGAATGAGCTGGGAGGTCATCAAGGTACGGTTCCACAATATGTTTGACATCATGAAACGCATAGGACATAGCACGCTGAAATGTATCTCTAGCGTTCTTCAGGCCAAATGGTAACTTCCTATACGCAAAAGTTCCCCATGAGCAAATAAATGATGTCTTGTTCTGGTCGGCGGGCAATATCTCGATCTGATTATAGCAAGAAAATCCATCCATGAATGAGAAGATGACACTTCCAGCACAGTTGTCGATAATATGGTTGATATGCGGAGTTGGAAAGTTGTATTTGGGACAAGCTTTATTCAAATATGTGAAATCGATGTAGACTCTAATAGTCCACTGATTTTATTGACAAGGACAACGTTCGATACCCATTCTGTCAAGGGCACGGGATAAATAAACCCTGCTTTCAGAAGTTTTTCTATTTCAGCTTTGATAGCCGCATCCTTTCGTGTATGGACTTGCCTTATTTTCTGTCTGACAGGTTTAGCTGTGGGATAGGTTTTTATTTCATGGACCATGATAGATGGGTCTATCCCAGGAATTTCTTCATAGGACCAGGAAAAAATATCTCAGAATTCCTTGAAAAGTGCTCTATATGCTTCAGATTCTTCTGCTGAGCAGTTCTTCCCAACGTGAACATGCTCAAGGGTGCCAGGCTTGACTGATATGTCGATTGGATTTGTCTTAGTAATTTTGCATAGATTTCCTTTAGATTCAGTGTTCTGCAACAATATAAGATTTTGAGGAGTATGGACAATATCAGTACTAAAGAGAGATGCAAAATCATGGTCTGCAGAACTAGTGTTGGGGAGGAGTGAGGATCTGTGATGGTGATCCTCCCATATGGATTCATTCGTACTCATGATATCCATAATGGACTCGTCAAAAGGAAAATTCTGGGAGAGATAATCCAGAGTAGGAAGAGAGGGTTCTAACCAGTAGGGCAAGTGGTAGGGATACAAAGCCACCAGATGAAGATCATCAGTGTGGTCATCGGAAAGGTTTTGGACAACGTTGTACATTGCTTCGTGTGGACTCAATGACGTTGACTCAACAAATTTTTTTCCCTTGGGATCATAACCAAACGAGGAAATCATATTTATTATTGTTGTTTCTGTGTTAGGAGGAGCTGACGGGAACACCCCCATAAGGGAAGAATCCTTCAACATGCCTATCCTGATCAACTGGTAAGGAGGAGGGGACTGACCTAACATAGGGATGTTATTCGCCATAGGGGTAGTAACATCCGGCATACAGTAATCAAGATGACCAATTGTTACAATCTTCCTTAGATGTGGAAATTGGAGGGTTCAAAATACCGTCGAGGCGACAACAGTCATGGCATAAAACCAATTTCTTCTTAGTACGAGATTGTAGTCTAGTGGGGCATCCACCACTTCCACTTGAATAGAAACATTTTTCCCCCGAGCTCGATCGAAAGTGATGGTATGAGACCGTGGGGCTGGAAACCTTGTCCGTCAAAGGCTTTTAGGGTCGTTAGTGATTTGATAAGATCGAGAGAGCTGAGGGCTTTCCAACAAGACAGGGACAAAACTAAAGTTGAAGCTCCTTCGTCTAGGACTCTTCTAAAAACCTTTTTCCCAACTACTTTCTTCATGATTTGAAAAGTGAGTTGGTGAGGTAGTCTAGACTTATAGTTCTCGACATTGAAATGAATCAAATTAGTGTTGACCAGGTATAAGGCTCCTAACGCGGTTAACAAGTTTTCGCATTGTGTAGGACAACTTTGGAGTACTTCTAAGGTAAACATTGCACATGGTACCTGAGCGAGATCTTCAATGACGTTATAAAACTGTGTGGCTCAGGAATTAGGGTTGAAGACAGACTTTGTTGTGTAAGACAACTTTGGAGTACTTCTAAGGTAGACATTGCACATGGTGCCTGAGCGAGATCTTCAACGACATTATAAAACTATGTGGCTCGGGCATTAGGGTTGAAGACAGACTTTCTAAGAGTACTCTTGGGTGGACGCAAAATCATGTCAAGATTAGGTTTCTCAATAGTTAGGGGACCATTAGACGAGGACGCAGGAGAACCAATAGGGGGATCTTTATCTGAAGAAGAATTATCTTCTTTTTTATCTGCAGGTTTGTCATAAATATGATTTTGAGTTTGTAAATTAACAGTTTTTAAGGACATCATGTGAATTTCCTCTGTAGAACTAGAATTTCTCTAATTAGACATGTGGCCTATCAGTTGCTGCTAAGAAGGGAAAGGATCAGTGAGGACTGCTGGCATAGGGTTAGTTTTCAAAAATTTATTGATTTCTTCATGACGGGGACACTCCTTCGTGAAGTGATCCCCTCCACACAACAGACATGGATATTTTTCTTTTCTCTTCCCTTTATCATTTTCATCAGTTGTAGGTTTCAGGTTCTCTTGTTGGTTTCCAGGTTTTTTGTTTTTTCCTGTACCCTTCTTTTTATTATTACCAGGTGTTTGCGTACTTTGAATAACATTCACCTCGGTGGAAACCTTGGGAGTTGAAGGAGTAGTAGCATAAGCATTGGGTTGCTTGGTAGGTTTCGCTGCTGACGAGGGTTGGATTGAACCAACCATCCCATCAACAGGAGCTTCTGTTGGTGGCTTAGCAAGATTCGTGCTAGGGCAAGGAGCTTGAGGGATCAAGTCATACAGTGTTTTGGACTAGGAATACACCAAATCTAGGTACTGAGCGCGACTAATATCATGCGCTTTAGTGACAGCACTTCCCATAGCCACATCTCCGAAAATAGGTGGAAACAAGGACTTCATAAACCAATAAGCTAAGAGTTGGTCCAGGATGGGAGCTTTAATGAGCCTTCTCCACCTTCTCAACTCATGGATGTGATCTGATATGTGTGTGGAGGTGTTTTGACACAGAGAGGTTAAAAGGTCTATACCCATTTTATAACAAATGGGTAACTGAAAGTGTGTGAGTAAGACAGTTGCCAATGCACTAAAATCCACAAACGAATGTCGTGGAAGTTCAATATACCACTTCGCGGTCGTACCGGTCAAAGTGCGCTGGAAGAGTCTCAATCGAATAGAATCGTCCATCAAGGAGTTGGATGAACACCATAGATGGAAAGTCATAACGTGATTTTTGGGATCATCTCCTTGCTTACGATCAAATTTTTGGATGTCCGATGGCAACTTTATTGGAATTGCATGCCATGAAGGATTGTATTGGATGGGGTCATTAATCAACTTGGACAGATCGAGTAAGTCCAAAGTTGCTAGGAAAGGTAACTAACGATTGGGTTCCATGTACTGGTAATATTGATAAGGCATGTAACCACTAGTAGGGCCGTAGGTTGACTAATATATAGGTTGTTGAAATGTCTGATGAGATGATGTACTTCCCAAATATTGACTTCGAGGGTTAGGGATGCTAGAGCCACCAGAACCATTAGGCCTGTTAGGACCATTAGGAGGAGGTCCTTTAGGACCTCTGGGACCACCAAGAGGAGGGCCACTAGAACCCCTAGGACCACCAGGAGGAGGGCCACTAAAGCCCCCAGGACCACCAGGAGGAGGGACGCCAGAACCCCCAGGACCACCAGGAGGAGGGCCACCAAAACCCCCAGGACCACCAGGAGGAGGGCCGCCAGGGCCCCCGGGACCTTCGAGGGGATAACCGCCAAAGGTGGCCGTCCAGCACCGTCCGCAGTGTAAATAGTTATTCCTCCCATCGCCAGCATATAAGACCAGCTGGGTTTCCCCCACGGTGTAAAAGTGTTCCTGGGGTATGGAACTCCAGTATAAGAAATTCCGAACTACAGGTTGTGCCATTGAGGGCTGACCTGAACTTGAAGGGGGGTTTACCAAGTTTATGTTGGTGGGATGGACATATACTGTGGATTGTTCTACAACAGAGGTTTGCCTATTATTTGTAACAGTTCCATTAGTGGTTAACATAGGTCCCTCCGGGGGTTTCCCCTCGGTGTTAGAAGGTACTGACACTACTAGAACTGAAGGTTTCCCCCTAGCCATAGAAAGTATGGGATGACTAGAGACAGACCTAGAATTCAATGCTGCAAGGGAAAAATTAGAGTTTTGACCTGGATTGTGAGAAGTCTCACCATATACTAGATGACCATCAAAAGAATTTTTAATTTCAGAGAGACGCCAAGGATCCGTATTAAGGGGGAGAAGAGACGAAAGAGGTTCTTTATGAGGTATCGGGGTTGCTAATATTGCATCTAATATCTGCATTCTATCTTGAAAATCACACACATGGTGAATAGAGGCTTGGATTTGTCTATATTCTTATTCACCCGGTGAATATTGTACAGGAGAGGGCCTATTTTCCCCAAACCAGGCAATGGCCTGCCCAATAGAAGTTCTCCACAATGGAGCATCCGGGCCATACTCAGGTGGAATGAGACTGTCGGCACGACCTTCCATATGCAAATGAAAGGAAGTATTAGCCATAGGAGGTTGTTGAACCAAGGGGTTTATATAAGAAGTGGATTGGTCTCCGCTTTCTACAACTATATTTTCTTCCTCGTGAGAAGTAGTTGCAGTTCCTTGGTCGATGGCTTCCATTGGACTTTCTCTTGTAACAGGAGGAAAATAGGGTGGCAAGCCCTAATTCCTTCTGGATCGTCTCAACCGAAACTCAGCCGGGTTGGTATCAGTTACTAAGCTAACCTAGGGTCTCAAAGCTAATAACACACAGAAAACTTTATCCTACTCAATCTATAGGCCAACATGCAAACTTCAATGATAGGAGGAGCTCAAATAGTCGGTCTCTCACCAGGATTGTCAAGTAGGTGCAAGTTGCAATATACCACAAGGGTACATGTGTAGTAATCTCCCCGAACGTTGTTTTTGGTGTATTGATCCACACAAGACGGCCAAAGGGTTTTTCTCGGATGGATAGGGTATCCTAGTGGGGTCTCCCGATATACGCAAGGTACGTGGGAGCTCAAAACTGTAGTGGTGTTTTCTAATGCACAACCGTTCACAAGGTGCCTTCTGATATACAATTGAGTACGTGAAGTACCTTTCTATATACCTCAAGGGTACGTGAAAGGGCATTCAATATACCGACTGTACGTGGAAGAACTGCGTGAGTCCTGGTTTGTAGTGCGTACAAGTAACACCAGCTCCTACGTTTAACGATGCCCAAACATGTCTCTATCCTATCACTCAAATTTCTATACAATTTTTAGGCCTAAATCTACTGTTAATTAATTTTAAAGTGGACGGTTAGGTGAATGCATGAGATTTTGACAGAAAAATTAAAACCATGCAAAGATGAAATGCACATTCATTCACTTTACCATTCAGATTATGCCTAATTACAAGAAGGAGAGAGATTCTTTTTCCTTTCAATTTTGCTTTGAAACCAAAAATTTTCTCAAACAACTCTTGAATCGAGAAACAAAACAAGCAACACACTCCAAACTAATTTTTTGAAAGTAATCAGATGGGATAGAGTCTCTTTTCCTAAAAGAAAAATAACCAACACTCAATATGCATATGCCATCTATTTTTTCAATTTTTATCTAAAACATGGAAAGATCTAACTTAATCAATATTTTTTCTTTTGATGAGATAATGATGCAAAAGAGACAAAAGAACAAAGGAATCCTGAAAGCCTATGAAGCTAATCATAGATCCAGTGAGTTAAGCTCGTTAAGAACAATGACCTAATCTCAACAAAAAAATTCCTTTTTTAAAGCAGAAAATAAGTCTCCCACTAACTCTATGGAAAAACTAGAACAAGAAAAGGATCAAGCAGCCTTTCTTTTAGCCTTTATCAATGAGCGAAAAGAGACCTAACGGAAACATCACTTTCAATTATTCCTTTCAAAATCAAAACCAACAAGCATGGAAGCAATGAACAATAAACAAGCCTAACCTAACTATTGGATTTTTCAACCAAACAAGCTCTTACCACCAAAAAATCCAACCATGGTCACTCAGATTTATACAAACAAACCTTGACAATACAGGGATGAAAGCAAAACCAAAATCTATTTTTGCAAAAATTCAAAAAACAAGGTCTGGAACAAGGCCTACCTGGCACCGCGCTAAAGGGGTCATTGATAGAGCAGTTTTTGATGCAGCACCGCTTCTTGCTTTCTCAACTCAGGCAGTGGCACCACCTATGGGTTACTGCATTCAGGAAGTGGCACCGTGTATTGCCCACAACGCATGAACAATTCCCTGTAAAAATACATAACACAAGGAGAGCGAAAAATTCAAGTTAGAAGTTGCAAAAACACTACCAAAACTGATGAATCAACAGTAATACAGAGCATATAAAGTTAAGGTGGCCTAGATTTGAAGAGATCTGATGATTTCAAACCAAAAATTCACTAATTTAGACAGTAGATCTAGCTAAAAATATTGAATACTGGAGCTTGGATTTGGACAAGTGTTTGAAAACCGAGGAAGATCGTATCAACTGAAGCTTGTAGTCCCCAGCGGAGCCTCCAGATTTGTTAACAGGAATATCGCACCTTCTGTGGACAGAAGTTGTTCCTCTGGTCTGAATGGTTCAGATCCAGAACAAATGAGTTACAACTAGGTCGTAAGACTTTCCTTAGAAGATATGAATGCCTGGAATAAGATCTCTGATGAAAGACCTGCATAAACACATCCAACACACAACAACATCAAAGATACCAAAAAACTATCCATAGATCTATATCAGTGGATAACGAATCTGATAATACACATGTGAGATTATAACACAACAGATATATGGGAAAGAAACCAACTTTGCATTAATAGATGAATAAAATATCTTACAGCCTTTTTTCCTTAGCATCGATGCACTCCTTCACAATACTAACATCTCATCCTCAAGAGCTCCAACTTGCTCCTCTATGCTCTCTAATGGATTAGGCCAAGATGTTAATTCAACAGCATAACTTTACTCTTTTCTTCTCCCTTCAACCATGAAGTATGAGCCTAGTTTTATAGGGCTCAACGGGATAGGAATGGTTGAGAAATAGGTGGGTGAGGTGGCCATGAGATCCCCAAAGCATGGATCTCGAGCTTAATTGACCCAGGTGAGTAGGGATAAGGCTAGCCACAAAGCTTTTATTCTAGAAGCTTCGTGAAACCTTCTCTTTTTCACTTTTTACCAAGGGTGCCACTTATAATCCCTTATGACAGAGCGGTTCAAGGTGAGAACCATGCCAAAGACAAAGGTTAAAGGCGGTGGCGTCACCTGTCTTCCAAATGACTCAGGCGGTGTTGTATAAGGTACCTCTTTTCAACTTAAGGGTAAGAGTGGTCCTGGAGTTTTGTATGTAGAATCAACATCCAGAGCACTGTTTTCACTTCAATGTTGGGATTTTAGGGCAAATAGAGGTGTTAGAGGTCTTATCACATGCTGGTGACAGGATTTGTGTATAACATGAATACCTATTGCAGTGGGAGTTTTCTAAAACATTTATTTATAGTTAGAACATATAACATTATAGATAAGTAAATTCATGCATTATAGATAAAATTGTAATTCGATGAAAGTTAAGAAAACAAAGGGTCTGAGGAAGGTTAGTTGGATAATGGTAAATCTTTGCAAAAAGATAAAGGTGATGTGTATTTGGCCTCCACGTGTACATAGTTGAATCGTGACTCTTGGTTGATCGAATCTGATGTGCCATATCATATGAAACCTCACAGAGAATGGTTCTATGAGTATGAGAACCTCGATGGTGGCGATTTCCTATTGGGAGATGATTCACTGTCCATGATAGTTTGACGGGGTAAAGTTCAAATAAAGTTGAAAGATGGAAGAATATGAATACTTTTAGGAGTACTGCATATCATAGGTTTGGCTTGAAAACTAATCTTGGTTAGTAAGATGGGGAATGTAGGTGTGCAATTTGTATTTGAGATACATGTGTGCAAGATGGTGCGAGGAGAAATGGTATTGATGAGAGGATTTTGGACTAGAACCTTGTATAAAATATTGGGAAGGACATACACTAACAAATGTGCTAATGTGGTATGTCCTAATTCTAACATCATATATTCTTGTCTAGTCGGCTTGACCATGTTGTGGCATAAACATATGGGACATATAAGTGAGAAATTTCTTTGTGATATGCACAATAAAGGTATGGTTGAATATCTACTAGACTATTTTGAAGAAGTTCACTTTTGTGAACATTGTATTTATGTTAAATAGAGTCAAGTAAGGTTCTCATCCAATGATTCTAGTGCTAATGAAATACTGGAGTTAATACATAATGATGTATTTAGGCATGTGTCAATCTCTTCACTATGTAGATATCAGTATTACGTTTATTGCAGAGACAATTTCTCCATAATCACATGGTTGTATTTTCTAAGGAATAAATGTGAGGTTTTTTAGAAGTTTCAAGAGTTCAAAGCTATCATGGAAAACCATACTAGTAAAAGGATCAAGGTGTTGATAGTTGATAAAAGAGGAGAATTTTGTGGGAAGGTGTTCGACCAATTCTGTACACAACATAGTATATCTTGACAAAACACAACTCAATATATGTCGCAAAAGAATGGAGTAGCTAAAAGTATGAATCTAACACTAATGGAGAAAGTGAGGAGCATGATCTCTGGTGTAGGAATAGCACAAGAATTATAGCAAAAGGTAGTAAACATAGGATGTTACTTAGTAAATAGGTCTTCATCAATGGATATAGTTAACAAGACTCCATACAATGCATGGGCTAGTAAAAATCCATCTCTTACACATCTCAAAATTTTTGGGTGTGAAAGGAGAAAATAACCAAACTCAACAACAAGTCAAAGAGATGCATCTTCATTGGATACAAGGATGGAGTGAAAGTATATAAGTTGTGGAATCCAATCACAAGAAAGGAAGTTTATAGTAGATATGTGATATTTATAGAAGTCAGAGGTACTTCTAGGGATGAATAGGTTACAAGAGAAAAAATATATAAGAAAGATTTTGAAATGAATGACGAAAATCTAGATTTAGGTGAGTCGATTGAATCTGACTAAGAGGTGGAAAAAAAGACTCTCTAGATGTCAAGAGGCCTGGTTGAGTAAGGAAACAACCATAAAGGTATAGTCCAACCAAATTTTACTTTGCATTTGTATTATCTGTCGTTGAAGATGATCTGAAGTTGGGAAAGGAAGTAATCAACTTGACAAAGGGTAAAATTTGGAAAAGGGGCATGGAAGAAGAAACAGAGTCCCGAAAGAAGAATGAGACATGGGATCTAGTCACATTACCAAATAACGAAACCCATCAATAGTAAGTGGGTGTTTAAGAAAAAATTGAATATATGAGGGAAATTCGAGAAGCACAAGGTCTATTGGTAGCGAAAGGATATTCCCAAGTTGGGAGAGTTTATTTTGGTGATATTTTCTCTCCTATGGCCAAGCTAAATTCCATAAGGGTACTAATGTATTTAGCTAAAACATTTGATCTTGAGATAGAAAAGATGGATGTAAATACAAAATTTCTTCAATATGGTGATATTGAATAAGAAATCTATATCAAGCATCCTAAAGTTTTTAAATTGAAAGAAGAAAATGAATTGGTATGCAAGATCAAGAAGTCTCTCTATTATCTAAAACAATCACTGAGGGTGTGGTATCAGAAGTTTGATATGTATATCTAGTAGCTGGTATTTATGAGAATTCAAGTTCATCACTATATTTATGGGAAGAAAATCAGTGGTCATTTCATATATGTAATGTATGTCAACAATATGTTGTTGGTTAGAAATAACATGGATATGATTAAGGAGGTAAAATTGCAATTGTCCTCCAAGTTTGACATGAAGAATATTGGAGAAGAAAAATTCACTCTTGGAATGGAAATTAAGAGAGATCAAGCAGGTAGAAGGCTCTGGTTAAGACAGAGAAAATATGTTGGGACAATTTTGAAACATTTAAACATGCAGTAGAGTAGACCAGTCAAGGTCCCTATTCCTGTGAGAGTCAATATATCTATTTAAAAATGTCCCAAGACACAAGAAGAAATAGAGTACATGTCACATGTTCCCTATGATATTGTTGTAGGTAGTCTAATGTATGCTATGTTCTGTACTTGACCTAATATTGTCCATGCAATGGGATTATTGAGAAGATACATGTTGACACCTGAAAAACAACACTAGATCATAGTCAAGAGATTATTCGAGAGTCTATGTGGCATGATAGATTATGAATTTTGTTATGGAGGAAAACCTAAGGACAACAAGGAAATTAATGTACATGGATTTTTCAATTCCGACTAGGATGGAGATGGAAACCGTAGATGGTTGACCAATGGATATGTGTTTAATCTATTCATAGGTGCAAATAGTTGGATGAGTAGGAGGAGGACATTTGTTGCGCTGTCAACTATTGATTCTTAATACATTGAAACTACTCATGCATGTAAGGAGGTTTTTGGTTTCATATATTGTGTTCAGACGTTGAGTTTGGTTATCGTGCTATTAGGTTGGATTGTGACTATCAAAGTGAAATATCCCCTAGCAAAGAACCCAACATATCATTCAAACAAAAATCATATTGATGTATAATACCATTTTGTGAGATTAATGGTGGAGAACTGGAAGGTGTTACTAGAAAAGGTAGACACGGTGAAGAATGTTGTAGACCCATTAACCAATTTGGTGAGCACTGAGAATTTTTCTTGTTATAGGGAAATTATGGGATTTTTATTCCTACTTAAGTACTGAACTGGAGTTCTAAACCTCATGTTTATGCAAAGAAGACAATAAATGGTAGACTATTGGGAGTTTTATATTTTTTTGCATGTAAATCGAATGCAAAATCTTATAGTTGATTGGTATAAGTTGACTAGAGTCGAAGGTCAAAAGATAGTGGAATTATGGTCTATTGACCAACTAGTATAGTTATTTGGTCAAAGAAAATGACTGGTTGAAAAGAATTCAACAAAATGAACAGAATCGTAATAGGTGATCATTCAAGGTTGACCTAATGGATTCGACTATAGCAAAATAACTGAAAGTGCTTAGGAAGTTATGAAATGCCATTAATATGTTTTTGGTTATATTGCATCTATAAATAAGGTTTAATGGATATGAAAATAGTGGTATGATTGAATGTAATGAAGTATCCTTTGTGGTAAATCAAATCACGATTGTAAACACACATTATGAGTGCTTGATTAATAAATGAATGGTGACCTCATTGGTTTGTTGGTTTTCCCTCAAGAGACTGGTTTCCAGGGTAACTTATGTGTAATGTGTTGATGTGTAGTATGCCATTTTTTTATGTCTAATGTGTTAAACTATATGAATCAAATTGATGTCCTATTGTAATCGGTATTAGAACCAGCAGTTTCTAGGGTAAATGTCTATGTGTTGTGTGTGTGAACCATTGTTATTCCTTATGTTTTATATTCTATTTGGTATTTATTTTCTTATACATGTTTATCAAACTCTTCACTCCCCAACATTGTGAAATACATGTCCAACACTATGCCATAGAATAAAGAAGATTCCATATTAAAATATCAATAGTTTGTCCTTATTTACACCTGATCATGGTATCTATATAATGCCAGTCCAAATTATCCTTGACGTCCTTCTTACAAACCATGTATATAGAAGGAACCTACACTGCTAACAACATTATCAGGTCAATTTCGAGCACCACAAATCAACTTGGAAACATGTATTTAAACCATGGGACTTTTCTTTGTGACAAAAAACTATTGGAGTGGGATGGAACAACACATCCTATGGGAGAACCACCATAGCTTATAGTCATCCATATCATGTTTATTGTGGATTATAGGTATCCAATACCTCATATGTATGCCTCTTCACTTCTTATGGAGTACCACCTCATTGTCGTCCTTATGCCCCCTTCCCACAAGATGCCCCATAAGCACCCAACCTTCTCAATGATCTATTCTCTCTACCAACTAGTCATCCCCATCCAACAACAATCTAGTGCAACCTTCTTCTTTCCGATAGGGTCAATATTTTGTTCAAAACAACCCTCCCTACCCACCTCCTCAACAACAAGAAAACAAAGGGGAGAAGAAGAAGGTTCAAAATAACCAAACTAATAACAACTCAAATAACAAGAATTAGAATCAAGTAGAAGGGGGAAACCCACCAAATAACTTTAACAATGTTGGGGGGAATAATTATCCCAATAACTATTGCAACATGCATATTAGGACAAAGAACTAACTCAAAACAAGCTATCCCTAATCTCTCTATAGTGTTTATAAACATTACAACCATCATTGTCAAAAGATATATGAGTTTTAGTGTATGAGAGCCTTGAGGGGTAACTAAAACTGATATCACCCACTCCCACAAGAAACATTCAAGATGCTAAGTGCGTCCATGAGGGCGAGTCTCGAGTCAAGTGTTGTCACCTAATCATGACTCCTCCATTTAGGCCACTCCTAACGAAGCCAAGGAGGGTAGTCCCTAAAAGAGTTATTAAGGTTCTTTTGATTTTAATGGTTTACGGATTAGATAGTTTGTTAGGAGTTTATTGAATGAAAATACTGGAGCAATATAAACTGCTAAAATAAATCTTAATTCAATAGCATGAGATAAGACAACATTCACAATATGAAATAACTTTAAAGAAAATAAGATTTGTAAATGAACCAGTGCCAAAAGGCAGTCGAATAGTTGTTGTTGATGTAATGGAAAATGTTTTGCAATTTGTTCTTGGTTATTTTTAAAGTTATTAAGGATGAATTAAGTTAAGGGGGAAAGGGGATTCCCAATATACCATGAGGTACTAGGAATATGTCCAGATTCTGAGAAGAGCAGTTCCGCACAGGAAAATGTGGGCTAGATGGAATCGTGGTGGGGTGTTCAACACTACACCAGCAAGGATGTAGCCTAACGAGACCCCACAGTCACTTTCTAGTTATTCATGCTTTCCCTAAATAATTTTCCCACTGTTCCTCAGGTTTGTTACGCCGGATTTTCGTAATGTTTGAAGGGTTGTAACTTTTATTAATGTGAGTTTGATCAATTAAATGTGAGGAATTAATTAGTTTGGATTCCTGCTTTTGATTATCGCAAAGCTCGGGGTGAACCTGCGATGGGCAAGATCATACACCAGAATGGCAAATTGTTGATTCCAATTTGTATTGTAAGACAAGAAAAATAAAAGTTGTCAGAGTAATAACTACGAAAAGGAATATATTTTCCCCAAACGAGCAATTTCTTTGGGTAATCTAGTAGATCAATGTCAAGTTAGTTATACAATGAAGTAAAAATAAAGATTGATTGTGTTATAATCAAACTAAAACTAAAGTTAATATAAAGACTTGCAAAAAGTAAATAATCACACAATGGGAAGATACAGGCTTCCCCCAAATGGGGGAAGGGGGTTGTGGGAGCTGTAATCCCACTTGCTCTTTATTAACTTTTATTACAATGCTTAAAAGAAAAAGAAATGTCTTTTGACCCTTGCAGAATGGGTCAAAAAGGATTACAAATTTCTTAGGGTAAAAAGGGAATGAAGGAGGGGGATGGTAGATGGATTGTGGGCGCCCTGGATGGGCCAAAACTTGATTTTTCGACAGCACCTCCCTCTCTTTTTCCTCCGACGTGCTAAAAACCAGCAAGCTAATATAATTAGAAGATGGTGATATGCACAAAAAAACAAATAATTTTTTTTGAGTTTTGGTACTTAGAAATTTTTTATAAGTATAGATACCAAAACAACAAGCATGGATCTAGTTTGTTGACTACTCACTCTAAGGATTGTACCATTCAAATTTTTAGTCTTGGAACATTCAATATAGTGATATTTCAACCGTTACAATAAAGTACGTAAGTGTGGTATCATAATTCAAAGCAACTACATGAAATTAGATTTAGAAAAACCTCCACTTTCCTTCCATGTGGCCATGAAAAATCTATAAATAAAGGCCTCTTCCTTACATTTTGATAAGTTCAAGGTGTAAGGTTACATTGCATACGTTAACCAAAGATTATAATCCCCGTAATTCAATCAAACCCATTGTGATTCATGGGGGTTATTCTTCACATATTTCTCCTTCATTAATCATTTCATAAGGAGAAATGTTGCTCCAATCATTTCTAGGCCATTGAGAGAGTATTAAAGAGGACAACACCTCCCAGGAAAGATATGGGAGACGACAATCATCACTCCATCAAGGTGAAGTCTTTATTTTTTACAATCTTTTTCTTAATTCAATATTAATAAAATATTTAGTGTCTTCCCCATTCCCCGTAGATAAAATGTTTTTCAAATGGGTGCATGTCTCTTCTTTTGAATATATTCTAATCTATAAAACTTTACTAGAAAATCACAATGTTATTGTCAGTGTGTGTAAAGGTATTTAAGGTTTCTTTTAGACATTGGTATACATTTTGTTTACTCCACATTTGAGCCAACTTACCTTAAATTTTGTCTCATGGCTTACATCTATATTATCTTTCATATTTTTCTTATTATAATTTGCGTGGGAAGATAGTTTAGATTGTTTTTTCTACAACTCACATTTAAAATTTTTATGTCTACCTCTAGTATATCCAACTTACTCATTGTTTCCTTTTGATACACATAATGTTTCCTTTTGGTACACAAATAAAGAAAATCTAGTAACACTTGCACTAGCCTCCGAAAGCACACCAGTCTGGAAAATGTTTGTGGGTAATCAATAATAACTGAGTAACAATTTTTAATTAGTTTAACAGGCTCGTGTGATTTGCTTAATGGAGGGTTGCAGCATAGGTGGCTGGAACAACTAGCAAGTTTAAGGTCGTAATGCAAGTGGTCATACGGTTATCATAGTATAATCAACATGGAATAGCAGCAAAGGTGAACACTAGTAGCGGGTTATAAATTACTCTCTATCATGGTGGGTCATGTGGTAAATCCATGGCTGATCCCTCACTCCTTTTGGTACAAATCCCCTATTGTAGCGCTCAAAATGCATCGTACTGTACATTATAGTTTGTGTCATTTTTCAAACAAGCAAGGTTATTTTGGTTTTTAATCAATTAGAGGTATCTCATTTAAGTGCAAAGCATGCACCATATAATAAGATCAAACAAATATAGGATAGAGTGATCAATTCAACGATCTCAATGGTCAAGGAACCACAAAGCATATGTTGCATGTAGCATTTGACGAGTAATTGTAGTATTTAGCGAGGTCCAGAGGGCTCGACCGAGGTAGGAGGGAGAAGATTTTAAGCGCTTATTTACAGGTATGACCTGCCCAAGAAGTATCATAAGCATAAGCATAGCATGACATTTGGGATAAGGAGTTTTCAACCCCTCCATGTATTATTTGACGAAAGATTGTAGTATTTGACGAGTAAAGGTCATAGATAGATTCCTTGCTAGGTTTATAAGAGTCCATTTGAAAGGGTAGTATGCATGGAGGAACTATATATGTCCAGAAAATAGATCCGGTGGTGGAATGATATGTCTAGGCAAGATGTCTGTTGAGCAAAAGCTAGTTGCCTGACTATTCTATATAATTCGAACCTATAGAATGCAGTGAGAATAAGGGTCATTTGAAGTTATTAAATAAAAATGTGTTCTGAGTGTGTTTGAAGAAAGCCCCCGATATATTCCTTATTAGGTTTAGAATTAATTCTAATGGGAAATTGAGAGTGATAAGGCAGCCTGTTAGTGGTAAATTTCCCTTGGGACCTAGTAATTTGGAGAGTTCAAACCTTCGCCCAGATAGTCATCCTGGTTAAACAAACCCTGGAAGCAAGCATACTTTCACTAACACAGGGTAAAATCCCTTAGTTACAACCTTACTACCAAAGGAAAAGGAATATTATTCTACCCGTGGGCAGGGTTGAATTACGTTCTATTACCCTAGGAATTAATAGGCTAGGACACATACTACCCATGGCTAGTCACCTACCTTTCATGGCTATATCCTTCAGTTACTTTATACTAATAGAATGCTGGAAAAACTACCACCAAGACACCCGGTTACGTGGGATTCCACTCATTTTATATATCCTATTCGGAAGGTTTATCCCACTGAACTATACGCCAAGGGTTTAACCGGGAAAGCAACCTATAACCACTTCATAAAAAGTGAAGCAAGGCACATAGCTACGAAGGGATTTATCAGTTTAGGAAAGTTCTGGTATAAACCTATTAAATTGCCATTTTATTGCACTCTATGGCCACTTTGTTACCTGAGAAGGGGATAAACCAATCTATATACTTCAGACTTCCTAATCGTCATAAAATACACCACTATACTATAGAAGACATAAATATATTATTTCCAACTTATACAATATCTCAAGAGGAATTATACTTACCAAAAAAACCAAAGATACAAATGATTCATCTTCATACCTAAATACAAATATATAGGCTTGTCTTTCCTGTCTCTAACTAAAGATAAAAGACCTAAAACGATACTACTTCCTATAACACCTATTTATTAAATTCTATTTTTATCCTTATCAGACTAAGTATTTCCTATCCAATCCTATAATATAAATAATTCCTATCTTATTGAATCTTAGAAGACTTTCTAACTTATAATATAATACACAAACAACATCATAAGTCTTATTCCTTTCTACTTCTCATACTTTATCTATATATAAAGACCTAACTCACCTTATCACTCTGAAGTAAAAACTCCTATTCTTTCTATTCATACTTACTAATATAAATAAAATACAAAACTTATTATCTTTCCTAAGCATCTTTCCTAATAATAAAAAATCCTACTTAAACTATATTCTATTTATTAATATTTATACCTTAAACTAACTATAAAAAAAAATCCTACTTGTCAAACTCCTCAGACTCCTCTTTATTTATGTACTAAGTAACAATTTGGTTTTCAGATCAAGGGTGCGGCATAGGAATTTCCCTCATGTCATGGAGAAACAAAAAGATTACCTAAGTTGTTCATTCGGCGGTGTCCCTATTAGTAGTTCATATTGAGTAGTTCCTATAGCTACTCGAAACATGATGGAATTACCTATGCTAACCCAACCTTAGTTCTTGGGCATCTCCTATATTAGACACAGTCCAAAAAGGGAACACCGTTTGGCTATTAGTGAGAACGAGTGAGACCAATGGGAACACCAATTTTGGGACTCTGTTTCTTAGTCTTTGTAGTATTCTCCACTTTGTATTTTGGGGACCCTATACAACATGAGCTTTATGTTGGAGATTGATTCTCTTTGCAATAGGACGAGATGGCTACAAGCACGGACAAAGCAACAACCATACAACGAATAGGCAATTACCATACAAATAGATTTCTCATATATTGTTTCTAAAGGGTTTTTCTTAGATATTTGTGATACCGGTTCTTAGTATTAGATACTGGATACGACTACTTGGATAATATTTGCAAGTTACTTACCTATCTATTTAGATTCGAGTATAGGTTCATTCAGCAACAAGTGGAGGAGTTGTTCAAGTGGAGATCAAGTCAGCTAGTGGAGTTGATGTACCTATTCATTTTTTAAATAGCTATCTTTCAATATTCAACTAGCTCTCATCTCATGTTGTTGATAAAGGGATCTCATGTTCTGTTTCAAGGGATTGAACCCCGAGTGGGAAAATCGATCGGGGTTTCAACTTGGTAATCAAATAATAAAATTTCTTAATGCCTAGCTCCAAATATGAGACTCATTTTTAGACCAACCAAGACCTATTTAGTCAGCTTGGATCAAGGAAGCAAGTTGGGACTGCTATTACTATTCATAAAGTAAGTCAGGAAGTTGGGACTGCTCCTATTGCTATTAATCATTGACTATTTACTAGCGAGATCTTCACTATGAACTACTAAAATTATTAGTATTAAAATTAGCAAAAAAAAATATGGGGTGCACCGTTTAAGAAAAGAACTTACATATTTTGTCTCTTGAAAGTAAGTATTAATCTATATACAATGCATGTTGTAACCGGCTCATTATTACCTTATAACTTTTATTAGGCTTTGGTATCTTTTTGGTTTGATTGTAGTATAGAGAGGAAGAAGTATTTAGAGTATGAAAGATAATAAGTTAGTCTTTTTAGTATTATATAGTTTGGATTATGATTTAATATTATGAGGGTTAGTAATAACTAGTTAGTCTTTATTATATACGTTAGTTAGTTATATCTATTTAGTATAAGGAGGAATAAATAGACTTATATTGCTTTTAAGTTAGCTTTATATTAACAGTTTAAGCCTGGTAGAGCTATTCCTCCCTTCAAGAGAACAGAGCTATAGCGAATAAATGGTAAAGCTAGGAGGTCAAGCTAAGGAACCAAGGAGAGAGTTACCACCCTTAATTAGTATCGTTATTCCATAGGTCATCCTCAGGATTGTAGGTTAGCTAGTTACCCGTAGCATCAAATCTCACATGCTTCCATTGTCAGTAGTCTCCTTCCCCGGACAACCTCATGAAATAGATAGCGTTTTCCAATCATTCCTGTATTTCAAAATACATTGGTACGCACTGAGCCAAGAACCCCTGCCATGCCCAGAATTACCTCACCGTATGGATGAAAATATTGCATACTTTCACTTTAATACAGGGAGAAGGGCTACATACCGGATGATTTCCTTATCTCCCCAATCCGCAATACTTTAAAGGAGTGATAACTTAAGCTTTAAAGCATACTACTTCATATTACCTCTCATATACCCACTAAAGAGGTCAATCCAAGTCTTTGCTTCCTTGGGTGGATGAAGGATATATTATTGTTGTAACGTCTTCCACCATTACTTTCTTCTTAATAACTTCAAGAGGTTTCTTTTCCTACTACCCATTTTGTTTAAATTACAAATATCTCTCCACTAGGAGGCCGCCCAAAGGGTCACCATTAGAGCAAGTCACCCAACCTTATACTGTTACTTTACAGTATGCTCTGTTCTTTAAGGTAAGGTCCTAGAGCAGAGAATGAACCCTTATAGTATAGCTAGTAACCATAGACACCTTGATACTCATACTTTATGGTATTAAATTCAAGTCAAGGAAGGTACTAGGATCTTAACCCTATTTTATAAAATATTGGGGCATAATATCGGGTCGAGCCATTAGAGGAAGATTGGCTTCAGATTGGCTACATTTTAGTACCCTGGAAAGTATATGCAGTACGCTTCCTTGTAGGTAGGCTTCTTTACCTTAGTAAGAGTGTCTGTAGGTATATGTCAGTATTCCCTTCCCAGTTAATTACTTCATTGTAGGCTTATTCCTAGTTATAGTATCATTCCAAGAAAGTAGCAGCACGAGGGCCCAGCCCATGAATCATCTAGAGATAGATGCCCACCAGCCCAACAACACCAAGTGTAGGAGGTAGCATCTCATTAAACCAAGATAGGATAGAAGCCTCAGTTTTAGGTGTAACAGTGGATTGAGTCTACTTTCTTTATCTAAGCATGAGTAAGTAGATATATATAGTTTGCTACATTAGTGAGCGAAAAATTATTATGCAAAAGGTTATTCGGTACATTCTATAGATGTAGCAGTTGGAGTAGCAGGCAGGAAAGGCAAGGTCCAAAGCAGCAGAAGCTTATACACCACCAGCAGTTTATAAGGCAAAGCAATTACGCATATAGACCAGCCCAATTTAGTAGGGTTATGCGCGGCGCTATCTGCATGCTTAAGAAAGTGAATCAGTTTACTAAGTTGCAATTACAAGCACACATTCAGTTTATTCTGCAAAAGATACAATCCCACCAGACGCAGATGCTAGGCTATCAGTTTAAACACCCATTTAGCAGTTTACCAGGTAAAGCCCGCTGCATTCCTTTCAATTCGAAAGACCATTGAACTTGTGCAATTTACATTATTTATCCAACAATTGAAACAACAGCGTCACTAGTTTGGTTTATATGGTTAAACCACCATAATTTCACACCATATAGTAGCAAGGGCATGAGAGATAGAGACAGTTACATAACGTAGCGGTTCCAAATAAATTCCCTCATTTTCCATTCCCTCACCAAAAGACTAGGTTCATCTTTACTAGGTAAGGTCACCAATTTCCTAGGGTGATTATCTCCTTCTGTACAAGGGAAATGATGCCACATTGTTTAAACCTTAAGATTTATCATAGTTATAAAATGCTCGTATTAAAATGAATTATATATATATATATACATATATATATATATATATATATATATATATATATATGAAAATTTCAATTGGCTTCATGTTAGCTTATCTCACTCTCAATTTTGTAGCTCCGGGAATAGGTGACGTAAGATACATCAACTTAAATTCGTCATTTATTGATATATTTACAAGTTTATGTGCTCAAAATTGTATTTTCTCATTTATTTACAGTAAAGAAATTTATGGCATATATTATGTCTCCTGCTTATGTCCATGTATAGTAGGGACATATAGCGAATGCACAAGGGCATTAGCAGTTGCAATACAAGGACAATTATTCAAAAAACAAAATCCCTAGGTTCTTTGTAATGTTGATCATTTGTTGAGATATGTTAAATCCGAAATGATTGTCATCTTGGAGTAATGATAGATTGGTGATAGCAGTGACATCGGCCTGGTAGGCTTGTTGGAATGTGCCCCATCCATGGGAAATTGGTTGAAGTCTGGGGCTAATGTCATCTAGTTCTTTAGAAGTTCATAGACATGCCATGTCACATTGTCCATGTTTATGGGCTTCAATGTTGTGTTCAGTGCAGTTTCTTGGGATTTTAGGCTTATTTTCATGGAGTTTATTTGTTGTTCCTAGTTTGGTCGAGGTTTAAAGGTTTTCCATTTTGGCTTGTTTCTCGTGTGTTTGGGCTTCACTCTCCATTAGTGTAATGCATCCAGAGCCAACAATTGTGTACAATAAATGCTCGTTCATGCGTTGGGA
Organism: Pseudotsuga menziesii; assembly: GCA_001517045.1. Classification (NCBI taxonomy): domain Eukaryota; kingdom Viridiplantae; phylum Streptophyta; class Pinopsida; order Pinales; family Pinaceae; genus Pseudotsuga; species Pseudotsuga menziesii. The sequence continues at coordinate 341,366 of LPNX010867456.1, forward strand.
TTGGGATCTTAATGGGTCCACAGAGATTTTAATGTTTTATATGGTGTTGGCAATTTATCTTGCTGGTGTTTTTTTTGCAATTGGCGGGTTCTTTGGTGTGTCTCGGTGTTCTTTTGGTGTTAGTTATGGTGCATTTGGTAAGTAACTACGCATTTGTTTTCTTGAGTAGTGAAAAATGGAGTCATGTGTTCAGTGCTTTAGACGAAAGGTGTTTGGCTATTCGGGTTGCTTGGGTCATGTATTATGGAGTGGTTCTAGCTATTACATTCGATATGATATTGCGGGTCGTGTAAGCAATTTTGATGGATTTATTTGCTACTAAAACTTCTAGTTCAGTCTTTTTTGTTCCAATGATTTTAGAGCCAATTGTCGTATTAATTTTACATTGTTTGATTGCATTTTTTGAATAATGTTTATGCATAATGCACCAACCATTGTCTTTAGCAATGTTTCTAGGATTTTTGCATAGAGTATTGTCTTTAGCATTGTTTCTATGGTTTTCATGTCTGGTGTTGTCTTTAGCATTATCACCAGACACATCTAGGGTTTTAACATAGCCTGTACATAGAACTTGGGACTTACCTTCGAGACAAGGGGCTTCCCATCTACTGTTATCATATTTCCAAGCATATGTTAAAATTTTAGAGTTTCTTTCTTTTTTCTAGATTTAAGCAAGATTTGAAACATCCATTAAATTTTTCTCTTCTTGTTACTTTTAAATGGAATATTTATAGTTTATATAAGTCTGGTTTTTTTTCTTGTAGCATGATTTTATGTTCATCTTCTTTTTGTGCCCTTAGCTTGATAAGTACCCTATAGAAACGTTGGGGCTTCGGATCCATTATAGGAATATGGTGATCCCATTGACCCTCATACTCAACATCTATTGAAAGAAAGATTATTGAATCCATGTTCTTTTTATATGTCGCCTTCTTCAGATATCTATTAAAGGCGCCTAATGTAAATGGCAATATGAGGATGCATATTTGTTGCATTGTTCTGATCATTATAATCATGATTTGCATTAGAGAATATAGCCAAGGTTTAGAGTGCTTTGGAATTTCTCATGGGTTTTCATATTGTCTTGTGTAAAGATGTTTGACATAACACCTGCTTATGCACAAGCAATTATCAATGTAAATAGGTTATGTGTTACTATAACTCTACACAATGATCAACCAAACTTCTCTATAGTTTCCCTAAACCATGTCAACTTCAAGGCCTTGCATTCATTTTTTTATTCCCTATGGGAATTTTCATTAGATGGCGATAATTTTTATAGGGGTACATGCACGTGGCTTCCTACATACAACCATTTACATTAGTTGTGTGCATTTTTATGCCCCGTGGGAATTTACAATGGCTAGTGGGTAGTTTTATAGAGGCACCTATATACATGGTACTGAATATTGATTTAGTGTTTTAATTCATTTTATTAAGCATTTTGGGTATTGGTTGCATGCATTTTTTGATGCCCTACAGGAATTTACATTGGCTAGCAGACATTTTTATAGTGGCACCTATATACATGGTGTTTGATATGAATTCAACATTTTTTCATTTGTTTATGATCATCCAAACTTCTCTATAGTTTCCCTAAACCATGCCAACTTGGAGGCCTTACATGCATTTTTTAATTCCTATGAGCATTTTTTTATGCCCTACAAGAATTTACATTAGCTAGCTGAAATTTTTATAAGGGTACATGCATCTGGTTTCCAGCATACAAGAATTTACATTAGTTGTGTGCATTTTTTAATGCCTCACAAGCACTTACATTAGTTGGTGGGAATTTTTATAGTGGCACCTATATACATGGTACTAAATAGTTATTCAATATTTTTTTCATTTGTTTTTTGACATTTAAGCAAGATTTAAAACATCCATTAAATTTTCCTCTTCTTGGTAATTTTAAATGGAATATTTATTGTTTATCTAAGTCTGGTTTTTCTCTTGTAACATGATTTTATGTTCATCTCCATTTCTTTTTGTGCCATTGGTTTGATCAATACCCCATGGAAATGCAGAGGCTTTGGACCCAATATAGGAATATGGTGAACCCATTGAACCATGTTAGTTTTTCTACGTCTTATTAGATTAGTTAGGATATTTATCTGAAAGAATAACAAGTACAACAATATGCATAAGACATAACAGATACAAAAGACAAAGATTTTCACCAGGGAAACCATAAAGGAGAAAACCCCACAAACTTCCTCAGAATAGTACAGTCACAAAGACTATGTCATAACATGAACAAACCCAGTAATAAGAATTCTTCAGCAATTATCTCCCTCTCTCTCTCTCTCTCTCTCTCTCTCTCTCTCTCTCTCTCTCTCTCTCTCTCTCACACACACACACACACACACACACACATGTGAACTTAAGTGAGTGTGTGGTGTGTATAAATGAGGGAGGGAGCCTCCCTATTTATACCTTTCAAGTGACTAACCTATTACATGACTGGGACCGACCTCTTACCCTAACATGGTTGACTTCTCCTATAGAGACTCCAAAAATACATTACATGGTGTTACACGAGGGACTATTTCCCCAACTTACAATGGAGTTTGTACCTCAATGTCTATAAACAATAATGGCATCCCGAAAGGAGGGAAAAAAATCTCCGATGGGGGTACAACAACATACAATATACATCAAAATATATTCCGAAGTTATAAATAAATAAACACCCTGTCTTAACTAGGAAGGTATTCTCTCTCTCTTCCACAGTCATCAATACATCTGGTCTAGTCATCATCATGGAGTCATCATCATAGATGTTTCCACCATCATCTTCTTATTGATCTTCAAAAGGTACTATCTATCATTGGAATTTTCTATAGAGTCAACCCTTTTTCATGTTGGGTGTAGGCCTAGTCCTCATCCATGTCTTCATCACATCTACGAGCAAGCCATCATGTAGGAACAATCCAGGACCTTCTTTACATTGCCATGGAAATAACCTGCGTCTCCTACATTTATCTCAGCGTATCCATATCATCTCTTTTGTCCTGCATAAAACAAAACAAAAAACACAGAGCACACAGATCACATCCCATATGCAGACCACCTGCATTCTATCACCATAGTAGTATGCCATGATCTTTCACGTCATCGATACAACCTGTAACATCCACTATGCAAGAATCGCCTAGGAGTACACCTAGTGCATTATGTCTCTCCATGGTCAACCTATGTTCTATTAGCATAGGAGAATCGCCTAGGTGCACCTCAAGTGCATTGTGACCTTATCATCTCCAACATGGGAACACACACATATATAGATATATATGTAAGGACTGAATACGACCGAACAACTTGCTACACCATGGATTTTACATTCCATGTCAACCTCAAGGACTTAGTACATTTGAACATCCTGCATCCAGGATTTTTTCCATTCAAGAAAACCTTCAAGGATTATTACATCCAAGTAACCTGTGTACCACACCAGGGCTCATATTTACACTCAGACAACCCACATGACTTAGTACATCTGAATAACCTATGTACCACATCAAGACTCATATTTACATTTAGATAACCTGTCTCAGGACTTACTACATCTAAATAACCTGCGTACCATGCCAAGGCTCATATTTACATTTAGATAGCCTGTCTTAGGACTGATTACATCTGAGTAACCTAGATATCACACCAAGGATCGTATTTACACTCAGACAACCTACATGACTGATTATGTCTGAGCATCCTACTACACTAAAATATTTTCTGTTTGGACAACCTGTCTCATTTCCCATGTGAGATATCATGCATCTACATCTTCTGGTCTCTTGTTATTTCTAGCATAGAAACATATCAGGACTGATTACCTCCAAGGATAACCCCTCTAGATTCAACAGGACTTATTAATCCAAGGATAACCTACAGGAATGATTACGTCTGAGCAACCTACGATATTCACTAGGAATTTATGCTCAAACAACATGTCTCTCCAGCAATGCTAGAACTCATCACTGCCTCTTTCGAGGAGTCTCGTTCTGGATCACACCAAGTCTTTCTCTGAAGTACTCAAAATTCACTCTAGTTAGAGGCTTGGTCAACACATAGACTATCTACTCGTCCATTTCCACATACTAGAGCTTCACTGCTTGTAGCTAGGGTTTTCACCCTAGCTTGTGCTAATGAGCACCTACTAAGGAATCTGGATTCCTTAGTAGCAGTTCAATGATGTATGAATTAAATAAACTGAAGCAAAAAGCTAATCTAAATATTTTATTGAAGCTAAAGCAGTAAAAAGTAACTAACATGAAACAATACGGTGAAAAGTAAATAATATAGAGCAGAAACTGTAAAGGAATGAATAATGATTTTTATTGATGTTACCTCCAATGAGGAGGTTGATGGAGTCCGTTGCGCTGGTCCGATGTCGGTGGCTTCGAGCTCCAAGCTGCTTCTTCTCCTTCTCCGGTGGTGGAAATGGGCCAAAAGAGTTCTCAATGGTGAAAGTAGCTTGATGGTAAGCTAGGGTTTCGAGAATAATTTCGGCAGAGGCAGGATGCTTATGATAATGGATATGGAATGATGGGTCTCCATCACTTATTTATAAAACCATGTGGTTTATGTCAGCTTTTTAGGGTTTTAGCTATTTTAGGGTTTCAGCTATTAGGGTTTCTTCTTTTTTCCTCATTATTTTATATTTTTTATTCCTTTTTGGATATTTTTGGAGGAAAAAAGGATTTTATAGCCTTTTGGAGGCATTTTAAGCTTTTTTGGTGACCTTTTAGATGGTTTTATGGGTTTTTGATGGAGATATGGTAGGAAAGTGGACAAATGAGCCATGTAATGGGGTAGATGAGGTAGTTAACCATTTTTGGGTGTTAACAGATTGCCCCCTAATGTGTGAGGGAAGGAGCTCATCGTATGGCCGATGGACATCATGAGTCATATGTGGTTTGTCTTGGGGTGTGGAGAAGAGGAGGAAGCAACTGAAGTCCGGGACACTGATCTCGAACCACCTACAAGGACTGAAAAGTACATAACCTCAATAATGGATGAGGGATCATCTGATAACATGGACGAGGCGGGCATTCCCATGCTCGTATCAGAATATAACATAGCAATATAAATGGTCCTCAAATACTAGATGAGGAAAAAATCTCAATATATGGACGAGGCGGGCATTCCCAGGCTCGTATTAAGATACATAAAAATAACTGTGAGGCCCAAAATGAAGGACCTGTAGTAGATAATCACTGTGCATATCATGAGGGTCCGGAAGGGACACAAATTTGGAACATACTTCTGAGCTGACCATGTCTGAGATGAAAAATTGATACAGTGGAATGGCAGCAGTGCTACTGAATGTGGTTCTGAAGGAACTGATGCGCTGCTGGATCAGAGTGACAAGGGTCACACTTGAAAGGGTACGCTGATCTGGAACTGAACTGGGTACTCAAAGAAGCATAGAACTGAATGGATTCCGAATACAATCGCCGACGCAGCCCGGATATCCACAGGAACATATAACTGGGCGTTCCGAAGTGACTCACCAATGTGCTAGATTCGGGGGAAATCCGGGGTCTTCGACACAGAATGGAAGGGATATACATCCTGCGCGATTCTCAACGATGCGAATAAGGTACTGAAGTCGAGCATGTGAGAAACAACCATTCGGAGAGGCAATGATGACTCCTCTCAAAATGGTCCGTAGGCACTCACCACAGATGGTGATGGGTCCAAGACGCAGGGACCTCTGGGTCTATCCTCTGGAATAGAGGGGCTGTCGTCGACAGAGGTAGACCTGCAACTATCAAGGCAATGATGTTTCCTTGACAGGAGCGCGAGGTGCAAAGCCGAAATGTGATAGTACTGTTGGCAGGGGTGATAAACTGGGGGGAATAACTGGGCAAGTAGAGTAGGTGGACTCAAACTTCCTTTGTTCAGAGTATGATGGCGGGGATGATCGGGCAGCATATGAACCTGACTGGTGGTAAAGGGATCATATCGGTATAGCATCTGAGGGTGAATGGGCTTAGGGAGACTCAAGCTGTGGTAAAATGGTAGGAGACTGCAGAATACTCTGAACAAAGGCGACCTGGTTGGGGGTGCTGCCGAGATGATCGATCATAGCGCCAAGAGGCGCGGGGGGGAATGCTTCATGGTTTAGGGAACTTGAAGAAGTGTGGATATAAAATGGTACTGTCCGGTGGATTTTACGAGCCCAGGACAGTTCATGCTCGTGGTTGCTTTCAATTTTAAGGAGT